>JASTWF010000033.1:6059200-6450787 GCA_030390025.1 Squalus acanthias | reverse complement strand
ATGCTTAAAGCGTTTTATAATTGACATTTCTCAATATTTGATTTTGAACGATCGACTGAAGTGAGTAGCTTCACACAAACATGCAACCATGCTGTTGAGGAGGGGAAGGCAGGGATGGATTTGGAGGAGTTACATGTTACTTTTTTTTGACTTTTTAAAAATATCATTAAGACGTTCAGAAAGAGAACCAAAAAAAGGAGAAAAACAGAAACCATTTTATATTATATTATAATAAAACAGAAAATGCTGGAAATACTCAGCAGGTCAGTCAGCATCTGTGGAGAGAGAGAGAAAAACAGATTTAATGTTTCAGGTCTGTGAACTTTCGTCAGAACTGGAAAATATTAGAGTTGTAACAGATATTTACCAGGTGCAGAGTCAGGGAAAGGCGGGATGGGAGGAAGGAACAAAAGGGATGGTCTGTGATATGGTGGAAGGCAGGAGTGGTTAAATCAGGCCTCTGCACCTGGTTAACATCTCGAACTTTTTCCAGTTCGGACGAAAGGTCACAGACCTGAAACGTTAACTCTGTTTCTCTCTCTCTCCACAGATGCTGTCTGACCTGCTGAGTATTTCCAGCATTTTCTGTCTATATTTCAGATTCCAGCATCCGCTGTATTTTGCTATTGTGAACGATTTAATTGTGTCTGCCGTTGTATAGTCTGAACAAGTCCCAGGAATAATGTAAATAATGTAAATATAGATTTCCTCTTAAATGTTTAGTGGAGCGTTAATAGAAACAAGAACTCTGTGCTGATGTATGAAAAATGCAAGAAGCTACTTTAGAAGAAACCATTATTTGTTTATTGATAAAGACACACCAAATACTCTGATTAAACTGATAATGTACAATTTCTATTCGCTATAAATGTTTGAGTTAGGAGATTAAAAATGGAGAGCACAATGAAGTTTGTTTCCTGCTATTTAATTGGGAAGTACCTAAAATAATTCATCATTTTTTGTGACTAGAGCAGGGATTAATATTGTGGAGAATGTTGGAGACAAAAAACATTGGCAGCAAAATTTGTAAATTAACATCTTTACATCAACATATTAGTAAACATTTCCAAGTCAGTCTGATTGGTTCTCTTCTCCAGGAAGAATTATGAATATTTATTTGTGTTAAATCATAGCTTTTCCAGCTTTTTGTTTTTAATTTAGTGACGCAAATTGTGTGTGTGTTTTTCTGCACTTGTGAATAAGTGCTGCATTTCTGACATGTTACATGTGCGGTGTGCTGGTTCAACAAGACCACGGTTATTAATGGAAGCGATTGAAGTTGACAATACGGATACCCGTTTTTGTTCAATTCTTTTTAATACTGTGAACTAAACAACTACAGTACTTTATATTTGTTGGTTGCCTGGTTGTATTGTGATTAATATTCTGTTTCCATATCTGGACGTACAGCACGTCAGCACCATAGGAAAGCCGCTGCTCCTGCTGCTTGTGCAGCCACTGCTATAGTGACATGAGGGATGGACTAATACGTTGAAAACTTTAAAATTAATACAAATTGTACGAATAGATATGCCTCATTCAGCTCACCGTGGGCTTTTGGGTTGTTTGTCGATGCATAACCGGATAACTCAGTGACGTTTCTGAAGTGTTAATTTATTATTCTGCAGTTCTTTTATATCCCAGTCATTTATGACAAGTATTTAGTCAAATAGAGTTTGTGCATGACCAACTAAAAATTAAATAATTCTACCGTAAACTAACTTGCAGAATGGGCATGTCAATGACAAATGAATTTCAATATGGGTAAGTGTGAGGTGGTGCATTTTGGTAGCAGGAATAAGGAGCCTAGCTACTCCTTGGAAAATAAGAGTCAAAGGGGGGAAAAATAGGTTGTTTAGTGACTCCCTATAGCACCTCTGAATGGTGCTAATGAGGCATTAGGAACTTAGTGCCCGAGCGCAGCGATTTTAGCGCCGCTCACGAAACAGACCTGTCGTTTTGAGGTGGCGCTATACACTACTGCCCCGGTCACCTGTGCCCGCAGACCGTGAAGTCATGCGAGCGTGCAACGCCCCGGTAGCGCCCCAGACCGGAAATTGATTCTCGCCCCCTGACTTAGCGCCTGCCGCTAGGAACGATTGGTAGAGGGGAACGGTTTGAAGTTGGAAAGGAGCTGCGGGAGCGCTATTTTTAGGCGTGCGCTTCCTGCTTTTTCATGTCGGCAAATTTTGTGGCAAATGAGGCTGAGAGAGAGAGAGACGTCTGGAGAGATTTAACGCTGTCCGAAGGAGTTTGGGTCCTGAGCAACACTTTTCAGGTTCCTATTTCTCTGAGCTTTGTGTGTACCACATTTGGAAGAATTTAAATGCGGACTGTGCTAACTTGGGGCGTCGTCGTCCAGCCTCACCTTCGGAGGCAGCAGTGGCGCAGAGAGAGAGAGAGAGAGAGGCAAACGTGGCCAGAGGGAGGAGGTCCAACAGGGCTCTGCACAGGAGACCTTGCCCTCCCAGGGTATTCCGGGAGCAATTCTCCTATATCCATTTCTCTGAGGAGCAGTGTTTCACAATACTGAGCTTTAGCAAGGAGGTGGTCACTGAGCTCTGCCACCTCCTGCAAACAGATCTGCAGCCTCAGCTCAGGACCAGGGCGTCTCTGTCAGTGGTAGTGAAGTTGACGGTGGCTCTGAATTTCTATACCAGCGGCTCATTCCAAGCTTCAAATCGGGACATAGCTAACATCTTCCAGATCGCTGTCCATTGCTGCATCCTGGAGGACACAAATGCTCTCTACAAAAGGAGAAGGGCGTATATCTCTTTGCCCATGACCTGGGACAAACAATGCGAATGCGCATGTGGCTTTGCTCGGCTAGTGGCCATCCCCATGGTTCAGGGGGCCATTGACTGCACGCATGTGGCTTTGCGGTCACCACATGAGAAAGCAGAGGCGTTCCGAAACCGCAAGGGTGTCAACTCTCTGAATGTCCAGCTGGTGTGCGACCAGAGACAGCGCTTCCTCGCCCTCAATGCCCGCTATCCTGGCAGCAGCTATGATACATTCATCCTGCGCCAGGCTGGTGTCCCAGACCTCTTCCAACCACCGCATCAAACTCGGGGATGGCTCCTCGGGGACAAGGTTTATCCACTCTGCACCTAGCTGATGTCACCACTTCGTAACGCCAACACTCCTGCTGAGCTCCAATACAATGAGAGCCATAGCGCCACCAGGAACCTCACTGAGCAGACGATCGGCGTCTTGAAACAACGGGCCCGGTGTCTGGACCACTCTGGAGGAGCCCTGCAGTACTCTCCCGAGCGAGTCTCGCTTTTCATTGTTGTGTGCTGCATGCTTCACAACCTTGCAATGATGAGGACCCAGCCATTGCCACTAGGGATTGGTGCACCACCTCAGGAGGAGGAAGATGGAGAGGAGGAGGAGGCGGAGGTGGAGGATGAAGAGGAGGATCAGCAGCAATAACATGGGAGGGAGATGCTCAATGTTGTCTCTGTAAGAACTCCTGGTAAGAGACCACTTCTGACGAATGACAGAGAAGATGGCTTCTGGGATGAAGAAGGACATCATCGCAAGTATCCCGCAGCCCCTATTACCGGGCAAAGCTCCAATGAGTCAAATCAGCAAAGTTGTAAAGTTCCAATAAATGTTTTTATTTATATAAGAAACCGTGTCTTATTTATTCAGGACAAACAATTAGAAACAAACACAACAATTCATACACGAACAAAACTCGTTCTTACCACATCAAGATAAACGTAAAAACAGTAAACCAATATATTCAGATGAACATCAAACTTTCCCACAAACATTCCCCCCATTTATTACATAATGTTTAGTTTTCGGCCTTTGAGGGTGATCTCCATCCCCTGCACACTTCCCCACTTCCCACCCTACTGCTCCGTAATGTGGCCCCAGTGGCCGCAGCAAGGCTGGCGGAAGGCTGCTGAATGTTGGATGCAGAGACTGCAGATGCCCTTGAAGGACGCCCTCGACCAACTCTGGGCCTGGAGGGCCCGGCTGTAGAATGCACCAACTCTGAATGAGCGGCAGCAGTCTGGGCTGGCTTTGTTACAGGCCGTGCTAAGTGCAATGGGGAAGTGGCAGTGGTGGGAGCAGGAATGCTGTCCTCCTGAGAGAGGACAGCACCTTCCTGCTCGACCGACACACTGCCACACCCACGGGGCAGTACATCAGCATCCGGAGCAAACTGGTCGAGCACAGATTGCTGGCCAAGCGGTACCGTGAGATCCCGGTGGATTGGGGCGACCCAGCGACGATGACAGCAGTCTGAGACTGATTGGCACCAGCCAATGACTCGATTGCAGCACTAAGCCATTGCATTGCCTCGGGCTGTGCTGCAATAGATCCTGCCACCTCACCTATTACACACGGCATGGGGTCTGGTTCCCCACGGTCTCCCTGCAATTTAGCCATCCTCCACAACAAGGCAAGGATGGGTTCAAGGGTTTGTGCACAGATGACAGCTGTGCTGGTGGCGGATTCCTCAACGCTCCTAACCAGTGCATCCATGCTGTCGGGCATCCTTTCCATTGCACCCATGAGCTCCGTGTGCATGCTCATTGTCTGCGTATTCATGGTCGCTATATCGAGGTCCGAATCCGAATCCTGTGCAGCAGAACTCGTGCATGCACTCACCACCCGTGGAGATGGTCCTCGAACTTCCCTTCCCCCATGGCATTGCTGCAGCCCGCTGGATCCCGGAGCTTCACCCACATCAGATGCTAACCCTCTGCTACCCTCCAGGGAATGCCTGGCCCCTGTGTCGGAAGTGTCGCCATTGGGAGACGCAGGCGGTGAGGTTCCGGCTTCCTCTTCCTCCTCCCCTGGCGTGTCGCTGTCACTGGCTAGGCTGAGAGACAGGCTGGTCAGCTGGTGGTTCACTATCTGAAAGAGTGTTTTTAGCGTGAGGGCAGGTGGTCAGGAAGGGAGGAAGGACTGGAGACAGTTAGTTCGATTGAACGTGTAAAAGCCTGGTGTTGTGAGGGGGAAGTGGTATGAGCGAGGAGAGAAAGCTGATGAACATACCATTGCTGTCGCCAAGGGGGTCGAACACTCCAACGGCCACAGCGCCTACTTCCTGGCTCGCAATGAGTCTGTGGACTCTCCTCCATTCTGTAATGGGGTGTAGCTCTGCCTGTCCTCCTCCCATCCGCTGGGTCACTTGCTGGTTATGTGAAAGCTTGGCCTGCAAGAAAAAGGACAGCGTGTGAGTGAGTGTGCAGCCATGTGTTTGGCAGATGTGCCTACCATAGTTGAATAGCCGTTAATGTATGCAAGGTGTGGAATGCGCATGTGAGTTTTATGAGATGGCCATAGTTCTTGGATGAGCGTTGGTCATTTGGGTTTGAAAACCCTCTGTGCACAGAGTGAGGTTGAGATGGAGGGATGTAGAGGTATTGAAGAGCAGATACTCACCCTGACAACCCGAGTGAGGTCGTTGAACATTTTAAGACACTGTGTATGTGTCCTCGGCGCCAGGCTACGCGATGGCACATGCTGAGCCACCTGCCTCCAGACTCTTCTAAACTCATGGGTCAATAGCGACCTGCCACTCTCTGGAAAGAGCACTGCCCATTGCAGTTCAACTGTGCCAACCAGAGCCACCAAAGATGGTCACTAAAGCGCCGAGCTCTCTCCCTGGCCTCTGAGTATCCAACACAATCGTTTCAGCAATCTCAATGATGTTAGCAGGCCGATGCTCAAAGCTGCAATGAGCAGGGTGTGGCTGTGCAACAAGATGGACCCTCCCCTTGAAGAACAGGATGGCGCCAGTCTGTCTGAGTTCCAGGGTTATTGACATCGCCTGAGCTTCAGTAGCGTTCTGAGTTAGTGCCTCGCTCCCCGATCGTTCCCGATGTTAGTGTTCTAAGAGAGGTGTGCAGCACTTGCTTTAGCGCTCAAATCACCTCCGGGGACGATGGAGACAAATTCCACGGAAGAAAAGGTCGCAGTCAAAGGAGTTTGTGGCCCGCTCAGTTGAAAGAAATTAGACAGAACATTGGTGGGGATGAGCTGAGAATAAAATGTAGGGTGGGGAGGTGCTCAGGATATTAGGTGCGGTGGGGAGGTGCTGAGGATATTAGGTGGGTTGGGGATGAGCTGAGGATATTAGTGGGGTGGAGTAGAGTTGAGGATATTATCTGTGGTGGGGAGGAGCTGAGGATATTAGGTTGGATGTGGCGGAGCTGAGGATATTAGTTGGGGTGGTGAGGAACTGAGGATATTAGGTGGGGTGGAGAGGAGCTGAGGATATTAGGTGGGGTGGAGAGGAGCTGAGGATATTAGGTGGGGTGGAGAGGAGCTGAGGATATTAGGTGGGGTGGAGAGGAGTAGAGGCTATTAGGTGTGGTGGGGAGGAGCTGAGGATATTAGGTTGGATGTGGGGTAGCTGAGGATATTAGTTGGGGTGGAGAGGAGCTGAGGATATTAGGTGAGGTGGGGAGGAGCTGAGGATATTAGGTGGGGTGGGAGGAGCTGAGGATATTAGGAGGGGTGGGGAGGAGCTGAGGATATTAGATGGTGGGGAGAAGCTGAGGGTATTAGGTGGGGTGGGGAGGAGCTGAGGATATTAGGATGGGTGGGGAGGAGCTGAGGATATTAGGTGTGGTGGGGAGGAGCTGAGGATATTAGGTGGGGTGGGGAGGAGCTGAGGATATTAGGTGGGGTGGGGAGGAGCTGAGGATATTAGGTGGGGTGGGGAGGAGCTGAGGATATTAGGTGGGGTGGGGAGGAGCTGAGGATATTAGCTGGGGTGGGGAGGAGCTGAGGATATTAGGTGGGGTGGGGAGGAGCTGAGGATATTAGGTGGGGTGGAGAGGAGCTGAGGATATTAGGTGAGGTTAGGAGGAGCTGAGGATATTAGGTGGGGTGGGGAGAGCTGAGGATATTAGGTGGGGTGGGGAGGAGCTGAGAATATTAGGTGGGTGGGGAGGAGCTGAGGATATTAGGTGCGGTGGGGAGGAGCTGAGGATATTAGGTGGGTGAGGAGGAGCTGAGGATATTAGGTGGGGTGGGGATGAGCTGAGGATATTAGGTGAGGTGGGGAGGAGCTGAGGATATTAGGTGGGTTGGGGAGGAGCTGAGGATATTAGGTGAGGTGGGGAGGAGCTGAGGATATTAGGTGGGTGGGGAGGAGCTGAGGATATTAGGTGAGGTGGGGAGGAGCTGAGGATATTAGGTGGGGTGGGGAGGAGCTGAGGATATTAGGTGGGGTGGGGAGGAGCTGAGGATATTAGGTGAGGTGGGGAGGAGCTGAGGATATTAGGTGGGGTGGGGAGGAGCTGAGGATATTAGGTGGGGTGGGAGGAGCTGAGGATATTAGGTGGGGTGGGGAGGAGCTGAGGATATTAGGTGGGGTGGGGAGGAGCTGAGGATATTAGATGGGGTGGGGAGGAGCTGAGGCTATTAGGTGGGTGGGAGGAGCTGAGGATATTAGGTGGGGTGGGGAGGAGCTGAGGATATTAGGTGGGGTGGGGAGGAGCTGAGGATATTAGATGGGGTGGGGAGGAGCTGAGGATATTAGGTGGTTGGGGAGGAGCTGAGGATATTAGGTGGGGTGGGGAGGAGCTGAGGATATTAGGTGGGGTGGGGAGGAGCTGTGGATATTAGGTGGTGTGGGGAGGAGCTGTGGATATTAGTTGAGGTTGAGAGGAACTGAGGATATTAGGTGGGGTGGAGAGGAACTGAGGATATTAGGTGAGTGGGGAGGAGCTGAGTATATTAGGTGTGGTGGGGAGGAGCTGAGGATATTAGGTGGGGTGGGGAGGAGCTGAGGATATTAGGTGTGGTGGGGAGGAGCTGAGGATATTAGTTGGGGTGGGGAGGAGCTGAGGATATTAGATGGTGTGGGGAGGAGCTGAGGATATTAGGTGGGGTGGAGAGGAGCTGAGTATATTAGGTGGGGTGGAGAGGAGCTGAGGATATTAGGTGAGTGGGGAGGAGCTGAGGATATTAGGTGTGGTGGAGAGGAACTGAGGATATTAGGTGAAGTGGGGAGGAGCTGAGGATATTAGGTGTGGTGAGGAGGAGCTGAGGAAATTAGGTGGGGTGGGGAGGAGCTGAGGATAGTAGGTGGGGTGGGGAGGAGCAGAGAATATTAGATGTGGTGGGGAGGAGCTGAGGATATTAGGTGGGGTGGGGAGGAGCTGAGGATATTAGGTGAGGTGGGGAGGAGCTGAGGATATTAGGTGGGGTGGGGAGAAGCTGAGGATATTAGGTGGGGTGGGGAGGAGCTGAGAATATTAGGTGGGGTGGGGAGGAGCTGAGGATATTAAGTGCGTGGGGAGGAGCTGAGGATATTAGGTGGGGTGGGGAGGAGCTGAGGATATTAGGTGTGGTGGGGATGAGCTGAGGATATTAGTGAGGTGGGGAGGAGCTGAGGATATTAGATGGGTTGGGGTGGACCTGAGGATATTAGGTGAGGTGGGGAGGAGCTGAGGATATTAGGTTAGGTGGGGTGGAGCTGAGGATATTAGGTGAGGTGGGGAGGTGCTGAGGATATTCGGTGGGGTGGGGTGGAGCTGAGGATATTAGGTGGGGTGGGGAGGAGCTGAGGATATTAGGTGGGTGGGGAGGAGCTGAGGATATTAGGTGGGGTGGGGAGGATCTGTGGATATTAGGTGGGGTGGGAGGAGCTGAGGATATTAGGTGGGGTGGGGAGGAGCTGAGGATATTAGGTGGGGTGGGGAGGAGCTGAGGATATTAGGTGGGGTGGGGAGGAGCTGAGGATATTAGGTGGGGTGGGAGGAGCTGAGGATATTAGGTGGGGTGGGGAGGAGCTGAGGATATTAGGTGGGGTGGGGAGAGCTGAGGATATTAGATGGGGTGGGGAGGAGCTGAGGATATTAGGTGGGTGGGGAGGAGCTGAGGATATTAGGTGGGGTGGGGAGGAGCTGAGGATATTAGGTGGGGTGGGAGGAGCTGAGGATATTAGGTGGGGTGGGGAGGAGCTGAGGATATTAGGTGAGGGTGGGGAGGAGCTGAGGATATTAGGTGGGGTGGAGAGGAGCTGAGGATATTAGGTGGGTGGGGAGGAGCTGAGTATATTAGGTGTGGTGGGGAGGAGCTGAGGATATTAGGTGGGGTGGGGAGGAGCTGAGGATATTAGGTGTGGTGGGGAGGAGCTGAGGATATTAGTTGGGGTGGGGAGGAGCTGAGGATATTAGATGGTGTGGGGAGGAGCTGTGGATATTAGGTGGGGTGGAGAGGAACTGAGTATTTTAGGTGGGGTGGAGAGGAACTGAGGATATTAGGTGAAGTGGGGAGGAGCTGAGGATATTAGGTGTGGTGGAGAGGAACTGAGGATATTAGGTGAAGTGGGGAGGAGCTGAGGATATTAGGTGTGGTGGGGAGGAGCTGAGGAAATTAGGTGGGGTGGGGAGGAGCTGAGGATAGTAGGTGGGGTGGGGAGAAGCAGAGAATATTAGATGTGGTGGGGAGGAGCTGAGGATATTAGGTGGGGTGGGGAGGAGCTGAGGATATTAGGTGAGGTGGGGAGGAGCTGAGGATATTAGATGGGGTGGGGAGGAGTTTACGATGTTCGATGCATATATCGAAAGTCACAAAGTGAGGCTGAAGCAAACAGGAGAGCAGTTCTGTTATTTGAAATAAATAATATCTTCACCAACTTCTTCGAAAAGCAGCAGTACAAAGTGACAATCCAGGAGTTTACTCTGCAATAAATCCTCAGATTTTCTGATAAAATTCCAAAACCACACACAGTTGTAGATGGCTGCCTTTATTAATTATTATTGTTTTTTATTCAATAAACTGATGCTTTGCTTCAAATATTGAAAAGACATTTCTCTACATGACATCTCAGAATAGACAATGGAAACACACAGACTGCGCAGTTAAGTGACAAGTGAACTTTAACATTGATGAATGCGAGGCCATGCACTTTGGTCAGAAAATCTAAACATCATGAGGGTAGTGTGGTTGATGTTGTGTATATGGACTTTCAAAAGGCGTTTGACAAAGTACCACGTGACATACCTGGTTATAAAATTCTAGCCCATGGGATTAATAGGACAGGGCAGCATGGATACCAAATTGGCCAAGTGTCAGAAAGCAGAGAGTAGTGGTGACCGGTTGTTTTTCAGACTGAAGGGAAGTATACAGTGGTGTTCCCCAGGGGTAGCTATTAGGACCAGTGTTCTCTTTGATATATTTTAATGACCTAGAGTTGGGTATAGAGGGCATCAAAACTCGGAAATGTAGTACACAATGAGGAGGATAGCAACAGACTTCAGGAAGACGTAGACTGACTGGTCAACAAGAGAACATAAGTAATAGGAGCAGGAGTAGGCCATTCGGCCCTTGGATCCTGCTCCACCATTCAATATGGTCATGGCTGACCTTCGGTTAAAAGTCATTCATGCAACACCTTCTAACTGACCCTCATTCCTGCATATAAAGTTATCTCCTTACTCAGTTTACTGGCATATTTTCCATTAGCAGAATAAAATATAATTGGGGCCGAAAGCAAGACACTAAATGCCAAGGCAATTTGGCTGGGTCTTTACCCTTATAAACTGTTCCTCAGGCTGGAGGTTCTGAGAGCTTCAGATTAGGCCCTGACATGATCCTACACTTCTCTGATGGCGTTTCTTGCGGAATCCAATCCCTTTGCTTACAGCATAACCCGAACACTGATTCAATTAGGCAGACACTTGGCAGATTCTATTTAACACAAATAATTGTGAAGTGAAAAATGAGAAGAGGCAATGTGATCTCAATGGTGTAACTATAAAGGGAGTGCAGGAACAGAGGGACCTAGGCATGTATGTACACTAATCTTTGAAGGCGGCCGGACAATTTGAGGAGTATGTTAATTAAGCATACGGGATCCATCGCTTTATTAATAAGCAGTAGAGTACAAAAGCAAGGAAGTTATGCAAAAACATTTTAAAGCACTGATTAGGTTTCAGCTGTAGCATTGTGTCCAATTCTGGACACCACACTTTAGTAAAATGCCAAGGCCTTGGAGCGTGTGCAGAATAGATTTACTAGAATGGTACCAGAGACAAGGGACTTCAGTTATGTGGAGAGACTGGAGAAGCTGGGGTTGTTCTGATTAGAGCAGAGAAGGTTAAGAGGAGATTTGATAGAGGTGTTCAAAAGCCTAAATAGATTTAATAGAGTACTTGAAGAGCAACTGTTTCCAGTGGCAGTGGGGTCGGTAACCAGATGACACAGATTTAATGTGATTGGCAAAAGAACCCAAGACAACATGAGGAGGATTTTGTTTTACACAGCGAGTTGTTGTGATCTGGAATGTGCTGCCTGAAAGTGTGGTGGAAGCAGATTCAATAGTAACTTTCAAAGGGGATTTGGAAAAATACTTGAGATAAAAAAAAATACTGGGGAAAGAGCAGAGGAGTGGTATTAATTGGACAGCTGTACTAAAGAGCCAGCACAGATACGGTGGGCTGAATGGCCTCCTTCTGTGCTGTATCATTCCATGATTCAATAATCACCGATACCTTAGAAAATAAGAAACTGAACGTGGCAGAAGAGCAAATGGCTCTAGGGCTACAGGTGAACAAATAATTAAATGCAGTATCTCAGGACAGCAAAGCAATTAAAATGCTAACAATGAATTGCGGTTTATTTCTAAGGCAATAGAATTCAAAAGAAGTGAAGTTGGCCAATGGTGAGAAGTGGTGTTTCACAAGGATCGGTGCTGGGAAAACTTTTGTTCACCATTTACTTAAACAATTAGGACTCAGGAATCGGAAGTGCAATTTCAAACATTGTGGATGCCACCCAAATGGGGGTTTATAGTTAATACAGAGGAGGACTGCGACAAAATCCAAGAAGACGTTAATAAACTTGCAGAATGGGCGTGTAACTGGCAAATGAACCTCAATATAGAGAAATGCGAGGTAGTGCATTTTAATAGGAAGAATACGGAGTTCGCATACTCCTTGGAAAATAAGTTCTAAACGGGGTTGAGGGACAGAGGGATGTGAGGGTACAGTTACATAAATCACTAAAAGTTGCAATGCAGGTTGATAAGGCCATAAAAACAAAGAAAGCGCTGGGGTTCATTTATGGAGGGATAGAATTGTAAAGAATAGAAGTTATGTTAAACTTGTATGGAACCTTGGTTAGACCACACTTGGTGTACTGCGAACATGGTCTCTATCTTATAAAAAGGACACAGAGGGACTGGTGAAGGTACAAACAGTATTTACTAGAATGATACCAGAACTGAGAGGTTATACCTGTCAGGAAAGACTGAACAGGCTGGGGCTCTTTCCTTTAGGAAAGTGAAGACTGAGGGATAATCAGATAGAGTTCTTTGAGATTATGAAAGGGTTTCATAGGGTCGATTAGGGAAGGTGTTTCTTCTTTCAGGAGAGATCTAGAACTTGAGGTCATAGATTTAAGATAGTCATTAATAAATCTAATAGGGGAATTCAGGAGAAACCTTTTTAACAAATGAGTGGTCAGAATGTGGAACTCGCTACCACGAGGAGTAGATGATGCGAATAGCATAGACACATTTAAGGGGTAGCGAGACAAGCTCATGAGGGGGAAAGGAATAGAACGATATTTTAACTGGGTTAGATGAAGGAGGGTGGGTGGAGGCTCGTGTGGAGCATGGACAGCAATATGGGACATTTTGAGTCGAATGGCCTGTCTCTGAGCTGTAAATACATTGTAAATTGTATTAAACATGTATAGGACCGGGGTCATGTCACACTTAGAGAACTGTGTATAGTTATGGTCTTCATAATATAAAAAAGGTCAAAGAAGAACTGGAGAAAGTGCAAAAAATACTTACAAAATCAACTTCTTGTATTTATATAGCTCCTTTAACATAGTAAAGTGACCCAAGCGATTCACGGGAGCGTTATTGAACAACACCTGACCCTGAGCCACATAAGGAGATATTAGGAAAGATGACCAAAAGCTTAGTCAAATAGGTAAGTTTTCAGCAGCATCTTAAAGGAGGAGGGAGATTTAGAGAAGCAGAGAGGTTTAGGGAGGGGATTCCTGAGCTTAGGGCCAAGGCAGCTGAAAGCACAGCCGCCAATGGTGGAGCGGTTACAATCGGGGATGTGCAAGAGGCCAGAATTAGAGGAACACAGAGATCTCATCTCGGGAGTGTTGTGGGGCTGGTGGAGCTTGCAGAGGTAGGGAGGGCGAGGCCATGTAGGGATTTGAAAGCAAGGATGATAATTTTAAAGTGGAGACATTGCCGGAATGGGAGTCACTGTAGGTCCGCGAGCACAGGGGTGGTGGTTTACGGGATTTGATGTGGGTTAGGTTACGGGCAGCGCAGCTTTGGATGAGCTCAAGTTATGGAGGGTGGGAGATGGGAAGCCGGCCAGGAGAGAGTTGGTGTTATCAAGTCTAGAGCTACCAAAGGCTTGGATGATGGTTTAAGCAGCAGATGAGCTGAGGCAGGGGCGAAGTTCGGCGATGTTACCGAGGTGGATGTAAGCCGTCCTGGTGATGGAGTGAATATCCGGTCGGAAGATCATCCCGTGGTCAAATAAGACACCAAGTTTGCAAACAGCAAACTGGTGCTAAGGAGAGTGATGGAGTCGGTGGCTAGGCAACGGAGTTTCTGAAGGGGGCCAATAGCTTCGATCTTACAAATATTGAGTTGGATGGCACCAGAACTGAAAGATTGCAGCTATCGGGAAAGATTAAACAGTTTGGGCCTTTCTGCTATAGAAGAGAGAGGACTTAGATGAGGCCTGATAGAGATCTTGAAAATTATGAATGGGTTGGAGAGGGTAGATGTGGAGATAATGTTTACACTTGTGGGAGAATGCAACACTTGGGTCATAAATACAAGATAGTTACTAATAAATCCAATAGGGAAATAAGGAGCAATTTCTTTACTCAGAGAGTGGTTAGAATGTGGAATGTACTAGCACAGGAAGTGTTTGAGGAAAATAGTTTAGATTCTTTCAGAATGAAACTAGACGAGTAAATGATAGAAAGGGGAATAGAAAGATATGCTGAGCGGCTGAGATGAGGTAGATGCAATAAAAGGAGTCTGGTGTGGAGCATAAACACCAGCACAGACTGATTGGGCCGAATGGCCTGTTTGTGTGCTGTATATTCCATGTGATATAATCCTCTGAACTGCAGCTCAGCTGTCTGCCCACCTATTGACGAGGCTCTTACTCTGGAAGCTGCGAATGAATTGCTGCCCTCAATCGCTGAAGGGACTCTTTACAGAAGAGCTCAGAGTGAAAGCAGCAAACTAGTGGTCCTGTCCCGAAAGACAATGTGGGAAATGTCAGTCAGAAACAGTGCCGAGTCCTAAACACAGTGCTCGCCCCGCCACTGGCTGTATCTTCAGATCTCCAGCGATTGCTGATGTAATTCAGTGGATGGCAGTCTGGGGCTGGATATTACATTCCTGGGCTGGAAACACTGGGAGCCGCCTCTGGGCTGTGCTCAGTTATTTCTGATTATGAATGAATTGAATAATTGAGGTAAGCGGATATTTCACCGCGCTCTTCACCTGCTCTCTGAACTTGGACTGGGTCACCCCATAAATAAATGTGTTTGTGCAGCAACTTAAATCCCGCAGCATATATCCGACTTGTTGAAAGATATATAAGGAACCAGTGTAATAAAGGGGATTTGTTCCTGTAATGTTATAATACAAGAAATTTATAACATAGGCCAGCCACAGCAGTATAAAGTTGGCGGATATGGTGAAGAGTAAAATCATAGACTTCCTTCTGCTCTCCATCTCTGGGTCTCTGCCATTCTCTCCCTTGCTCTCACCCCTCAGTCCCTTACGGACCCGACTGGCCACTAAAATGTGTCTGACTGTCAGAGCGTTGAGCAACAGAATTATAGCGAATGGGAGCAATGGGGTTAAAACTATAACAAACCAAGTAAATCCCAACCATCCCGGCTCAGTATAAAAGCTCTGGATTGCGAAACAGAACCACTGCACGTTGTCGACTATCTCCATGGGTTGAATTACAAAGTAGAAGGGAACGTTTCTTAAACATTGCAGAATGCCGGTTGTTGCCAGAACCACAGCCGCACTTTGCCCGGTGCAATATTTAGTTTTCAGCTTCTGGCAACAAATGGCCACAAATCGATCAAAGGTGAAAGTGACGGTGAACCAGACAGAACAGTCTGTGGCTGCAAGGGCCAGGATATAGCAAACACTACACACAGGGTAGATGTCCAGGAAACACACTGGGAAATAATACAATCTGATCTTCCTCAGAATGACTACAGTGACAATGACCAGGAGATCCGCCGCTGCCATGCCCACCAGGTAGCGAGTGGTGCAGGTGGAGAGTCCGCACTTTCCCCGGGACAGGATCACAATCGCCAGCAAATTCACTGTAAAACACAGAAGGGAAAAGAGATTGGAAATTACTGATCAAACATTCTTCGTGTCTGAGCACAGACAATAAGGGCTGGATTTTAACACCCCAAAAACCGGCGGGTTGGGGTCGGGTCAGAGGTGAAAATTGAGCAATATCGTCCCGACCCCAATCCGCCTCCAACCCGCCCGCTTCCGTGTTTAACGGAGACGGGACAGGGGGGCGGGCAGTGAACCGCTCCCAGGAGGCGGGTTGGCAATTAAAATATTTTAATGAGGCGGGCCGCCTCTGATTTAACGGGTTTTATAGGTTTAACTACCGCTGGCCGGGCTTCCTGGGCCTCGGGAATGATTTCACCACTCACCCACCCCCCCCCCACCCCCCCCACCAAGATCTACCCATTGCCCAACGCCCCCCATGGATAGAAACTTGGGGTCCGGTTTGGACATCCCCAAGACTAGGGATTGGACACCCCCCGGGACCGGTCAAACCCCCGGGACCGGTCAAAGCCCCCGGGACCGGTCAAACCCCGAGTTCGTGATCGGACACACCGCAGGATCAGACACCCCATTCAACCCAGTTTCATCCTTTGGACCTACCTGTTCCTGCTCCGGAGTCCCCTCACCCAGTCCGACTGGAAGCCCGACTGTCAATCAGGCTGACTTCCGGGGTGGGGAACCAGTCAAGGACAAAGGACGCACGCTGTGGAGATTAGACACCCCGACGTCCGGGAATACCAGGACTTCCAGGTTTTACTGTCTGATATTCCGCATCCACCTCCGGACATCGTACATAACCCGCCTCTGTTAATATCCAGGCGGAAGTATATGAGCAAATGCAAAATACTGGGACTGCTGTAAATCTGATAAGAACATAAGAACATAAGAAATAGGAGCAGGAGTCGGCCATTCGGCCCATCGAGCCTGCTCCGTCATTCAATGAGATCATGGCTGATCTTCTGCCTCAACTACATTCACCGGCCTTACCGCCATATCCTTTGATACCCTTACTAGTCAGAAATGTATCGAGTTCTGTTTTGAATATATCCAATGACTGAGCCTCCACAGTCCTCTGGGGTAGAGAATTCCAAAGATTCACCACCCTCTGTGTGAAGAAATGTCTTCTCATCTCAGTCCGGAATGGCCTATCCATTATTCTGAGGCTGTAGCCCGTGGGTCTATACTCCCCAGCCAAGGGAAACATTCTCCCAGAATTTCATCCTATCAAGCCCTGTAATAATTTTGTATGCTTCAATGAGATCCCCTCTCTTTCTTCTAAATTCAAGAGAATGCAGGCCTAGTTTACTCAATCTCTTCTCATAAGACAGTCCCGCCATCCCAGGAATCAATCTCATGAACCTTCGTTGCAGACCAAAATTGTACACAGTACTCCAGGTGTGGTCTCACCAAGGCTCTACATAATTGGAGTAAGACTTCTTCACTGCTGTACTCAAATCCTCTTTTAATGAAGGCCAGCATAGCATTTGCCTTCCTAATGGCTTGCTGCACCTGCACATTCACATTCAGTGACTCATGTACAAGGACACCCAGGTCCCTCTGAGCATCTGCATTCCCCAATCTTTCAACATTTAGGAAATACTCTGCCTTACTGTTTATTCTACCAAAGTGGATAACTTCACATTTATCCACATTATAATCCATCTGCCATGTTCTCGCCCACTCACTGAGCCTGTCGAGATCCCCTTGAATTCTTTTCCCATCCATTTCGCAACTGACACTGCCACCTAGCTTTATGTCATCAGCAAATTTTTAAATTACATTTAGTCCCCTCATCAAAATCATTGATATAGATTGTGAATAGCTTCGGCACAAGCACCGATCCTTGAGGTACCCTACACAGCTTGCCATCCTGAAAAAGACCCGTTTATCCCTACCCTCTGTTTTCTGTCAATTAACTAATTCTCAATCTATGCTAGTATATTACCCCCAATTCCATGTGCTCTAATTTTGTTCACCAAACTCTTGTGTGGGACCTTATCGAAGGCCTTCTCAAAATCCAAATACACCGACATCTACCGGTTCCCCTTTGCCTACTCCACTAGTTACGTCCTCAAAGAACTCCAATAGGTTTGTCAAACAGGCCTTCCCTTTCATAAATCCATGTTGACTCTGTCCAATCTTACTATTAGTTTCTAAGTGCCCAGTTATTGCATCCTTCATAATAGGTTCCAACATTTTCCCAACTCCTGATGTGAGACTAGCAGATCTGTAGTTCCCCGTTTTCTCTCTCCCTCCTTTCTTAATTAGCGGGGTTACATTTGCTATCCTCCAATCTGCAGGAACCGTTCCAGAAGCTATAGAATTTTGGAAGATGACAACCAATGCGTCCACTATCCCAATGGCCACCTCTTTCAAAACCCTAGGATGTAGGTCACCCGGTCCTTGAGATTTATCGACTTTTAATCCCATTAATTTTGCTAGCACTGTTTTTTTTACTAATAATAATTTCTTTAAGTTCCTCATTCTCGCCACATCCTTGGTTTTCTCGTATTTCTGGGAGGTTTTTTGTGTCTTCCTCGGTGAAGACAGAAACAAAGTATTCATTTAATTTCTCTGCCATTTCCTCATTCCCCATTATAAATTCTCCCGTCTCTGACTGTATAGGTCCTACATTTACCTTCGCCAGTCTTTTCCTTTTCACATACCTATAGAAGCTTTTACAATCCGTTATTATATTTTTCGCTAGTTTGTGCTCATATTCCATTTTCCCTTTCTTTATCAATTTCTTGGTCCCCCTTTGCTAATTTCTAAAAAGATCCCAATCCTCAGGCTGACCGCTTTTTCTGGCAACTTTATAAACTTCCTCCTTTGACTTAATAATAGCTTTAATTTATTTAAAAAAAAGACAGTGCTGAAAACACTCAGCGGGTCACGCAGCATCTGTGCAGAGAGAAACAGAGTTAACATTTCAGGTCGATGACTTTTCATCAGAACTGGAAGATATCAGAGATTAACAGTATTAAAGCAATGATAGAGTCAGAGAAAAGTGCGTTTGCATAAGGAAAGAACAACGTCTGTGATTGGCTGGAGGGCAGGAGTGATTCAATGACTAAAGGGATGATGGTGCTAGGCGAATGGGACAATTAAATAAACAGAAGATGGGTCTGGAGGAGGTGTAAATGTTTACAGCAGAATAACAAGGGGGAGGGGAAGCACGGCACATGTGGCGGAGAAAATAGGGTGGACCTCAGGTGTTTGGGCCAGCCCGCTGGCCGTGTGCCGGGATCGCCACCACAAAGTCCTAGCCCACAACTCCTCCACTCCCAGTGGCTCTGGTGGAGCCATCCTCCATTACCAGCACATGTCGTCCGAGAGAACGGGAGCGGAGGTTATGATCTGAAGTTTTTAAACTTAGTTTTAAGTCCAGAAGGCAATAAAATGCCTAACGTAATGCTACGGTGCTGTTCCTTATTGAGTTTAAAAGGGGAACAGTGCAGGAGGGCCGAGAACAGAGAGTCCAAACTGTGAGTGGGATGTAGAATTAAAGTGGGAAGTGACCTGAAGCTCAGGATCACACTTGCGGACTGAACGGAGGCGTTCAGCAAAGCAATCACTCAATCTGCATTTAGTCCACCCAATGTACAGGAGACTGGGTCGTGGGCAGCGAATATGATATATTAATTGGAAGAAGTACAAGTAAATTAGTCTTTCACGTGGATGGAATGCTTGGGGCCCTGGCTGGTGGGATGGAAAGAGTGGAAAGGGCAGCTGTTGAATCTCCTGCACTTACATAGGAAGGTGCCGGGGAAGGGGAGCAGATGTTAGGTGTGACAGAAGAGTGGACCAGGGTGTCACGAGGGCGGGGGAACGGGAGGGAAGGAGAAGATATGTTTGTTGGTGGCCATAGCTGGACATGACGGAAATGGCAGAGGATGATCCATTGAATGTGAAGGCTGGTGCCGTGGAAGCTGAGGACAAGGGTAACCCTATCTGTGTTCTAGCAGGCACGGCAAGGGGTAATGGGAGCAATGCAGGGTTGACACGGTCGGGGGCCCTGTCAATCACAATGGAGGTGAATACACGGCTGAGGAAATATGAAGACATTTCAGAAGCACTGGTGTGGAAGGTGGCATCGTCAGAACATATGCAACGGTGGCGGAGAAACTGTGAGAATAGAATAGAGCCCTTCCAGGAAGCCGGGTGGGAGGAATTCTGCTCAAGTTTCCTATGGGAGTTGGCGGGATTATAGTAGATATTTGTGGACGACCTAGACCCTGAAATGAAGATCGAGAAGTCGAGGAAGGGAAGGGAAGGCCACTGTGATTCACCATTTAAATGTTATTCCTGTGTTTAAAATGGAAGATAGAACAATTCCAAGGATCTACAGACCAGTCAGCATAACCTCGATGGTAGGAAAGATAATGGAATACTTACTCAAAAATGTTACAGAAATACATCTAGAAACACAAAATATGATAACGAGTAGTCAGCAGGTATCCTTAAAAGGAATCATAGAATGGTTACAGCACAGAAGGAGGCAATTCGGCCCGTGGAGCCCGTGCTCACTCTCTGCACATGCAATGCAGCTAATCCCAATCCTCCGCCTTTTTCGCCATAGCCCTGAAATTATTTTCCTTCAGGTACTTATCCCATTCCCTTTTGAAAGCCACGATTGAATCTGCCTCCACCATCCTTTCAGACAGTGCATTCCAGATCATAACCATTCACTGCCTTGAAAAGGTTTTCCTCATGTCACCTTTGGATCTTCAGCAGATCAAATAAAACCTGTGTCCTCTGGTTCTCGACCGTTCCACCAATGGGAACAGCTTCTCTCTATCTACGCTGTCTGCTCTGTCTAGACCCCTAATGATCACCTCTCTCAAATCTCCTCTCAATCTTCTCTGCTCTAAGGAGAACAGCCCCAACTTCATTGGTATATCTACGTAACCAAATACCCTCATCGCTGGAACCATTCTTGTGAATCTTTTCTGCACCCTCTCTAAAGCCTTCATGCCCTTCCTAAAGTGTGGTGCTGGGAATTGGACACAATACTCCAGTTGTGGCTGGGACAATGTTTTATAAAAAGTTCATCATAACTTCCTTGCTTTGCCTCTATTTATAAAGCTCAGATTCCCGTAAGCATTTTTAAATGCTTTCTCAACCTGCCCTGCCACCTTCAACGATTTTTGTACATGTACCCCCAGGTCCCTCTGTTCCTGCACCCACTTTAGAATGTCTTGCTTGAGTAACTGTAGCGAATTCTTTGAATAAGTACCAGAACGAGTAGATAAGGGTAATGTAGTAGATGTAATATACTTTGATTGTTTTAAAGCCATTCGATAAGGTACCACATAGCAGACTGAATCACAGATCAAGTGGAGTTAGGAGACAAGCAGCAGAATGGATAGCAAGATGGCTGCAAGAACAGAAAATAGGGAGTAGTGGATAAAGCTAATTACTCAGATAGGTGGATAGTGAGAAGTGATGTTCCACAAGGATCGGCGTTGCGACCCCTGTTGTTCACCATTTACATAAACGATATTGATTCGGGAAGCAGAAGCACAAATTCAAAATTTGCAGATGAATCCAAAATTGGGAGTACAGTTAATACAGAGGAAGAATGCAACACAATATCTGAAGAAAGTAATAAACTTGCAGAAAGGGTGTTTAAATGGCAAATTAATTTCAATATAGCTAAGTGAGAGGTACTGCATTTTGGTAGGAAGAATAAGGTTCCCAAATACTCCTTGGAAAATCAGAGTGGGAATGGGGTAGAGGGGCACCGATTAACTAATCATTTAAAGTAGCAATGCATGTTAACAAGGCCATAAACATGGAAACAAAGCACTGGGGTTCATTTCTAGAAGAATAGAATCGTAAAGCAAAGAGTTTAGCTTAAACTTATATCGAACCTTGGTTATACCACACTGAGCGCACTGTGGGCAGTTCTGATCTCCATATTACATAAAGGATATTATGTCTCAGGAGAAAGTGCAATTATTTGCAAGGATGACACCAGAACTGAGACATTATAACCATCAGGAAAGATTGAACAGGCTGGGGCTCCTTTCTTTACAAAAGAGAAGCTTGAGGGGTGGCCTAATAGTGGCCTTTAAAATTTGAAGGGTAATATAGGGTAGATGTTTGTACTTGTGACGTGAGTGCAAAATTGGAGATTATCGATAAAAGATAGTCACTAATAAATCCAATATATTATTGAGGAGAAATGTCTTTACTCAGAGATTGGTTAGAATGTGGAACTCGCTACAACTTGGAGTACTTGAGGCGAATAGCAGAGATACATTGAAGGGGAAGCGAGAGAAGTACACGCAGTAGAAGGTTTTGCTGATAGGGTTAGATGAAGAGGGGTGGGAGGAGGCGCCTGTGGAGCATAAACAATGGCATGACCTAGTAGGGCCGAATGGCCTGTTTTGTGCTGTAAATTCTAAGGACTTCTCCGTAACTTGTGTACAAATTAATCACATTCATCAGTTCATTTAATCATTGCGGATATTGAAGTGTTTTATTTATTGAAGCATTGCCCTATATATTACATTATTATCAATTCATTAATGCTATTATTTACTGCCCTCGGGACTGATCTCTGTATTATGAAAACCTGATATGCATGTTCTTCAGTTATACGTGTCCCTCCTCGCAGGGACTCACCTCACTGAGCTAAGGTCGGAGATCGTTGTAGGTTTCAGTGCGGTTTAAACAGAGTGCTGCGAGTTGGGAATTGATTCTTATTTACACCAAGGAAAGAGTCCGAGAGCGGGAGCAGTCAATCAACAACACCTGCGAAACCGCTAAGTTGACTTCACAACCAGGGAACCAGCTGATTGGTCAGTAGGACCTGGTGAGTATTTCTACAGTCCAGTCGTTAAAGTAAAAGTAAGGACTCTAGTTTAGAGAAAGTAGTGTTTAAAGGCAAGTAAGGTCCCTAGTGTATTTAATAATCTTTAATTTAAAGGAAGTAAAGGGAGTAAATTAAGGGCAGGACATGGCAGGGCAGCTCGGCAGCGTGGAGTGCCCCTCCTGTGCTATGTGGGAAGTCAGGGACACTTTCGGTGTCCAGGGCGAACACATGCGCAGGAAGTGTCTCCAGATGCAGCTACTCGAAATCCGCGTTTCGGAGCTGGAGCTGCGGCTGGAGTCACTGTGGAACATCCATGTAGCTAAGATCTTCGTGGACAGCACGTTTAACGAGGTGGTCACAACGCAGGTAAAGAGTGCACAGGCAGACAGGAAATGGGTGACCGCCAGACAGAGGAAAAGCACTAGGAAAGTAGTGTAGGAGTCCCCTGGGTCCATCCTCTCCAACAGATTTTCCGTTTTGGATACTGCTGGAGGAGATGGTTTCTCAGGGGAATGCAGCAAGAGCCAAGTCCGTGGCACTACGAGTGGCTCAGCTGCACAGGAGGGGAGGAAAAAGAGTGGGAGAGCAATAGTGATGAGGGATTCTATCGTAAGGGGAACAGATAGACGTTTATATGGCCGCAGGCGTGACTCCAGGATGGTATGTTGCCTCCCTGGTGCCAGGGTCAAGGATGTCACTGAATGGCTGCAGGGCATTCTGAAGGGCGAGGGCGAACAGTCAGAGGTCGTGGTTCACAGTGGTACCAACGACATTGGTAGGAAGAGAGATGAGGTCCTGCAACAAGAATTTAGGGAGCAAGGTATCAGATTAAAAAGCAGGACCGGAAAGCTTGTAATCTCTGGATTACTCCCGGTGCCATGTGCTAGTGAGTATATGAATAGGAGGATAGAACAGATGAATGCGTGGCTAAAGAGTTGGTGCAGGAGGGAGGGCTTTAGTTCCTGGATCACTGGGTTTGCTTCTGGGGAAGGTGGGATCTGTACAAGTCGGACGGGTTGCACCTGAACTGGAACGGGACCAACATCATTGCGGGGAGGTTTGCTAGTGCTGTTGGGGTGGGGTTTAAAATAACTTGGCAGCGGGATGTGATACGGAGTGGAGCTATAGTAGGGGGTGATGCATAGCCAAATATAGAGGAAAAAACAAGTCAGCCTGGAAAGCAGAGCAAATATGTAACGGCACAAGGGAGTATGGCAAGGCTGAAAGGCATTTATTTTAATGCAAGGTGTCTAGCGAGTAAGGCAGATGAATTGAAGGTGTTGATGAACACATGGGAGTATGATATTGTTGCTATCACAGAGACATGGTTGAGGGAGGGGCAGGACTGGCAGCTCAATATTCCGGGGTATAGAATCTTCAGGCGAGACAGAGGGGGGTGTAAAATTGGAGGTGTCGCAATATTAATCAAGGATTCAATTACTGGTGTAAGGAGGGATGATATCATAGCAGGTTCCTCTTATGAGGCCATATGGGTAGAACTTAAAAACAAAAAGGGGGCAAGCACTTTGTTGAGAGTGTACTATAGGCGCCCAAACAGTCAGGGGGAGATAGAGGAACAGATATGTAGACAAATCTCAGGGAAGTGTAGAAATAATAGGGTAATAATAGTAGGGGATTCCAACTTCCCCAATGTTAACTTGGATATTCAGATTGTAAAAGGATAAGAGGGTGCGGAATTCTTCAAGTGCATCCATGAGAGTTTTTTGAGCCAGCATGTAGAAAGTCCTACAAGAGAGGGGGCGGTACTGGACCTAAGTCGAGGGAATGTAGCCAGGCAAGTGGTAGAAGTGTCAGTAGGAGAGCATTTTGGTGACAATGACCATTATTCGGTGAGATTTGAGGTAATCATGGAAAATGTAAAAGATGGACCTAAAATAAAGTTTCTAAATTGGGGGAAGGCCGATTTTAATGTGATAAGGCAGCATCTGGCCAAAGTGGACTGGGATCAGCTACTTGGAGGACAATCCACATCAGAGCAGTGGGAGTCATTCAGAAAGGAAATAGAAAGAGAGTACAACGGCAACATGTTCCCGTAAAGGTCCAGGTGAGACCAACAAGCCCAGGGAATCCTGGATGTCAAGGGATATACAAGAATGGATTAGGAAAAAAGGTAGGCTTTTGGCAGATACAAAGAACTAAAAACTTTGGAAGCCCGAGAGGAGTATCGAAACTGAAGGGTGGTATTTAAAAAAGAAATTAGGAGAGCGAAGAGGGGGCATGAAAAAACACTGGCGGGCAAAATATAGGAAAATCCCAAGATGTATTATGAGTATATTAAGGGCAAGAGGATAAACAGGGAAAGAGTAGCGCACATTAGGGACCAAAGTGGCAATCTGTGTGTAGAGCCGGAAGATATAGGTGAGGTTTTAAATTAATATTTTGCATCTGTGTTCACGATGGTGAAGGACGATATAGGCATAAAAATCAGGCAGGGGGATTGTGATATACTTGAGCAAATTACTATTGAGAGGGAGGAGGTACTAGCGGTTTTAGCGAGCTTAAAAGTGGATAAATTCCCAGGCCCAGACGAGATGTATCCCAGGCTGCTGTGTGAGGCAAGGGAGGAGATTGCAGGGACTCTGACACAAATTTTCAGAACCTCTCTGGCCACAGGGGAGGTGCCAGTGGACTGGAGAACAGCTAACGTAGTACCATTACTCAAGAAGGGTAGTAGGGATAAAACAGATAATTACAGGCCAGTGAGCCTAACATCAGTGGTAGAGAAATTATTGGAAAACATTCTGAGGGACAGAATTAGTCTCCAATTGGAGAGGCAAGGATTAATCAAGGATAGTCAGCATGGCTTTGTCAGGGGGAAATCATGTCTAACCAATTTGATTGAATTTATCGAGGGGGTGACTAGGTGTGTGGATGAGGGTAGTGCAAATGTTGTATTCTAAATGGACTTCAGTAAGGCTTTTGACAAAGTCACACATGGGAGACTGGTCAAGAAGGTAAGAGCTCATGGGATCCAGGGCAATTTGGCACATTGGATCCAAAATTGGCTTAGTGGCAGGAGGCAGAAGGTGATGGTGGAAGATTGTTTTTGTGACTGGAAGCCTGTGTCCAGTGGTGTATCACAGGGGTCGGTGCTGGTCTTTTGCTGTTTGTAGTGTACATTCATGATTTAGATATGAATGTAGGAGGTATGAACAGTAAGTTCGCAGATGACATGCAAATTGGTGGAGTGGTAAATAGCGAGGAAGGAAGCCTCAGGCTACAGGATGATATAGACGGGTTGGTTAGATGGGCAGAACAGTGGCAAATGGAATTTAACCCTGAAAAGTATGAGGTGATGCATTTTGGGAGGATTAACAAGGCAAGGGACTACACAATGAATGATAGGACCCTAGGAAGGAAAGAGGATCAGCGGGACCTTGACGTGCATGAACATAGATCCCTGAAGGCAGCAGGACAGTTAGATAAGGTGGATACAAAGGCATATGGGATACTTGCCTTCATTAGCCGAGGCATAAAATATAAGAGCATGGATGTTATGATGGAGCTGTACAGAACGCTAGTTAGGCCACAGCTGGAATACTGTGTGCAGTTCTGGTCGCCGCACTATAGGAAGGATGTGATTGCATTGGAAAGGGTGCACAGGAGATTCACCAGGATGTTACCTGGGCTGGAGCGCTTCAGCTATGAAGAGAGACTGGACAAGCTTGGGTTGTTTTCCTTGAAGCAGAGAAGGCTGAGGGAGTGATCTGATTGAGGTGTACAAAATTATGAGGTGCATAGATAGGGTAGATAGAAAGGAACTAGTCCCCTTAGTACAGGGGTCAATAACCAGGGGGCATAGTTTCAATGTAAGGGGCAGGAGGTTTGGAGGGGATTTGAGGAGAACTTTTTCACCCAGAGGGTGGTTGGAATCTGCAAATCACTGCCTGAAAGGGTGGTAGAGGCCGAAAACATCACAACATTCAAGAAGCATTTAGATGAGCTCTTGAAACGCCATAGCATACAAGACTACGGAACAAGTGCTGGAAAATGAGATTTGAATAGACAGGGCTTGATGGGCGGCGCGGACACGAGGGGCCGAAGGGCCTCTTTCTGCACTGTATAACTCTATGACTCTATGAACCTATGTTACCTGTGTAGAAACTCTGAATCAGAGATATGAACTGGTGCGTCAAAACTCAATCAGTTACGGAAGTGGAATAATCAATAACCACAGCCCAATATTCATCCCGTCTAACGGTAACATAATGAAATTCAGCACTCATGACCCACAGATTCTCAGGACGGTGTTGGGGGAAGGTGATTAATCAGCACCAAAACAATTAAAGTGTTTACAATAACTATACATTGATTATCAATTATTCATTATAGAGAGGATTTGAATACTGTAACTCTGCTGTCCTGTTGTTTACCTGTCTGTAATTAGTTAACATCTGTTTCTGTTGGTGCAGTTCAGTAGGAAACAAAGCATTATCAATACATTTCAACATATATATGAACATTAGAATATCAGAATTAGGAGCAGAAGTAGGCCATACGGCCCCTCGAACCAGCTCCACCATTCAATAAGATCATAGCTGATCATCGACCTCAATAGCACTTTCCTGCCCGATCTCCATATGCCTTGATTCCCCGAGGCCAAAAATCCATCTATCACAGTCTTGAATATACTCAAAGGCTCAGCATTCACAGGCCTCTGGGCAGAGAATTCCAAAGATTCACAACCCTCTGAGTGAAGAATACACTTCTCATCTCAGTCTTAAATGGCCTACCCCTTATCCTGAGACTATGCCCCCTAGTTCTAGACACTCCAGCCAGGGGAAACAATCTCTCATCATCTAACCCTGGCAATCCCCTTCAGAATCTTCTATGTTTCAATGAGATCACCTCTCATTCTTCTAAACTGCAGAGACTATAGGCCCATTCTACACAATCTCTCATCATAGGACTGCCCTGTCATCCCAGGAATCAATCTCGTGAACCTTCGCTGCAGCGCCTCATATGCTTATAACCAAACTTCTTCAAACAACAGCAAAAATCTTCCCCTTTGCCATTGATTACATTGGGAAAACACGAATGCAGCTCCATGAAGGGGAGAGATCAGTAATCTAAAACAATAATTTCATATAGGAAGCGACTTGTCCAACTCCGGTTAGTGACGCACAGTCAGTACAGTTCTACAGTGACAGATACTCCCAGTAATACATGGCCACTGGGGTCAGGTGTACCACTCCAGTTAGTGACCCACACTCAGTACAGTTCTACAGTGACAGATACTCCCAGTAATACATGGCCACTGGGGTCAGGTGTTCCACTCCAGTTAGTGACCCACACTCAGTAGTTCTACAGTGACAGATACTCCCAGTAATACATGGCCACTGGGGTCAGGTGTTCCACTCCGGTTAGTGACCCACACTCAGTAGTTCTACAGTGACAGATACTCCCAGTAATACATGTCCACTGGGGTCACATGTTCCACTTCAGTTAGTGACCTACACTCAGTACATTTCTACAGTGACAGATACTCCCAGTAATACATGGCCACTGGCATGAGGTGTTCCACTTCAGTTAGTGACCCACACTCAGTAGCTCTACAGTGACAGTCCCTTCCGCTATTACCTTCTCTCAGAGAGTTGCTTACACTGAGGTCTAATTGAACAGTGCACAATATTACAATAAAGGCAATAACTTCTTAACATAGCGAGCCCGTGAGTTACAAACAGAATTTACTTTCAGTTGAGGCAATGGAAGAAAACCTCAGCAGTAATTCAGGACATTTGACTAAACGAAATGTTATCACTGATCGTGTCTCTGTATAACGGTGACCACTAGATCAGGATGTAACATTATCAGTCACAGAGCAAAACCAGACACCAGCTCACACACAGATTTACACAACTTCAATGGTTATAATCACTTACCAGGAACACCAATGACGGCAATGATCATGTAGTATATTTTCTCCACACTGTCATATGTGTTTAACATTTTCTGTGTGAAGCGATGTGTCCCTTCGTGCTGCAGGCAATCTCTCTGAATTAAACTCTGAGGCGGAACATTCACAGAGCCTTTCATTTATACCCTGCGGGATCTCCACGAGGACATTGAGGTTGCAACATCGCTGAAAATACTTTAAAAAAAACATTTGAACAAACAGATGACGACTGCCGAGTTAATTCCCTGCTGTGATGGAATATATTTAGGGCTGAGATTGTAATTGAAAACCCCAAAGACCGGAGAATTCTGGTCACATGAATTAACTAATGACAATTGCCAGCTGTATTCTCCGAGCAATGGGGTTGCTGTTGCAAACAGCACCAGGCCCATCTCTAGACCTCATATTGTTTCGGTGAAGTCCTTCGCTCTGCTGTGGCCATTCAGTAATTAAATTCCAAATGTTAGAGTGTCCTCTCAGGGCTGCTCTGCTGCACTCTGGGAAGGGGCTGTCCGCCTTAACTGTGGCCAGTCAGTAAAACAATTAAAGTGGGGAATTTGTGTCGATGGATCCTCAAACTAATACAGCACCTCAAACTAATACAGCCCCTCAAATTAATACAGTACCTCAATCTAATACAGACCCTCAAACTAATACAGACCCTCAAACTAATACAGCTCCTCAAACTAATACAGCCCTTCAAACTATTCCAGCCCCTCAAACTAATACAGACCCTCAAACTAATACAGATCCTCAAACTAATACAGCTCCTCAATCTAATACAGCCCCTCAAACTAATACAGCCCCTCAAACTAATACAGCCACTCAAACTAATACAGCACCTCAAACTAATACAGTCCCTCAAACTAATACAGCTCCTCAATCTAATACAGCCCCTTAAACTAATACAGCCTCTCAAACTAATACAGCCCCTCAAACTAATACAGCTCCTCAAACTAATACAGCTCCTCAAACTAATACAGACCCTCAAACTAATACAGTACCTCAAACTAATACAGCCCCTCAAACTAATACAGTACCTCAAACTAAAACAGCCCCTCAAACTAATACAGCTCCTCAAACTAATACAGCTCCTCAAACAAATACAACCCTCAATCTAATTCAGACCCTCAAACTAATACAGCTCCTCAAACTAGTAGCCAGTCCCGCCCACAAACTCTCTGGTCCAAAGTCCTGTAATCTCCTGTTCCCACAAACTCACAGTGCATGGGTTCTCACTTGCCAGAAACCATGAGTTCGTTACCAAGCTAACAAGAACTGATTGTGCAGATTATTTGAATAGGTTAACAGTGCAAATTCTAAATATATATTCAAAAGTATGGAGTTTATTTCTGTTAAGTTAATGATGGTCTATTAAATAAAGGCATGGCAGGGCACCTCATTCCCGTGGAATACACATCTTGTGCCATGTGGGAACTCCAGTCCACTTCCGTGTCCTGGACAACCACATGTGCAGGAAGTGTCGTCAGCTGGAGGAGCTCGAATCCGGGTTTAGGAGCTTGAACAGCAACTGGCGTCACTGCGGTGGATCCGTGAGGCTGAGAGCTACGTGGATAGCACGTTTCAGGAGGTGGTCACCCCGCAGTTTAAGAGTGTGCAGGCAGAGAGGGAATAGGCGACTGCCAGACAGACAAGGATGATCAGGCAGGTAGTGCAGGAGCCCCTCAGTGCATCTCACTCTCCAACCGGTATTCAGTTCTAAATACTGGAGAGGGCGATGGTTCATCTGGCGAGTGCAGCCAGAGCCAAGTCCAGAGCACCACGGGTGGATCAGCTCTACAGTGGGGGGGCGGGGCGGGTAGGGGGAGAAAGATCAGGAAAGTTATAGGGGATTCAATAGTTAGGGGAATAGACAAGCGTTTCTGCGGCCACAGACGTGAATCCAGGATGGTTTGTTGCCTCCCTGGTTCCAGGGTCAAGAATGTCACTGAGCGGCTGAAGAACATTCTGAGGGGGGAGGTTGAACAGCCAGAGGTCGTGGTCCATATCGGTACCAATGACATATGTAGAAAGAGGGATGAAGACCTGCAGGCAGATTTTAGGGCGCTAGGAAAGAGATTAAAAACAGGACCTCAAAGGTGGTAATGTTCGGATTACTCCCGGTGCCTGTGCTGGTGAGTATAGAAATAGGAGGATACAGCAGATGAATGAGTGGCTGCAGAGATGGTGCATTAGGGAGTGCTTTAGATTCCTGGGACATTGGGACCGGTTCTCGGGGAGTTGGGGCCTGTACAGGCCGGAAAGTTTGCACCTCAACAGGGCCGAAACCAATGGCCTCGACGGGGAGGGGGGTGGGTTGCTCGTAGTGTTTGGGAGGTTTTAAACTAATTTAGGCAGTGGGTGGGCACCAGGCTGTAGCATTAGGAAGGAGAAACAAGGTGCACAAAGGATTGGGAGAGACGGATAACACAAGAGTAATAAAGAATAAGGTCCTATGTGGGGTCAGACTAAGAGAATACAAGGCAGGTTTATAGTGCATGTGGGTAAATGCATGAAGTGTGGTTAATAAGGTTGGTGAGCTGCAGGCGCAAGTAACCACATGGCAATATGTTGTCGTGTTGATAATGGAGACATGCTCAAAAAAGGGAAGGATTGGGTACCAAATATTCCTGGGGAGAAGGTCATAGTCATAGACACAGAGTCATAGATTTATACAGCACAGAAAGAGGCCCTTTGGCCCATCGTGTCCGCGACGGCCATGAAGCCCCATCTATTCTAATCCCATTTTCCAGCACTTGGTCCGTAGCCTTGTATGCTATGGCGTTTCAAGTGCTCATCTAAATGCTTCTGGAATGTTGTGAGGGTTCCGGCCTCTACCACCCTTTCAGGCAGTGAGTTCCAGATTCCAACCACCCTCTGGGTGAAAAGGTTTTCCTCAAATCCCCTCTAAACCTTCTGCCCCTTACATTGAAACTATGCCCCCTGGTTATTGACCCCTCTACTAAGGGGAACAGTTCTTTTCTATCTACCCTATCAATGTCCCTCATAATGTTGTACACCTCAATGAGGTTCCCCCTCAGCCTTCTCTGCTCTAAGGAAAACAACCCAGCCTGTCCTGTTTCTCTTCATAGCTGAAGCGCTCCAGCCCAGGTAACGTCCTGGTGAATCTCCTCTGCACCCTTTCAAATGAAATCATTTCCCTCCCATAGTTTGGCGACCAGAACTGCACACAGTATTCCAGTTGTGGCCTGACTAGCGTTTTGTACAGCTCCATCGTAACCTCCCTGCGCTTATATTCTATGCCTCGGCGAATGAAGGCAAGTATCCCATATGCCTTTTTAACCATCTTATCTACCTCTCCTGCTGCCTTCAGGGATCTATGTACATGCACAACAGGGTCCCTCTGAACCTCTCTCCTTCCTAGGGTCCTACCATTCATTGTGTATTCCCTTCCCATTTTAATCTTCCCAAAATGCTCATTTCAAAAACACAGACAACTCATTTCACAAATACAGAAAGTTCATTTCAGAGACCTAGACAGCTCCATTCACAGATCCAGACAGATCCATTCACAGACTCAGACAGCTCCAATCACAGAAACAGGCAGCAACATTCACAGACATGGAAAGCAGATTTAAAAACCCAGACAGCTCATTTCACAAACACAGAAAGTACTTTTCACAGTCCTAGACGTCTCCATTCACAGTCACAGACAACACATTTCAGAGACTCAGTCAGCTATATACACAGACCCAGACAGCTTCATTCACAGACCCAGACATCTCCATTCACAGATCTAGACAGCTGCATTCACAGACCCAGACAGCTCCATTCGCCGACTCAGAAAGCTAATTTCACAGACCCAGACAGCTTCATTCACAGACTCAGAAAGCTCATTTCACAAACCCAGACAGCTCATTTCACAAAAAAACAGAAAGTTCATTTCACAGACCGAGACATCTCCATTCACAGACACAGACAACTCATTCCACAGATTCCGACAGCTCCATTCACAGACCCAGACATCCCCATTCACAGATCCATAAAGCTCCATTCACAGAACCAGACAATTCACTTCACAGACCCAGAAAGCTCCATTCACAGTCACAGACAGCGACATTCACAGGCCAAGGCAGCTCCATTCACAGACCCAAACTGCTTCATTCACAGACCCAGACAGCTCCATTCACAGACACAGACAGCTACATTCACAGATCCAGACAGCTCCATTCACAGACTCAGACAGCTCCTTTCACAGACCCAGACAGCACCATTCACAGACCCAGAGAGCTCATTTCACAAACCCAGACAGCACCATCCACAGACCCAGACAGCTCATTTCACAAACCCAGACAGCTCCATTCACAGACTCAGACAGCTCATTTGACAAACACAGACAGCACCATTCACAGACCCAGACAGCTCCTTTCACAGAACCAGGCAGCTCCATTCACACACTCAGACGGCTCACTTCAAAGACTCAGAAAGCGCATGACACAGACCCAGACAGCTCCATTCACAGACCCAGAGAGCTCCATTCACAGACCGAAACAGCTCCATTCACAGACTCGAACAGCTCTATTCACAGACCCAGACAGCTCAATTCACAGACCCTGATATCTCCATTCACAGAACCAGACAGCTCATTTCACAGACACAGAGAGCTCCATTCACCGACCCAGATAGTTCCAATCACAGACCCAGACAGCTCCATTCACAGACCCAGGCAGTTTATTCACAGACTCAGACAGCTCAATTAAAAGACCCAGACAGTTCTAATCACAGACCCAGATAGATCATTTCACAGACCCCGACAGCAACATTCACAAGCCAAGACAGATCGTCCCACAGACTCAGAAAGCTCATTTGACTGTCCCAGACAGCTCCATTCACAGACCTAGACAGCTCCATTCACAGATCCGGACAGTTACATTCACAGACCCAGACAGCTCATTTCACAGACCCAGAAAGCTCCATTTACAGACTCAGTCAGCTCCATTCACAACCCAGACAGCTCCATTCACAGACCCAGACAGCTCCATTCACAGACTCAGACAACTCCATTCACAGATCCAGACAGCTCCATTCACAGACATGGAAAGCTGATTTCAAAAACCAAGACAGCTCATTTCACAAACACAGAAAGTTCATTTCACATACCCAGACATTTCTCTTCACAGACCCAAACAACTCATTTCACAGATTCAGACAGCTCATTTCACAGACTCAGACATCTCCATTCACAGACCGAGACAACGCATTTCAGAGACTCAGAAAGCTACATTCCCAGACCCAGACAACTCATTTCATAGACTCAGTCAGCTCAATTCACAGACCCTGACTTCACAATTCACAGAGGCACACAGATCCATTCACAGACCCAGACAGCTCCACTCACAGACCCAGAAAGCTCATTTCACAGACCCAGACAGCTCCATTCACAAATCCAGACAGCACCATTCACAGACCCAGACAGCTTCTTTCACAGACCCAGACAGCTCCATTCACAGACCCAGACAGCTCATTCACAGACACAGATAGCTCCATTCACAGACCCAAACTGCTCCATTCACAGACTCAGACAACTCCATTCACAGACTCAGACAGCTCCATTCACAACACAGACAGCTCCATTCACAGACCCAGACAGCTCCATTCACAGACCCAGACAGCTCATTCACAGACACAGATAGCTCCATTCACAGACCCAAACTGCTCCATTCACAGACTCAGACAACTCCATTCACAGACCCAGACAGTTCCATTCACAGACCCAGACAGCTCATTCACAGACACAGATAACTCCATTCACAGACCTAGACAACTCCATTCACTGTGAGACAGCTCCATTTACAGACTATGGCAGCTCCATTCACAGACACAGACAGCTCCATTCACAGATCCAAACAGCCCCATTTACAGACACAGACAGATCCATTTAAAGACTCTGACAGCTCAATTCACAGACTCAGACAGCTCCATTCACAGACCCAGACAACTGCATTTACAGACTCTGACAGCTCAATTCACAGACCCAGACAGCTCCATTCACAGACCCAGACAGCTCCATTCACAAATTCAGACAGCCCCATTTAGACACTCAGACAGTTCCATTCACAGACCCAGACAGCTCCATTTACAGACCCAGACAGCTCCATTCACAGACCCAGGCAGTTCTATTCACATACTCAGGCAGCTCCATTAAAAGACCCAGACAGTTCTATTCTGAGACCCAGATAGATCATTTCACAGACCCAGTCAGCACCATTCACAGGCCAAGACAGATCGTTCCACGGACTCAGAAAGCTCATTTCACAGACCAAGACAGCTCCATTCACAGATCCGGACAGCTCCATTCACAGACCCAGACAGCTCATTTCACAGACCCAGACAGCTCCATTCACAGACATGGAAAGCTGATTTCAAAAACCAAGACAGCTCATTTCACAAACACAGAAAGTTCATTTCACATACCCAGACATTTCTCTTCACAGACCCAGTCAACCCATTTCACAGATTCAGACAGCTCATTTCACAGACACAGACATCTCCATTCACAGACCGAGACAGCTCCATTCACAGACTCAGACAGCTCAATGCAAAGACCCAGACATCTCCATTCAATGACCGAGACAACGCATTTCACAGACTCAGAAAGCTCCATTCACAGACCCATGCAGCTCCATTCCCAGACTCAGACAACTCATTTCATAGACTCAGTCAGCTCAATTCACAGACAATGACAGCTCAATTCACAGAGGCACACAGATCCATTCACAGACCCAGACAGCTCCTCTCACAGACCCAGAAAGCTCATTTCACAGAATCAGACAGCTCCATTCACAAATCCAGACAGCTCCATTCACAGACCCAGACAGTTTCTTTCACAGACCCAGACAGCTCCATTCACAGACCGAGTCAGCTCCATTTACAGACTCTGGCAGCTCCATTAACAGACACAGACAGCTCCATTCACAGATCCAAACAGCTCCATTTACACACCCAGACAGCTCCATTTACAGACTCTGACAGCTCCATTTACAAACTCTCCCAGCTCCATTCACAACCCAGACAGCTCCATTCACAGACCCAGACAGCTCCATTCACAGACCCAGACAGCTCATTCACAGACACAGATAGCTCCATTCACAGACCCAAACAGCTCCATTCACAGACATGGAAAGCTGATTTCAAAAACAAAGACAGCTCATTTCACAAACACAGAAAGTTCATTTCACATACCCAGACATTTCTCTTCACAGACCCAGTCAACCCATTTCACAGATTCAGACAGCTCATTTCACAGACACAGACATTTCCATTCACAGACCGAGACAGATCCATTCACAGACTCAGACAGCTCAATGCACAGACCCAGACATCACCATTCACTGACCTAGACAACGCATTTCACAGACGCAGAAAGCTCCATTCACCGACCCATGCAGCTCCATTCCCAGACCCAGACAACTCATTTCGCAGACTCAGACAGCTCAATTTACAGACCCTGACTTCACAATTCTCAGAGGCACACAGCTCCATTCACAGACCCAGACAGCACCACTCACAGACCCAGAAAGCTCATTTCACAGACCCAGAGAGCTTATTTCACAGACCCAGACAGCTCCATTCACAGACCGAGTCAACTCCATCAACAGACACAGACAGCTACATTCACAGACCCAGACAGCTCCATTCACAGACCCAGACAGTTTCTTTCACAGACCCAGACAGCTCCATTCACAGACCGAGTCAACTCCATTTACAGACTCTGGCAGCTCCATCAACAGACACAGACAGCTCCCTTCACAGACCCAGACAACTCCATTTACAGACTCTGACAGCTCAATTCACAGAATCTGAAAGCTCCATTTACAGCTTCAGTCAGCTCCAATCACAACCCAGACAGCTCAATTCACAGACCCAGGCAGCTCCATTCACAGACCTAGACAGCTCATTTAGAGACACAGATAGCTCCATTCACAGACCCAAACTGCTCAATTCACAGATTCAGACAGCTCCATTCACAGACCCAGACAGCTCCATTCACAGAACCAGACAGCTCCATTCACAGAACCAGACAGCTCCATTCACAGAGTCAGACAGCTCCATTCACAGACCCAGACAGCTCCATTCACAGACCTAGATAACTCCATTCACAGTGATACAGCTCCATTTAAAGACTCTGGCAGCTCCATTCACAGACACAGACAGCTCCATTCACAGATCCAAAAAGCCCCATTTACAGACCCAGACAGCTACATTTACAGACTCTGACAGCTCAATTCACAGACTCAGACAGCTCCATTCACAGACCCAGACAACTGCATTTACAGACTCTGACAGCTCAATTCACAGACTCAGACAGCTCCATTCACAGACCCAGAGAGCTCCATTCACAAACTCAGACAGCCCCATTTAGAGAATCAGACAGTTCCATTCACAGACCCAGACAGCTCCATTTACAGACCCAGACAGCTCCATTCACAGACCCAGACAGCTCCACTCACAGAACCAGACAGCTGATTTCACAGACCCAGAGAGCACATTTCACAGATCCAGACAGCTCCATTCAAAGACACAGACAGATCATTTCATCGATCAAGACAGCTGCATTTACAGACCCAGACAGCTCCATTGACGAAAGGTCTTCGACCTGAAACGTTAACTCTGTTTCTCTCTCCACGGATTGTGCCTGGCCTGCTGAGTTTTCCAGCGTTTTCTGTTGTTAGATTCATTCTGTGATTCAGACAGCTCATTTCACCGACCCAGACAGCTCCATTCACAGACTCAGACAGCTCCATTCACAGACTCAGACAGCTCCATTCACAGACCCAGACAGCTCATTCACAGACTCAGACAGCTCCATTCACAGACCCAGACAGCTCCATTCACATACTCAGACAGCCCCAATCACAGACACAGACAGCTCCATTCACAGACCCAGACAGCTCGACATTCAGGAAGGATAGAATAAAAGGAAAAGGGGGTGGGGTAGCATTGCTGGTTAAAAAGGAGATTAATGCAATAGCTAGGAAGGACATTAGCTTGGAGGATGTGGAATCAATATGGGTTGAGCTGCAGAACACCAAAGGGAAGAAAACGTTAGTGGGGGTTGTGTACAGACCTCCGAACAGTAGTAGTGAGGTGGGGGAGGGTATGAAACAGGAAATCAGAGTTGCATGCAAAAAAGGCGCAGCAGTTATCATGGGTGACTTTAATATGCATATAGATTGGGCTACTCAAACAGGAAGCAATACGGTGGAGGAGGATTTCCTGGAGTGTTTAAGGGATGGTTTCCTAAACCAATATGTTGAGGAACCAACTAGAGGGGAGGCCATCCTGGAGTGGGTGTTGTGTAATGAGGAAGGACTGATCAGCAATCTTGTGGTGCGAGGCCCCTTGGAGAAGAGTGACCATAGAATGGTAGAGTTCTACATTAGGATGGAGAAGGAAACAGTTAATTCAGAGACCATGGTCCAGAACTTAAATAAGGGCAACTTTGTGGGTATGAGGCGTGAATTGGCGAGGTTAGATTGGTAAGCGATATTTAAGGGGTTATCAGTGGAAGGGCAATGGCAGACATTTAGAGATCGCATGGATGAACTACAGCAATTGTACATCCCTGTCTGGCGTAAAAATAAAAAAGGGAAGGTGGCTCAACCATGGCTAACAAGGGAAATCAGGGATAGTATTAAAAGCAAGGAAGTGGCATACAAATTGGCCAGAAGTAGCAGCAAACCCGGGGACATGGAGAACTTTAAAACTCAGCACAGGAGGACGAGGGTTTGCTTAGGGCAGGGAAAATAAAATATGAAAGGAAGCTTGCTGAGAACATTAAAACTGACTGCAAAAGCTTCTATAAATATGTAAAAAGAAAGAGGTTAGTAAAAACAAACGTAGGTCCCCTGCAGTCAGAAACAGGGGAAGTCATAATGGGGAACAAAGAAATGGCAAATCAATTGAACAAGTACTTTGGTTCGGTGTTTACTGTGGAGGACACAAACAACCTTCCGGAAATAAAAGAGATCAAAGGATCTGGTAAGAGGGAGGAGCTGAGGGAAATCCTTATCAGTCGGGAAAAGGTGTTGGGGAAATTGATGGGACTGAAGGATAATAAATCCCGAGGGCCTGATGTCTGCATCCCAGAGTACTTAAGGAGGTGGCCTTGGAAATAGTGGATGCATTGACGATAATTTTCCAACATTCCTTAGACTCTGGATCAGTTCCGAAGGAGTGGAGGGTGGCTAATGTAACCCCTCTTTTTAAAAAAGGAGGGAGGGAGAAAGCAGGGACTTATAGACCGGTCAGCCTGACATCGGTGGTGGGTAAAATAATGGAATCAATTATTAAAGATGTCATAACAGACCATTTGGAAAGTGGCGACATGATAGGTCCAAATCAAAGTGGATTTGTGAAAGGGAAATCATGCTTGACAATTCTTCTGGAACTTTTTGAGGATGTTTCCAATAGGGTGGACGGGGGGGAACCAGTAGATGTGGTGTATTTGGACTTTCAGAAGGCCATCGACAAGGTCCCACACAAGAGATTGGTGTGCAAAGTTAAAGGACATGGGATTGGGGGTAATGTGATGACGTGGATTGAGAACTGGTTGGCACACAGGAAACAAAGAGTAGGACTAAATGGGTACTTTTCAGAATGGTAGGCAGTGACCAGCGGGGTACCGCAGGGTTCGGTGCTGGGGCCCCAGCTGCTTACATTATATATTAATGATTTGGACAAAGGGATTAATTGTAATATCTCCAAATTTGCGGATGACACTAAATTGGGAGGCAGTGTGAACAATGAGGAGGATGCTAGGAGGCTACAGAGTGACTTGGACAGGTTGGGTGAATGGGTAAATGTATGGCAGATGAAGTACAATGTGGATAAATGTGAGGTTATCCACTTTGGTGGTAAAAATTGGGAGGCAGACTATTACCTGAATGGTGGCAAATTAGGGAAAGGGGAGGTGCAACGAGACCTGTGCGTCATGGTACATCAGTCACTGAAGGTGGGAAGGCAAGTGCAGCAGGCAGTCAAGAAAGCAAATGGCATGATGGCCTTCATAGCAAGGGGATTTGAGTACAGGAGTAGGGAGGTGATGCTACAGTTGTGCAGGGCCTTGGTGAGGCCACACCTGGAGTATTGTGTGCAGTTTTGTTCTCCTAACTTGAGGAACGACATTCTTGCTATTGAGGGAGTGCAACGAAGGTTCACTAGATTGATACCTGGGATGGCCAGACTGACATATCAAGAAAGACTGGATCAACTGAACTTGTATCCTCTGGAGTTCAGAAGATTGAGGGGGGATCTTATAGAGACGTTTAAAATCCTGACTGGTTTATACAAATTAAATGCGGGCAGAATGTTTCCAATGTTAGGGGAAACTAAAACCAGGGGTCACAGTCTAAGGATAAAGGGGAAGCCATTTAAGACTGAGATGAGGAGGAACTTCTTCACCCAGAGAGTGGTGAATCTGTGGAATTCTCTACCACAGAAGTTTGTTGAGGCCAGTTCGCTAAATATATTCAAAAGGGAGTTCGATATAATACTCACAACTAGGGGGATCAAGGGGTATGGCGAGAAAGCAGGAATAGGGTACTGAGGTAGCATGTTCAGCCATGAACGCATTAAATGGCAGTGCAGGCTCGAAGGACAGAATGGTCTACTCCTGTACCTATTTTCTATGTTTCTATGTTTCATTCAGAGACATAGATAGCGCCATTCACAGACACAGACAGCTCCATTTACAGACCCAGACAGCTCAATTTACAGACTCAGACAGCTCCATTTACAGACTCAGAGAGCTCGATTCACAGACCCAGACAACTCCATTCACAAACCCAGGCTGCTCCATTCACAGACCCAGACAGCTCCATTTACAGACTCTGGCAGCTCCATTTACAGACTCAGACAGCTCCATTCACAGACTCAGCATGCTCCTCTCACAGGCACAAACAATTCCATTCAGAGACATAGCCAACTCACTTCACAGACTCAGACAGCTCGATTCACAGACCCAGACGGTTTCATTCACAGAACAAGGGAGCTCCATTCATACACCTTTGCTGCTCTCTTCACAGACTCAGAGAGCTACATTCACAGATTCAGACAGCTCAATTCTCAACCCAGACAGCTCCATTCACAGACCCAGACAGCACCATTCACTGACCTAGACAGCTCTATTCACAGACCCAGACAGCACCATTCACAGACCTAGACAACTCCATTCACAGACACAGGCAACTCAATTCGCAGACCCAGACAGCTCCATTCACAGACACAGACAGCTCCAGTTACAGACTCTGGCAGCTCCATTGACAGACCCAGACAGCTCCATTCACAGACCCAGACAGCTCCATTCACAGACCCAGACAACTCCATTCACAGACACAGACAGGTCCATTCACAGACCCAGACTGCGCCATTCACAGACCCAGACAGCTCCATTCACAGACCCAGACAGCTCCATTCACAGACCCAGACAGCACATTCACGGACCCAGACAGGTCCATTCACAGACCCAGACAGCTCCATACACAGACCCAGACAGTTCCACTCACAAAACAAGAGAGCTCCATTCATACACCCATGCTGCTCTCTTCACAAACCCAGACAGCTCCATTCACAGACCCAGACAGCTCCATTCACAGACAGAGAAAGCTCCATTCACAGACCCAGAGAGCTCCATTCACAGACCCAGACAGGTTCATTCACAGACCCCGACTGCTCCATTCACAGACCCAGACAGCTCCATTTACAGGAATAACAACAGAAAACGCTGGAAAAACTCAGCAGGCAAGGCAGCATCCGTGGAGAGAGAAAGAGAGTTAACGTTTCAGGTCGATGACCTTTCGTCAGAACTGGGAAGAGCCGGAAATCAAATAGATTTAAGGCCAGGGTAAAGCTGGGAAAAGGGGGAGGGGATAAAGGAACAAAGGGGGAGATGAAGAGACATTAAGAGATATTCAAGGCTAGAGGTGGTGTTAATGTGACAGATTAAGGCTGAAAGAAGTGTGAAATCCATTGGCAGAATGAAGGACAGCTGCCAGCTTCTAGGAGGAAAAAAAAGGTGGGGGGGGCAAATAAAAGGGTGGAAAAAATAAAATATAAATGTGATTGGAGCTGAGGTTATGATCTGAAATTGTTGAACTCGATATTGAGTCCAGATGGCTGTAGCGTGCCTAAACGAAAGATGAGGTGCTGTTCCTCGAGCTTACGCTGCGCTGCCGTGGAACAGTGTAATGGGCCGAGGACGGTGAGGTCAGAGTGGGAGTGAAGCGGTGAATTAAAGTGACAGGCGACCGGGAGCTCGGGGTCCCCCTTACGGACTGAACGGAGGTGTTCCGCAAAGCGGTCACCCAATCTGCGTTTGGTCTCCCCAATGTAGAGGAGACCACATCGTGAGCAGCGAATACAGTATACTAAATTGCAGGAAGTACAAGTAAATCGCTGTTTCACCTGGAAGGGGTGTTTGGGGCCCTGGACAGTGGGAAGAGGGGAGGTATAAGGGCATGTGTTGCATTTCCTGCGCGTGCACTGGAAGGTGCCGGGCGAAGGGGAAGGGGTGCTGGGGGTGGTAGAGGAGTGGACTAGGGTGTCGCGGAGGTAGCGGTCCCTGTGGAATGCTGAAAGGGGAGGTGAGGGGAAGATGTGTTTGGTGGTGGGATCACGCTGGAGGTGGCGGAAATGGCGGAGGATGATCCGTTGAATGTGGAGGCTGGTGGGGTGAAAGGTGAGGACAAGGGGAACCCTATCGTGGTTCCGGGAGGGAGGGGCAGGGGTGAGGGCAGAAGTGCGGGAGATAGAACGGACACGGTCGAGGGCCGTGTCGATCACGGTAGAGGGGAATCCTCGGTTGAGGAAAAAGGAAGACATGTCGGAAGCACTGGTATGGAAGGTGGCATCATCAGAGCAGATGCGGCGGAGACGGAGAAACTGGGAGAATGGAATAGAGTCCTTACAGGAGGCGGGGTGGGAGGAAGTGTAGTCCAGGTAGCTGTGGGAGTCAGTGGGCTTGTAGTGAATGTTAGTCAATAACCTATCCCCAGAGATGGAGATGGAGAAGTCGAGGAAGGGAAGGGAAGAGTCGGAGATGGACCATGTGAAGGTGAGGGAAGGGTGGAAATTGGAAGCATAGTGAATGAAATGTTCTAGTTCAGGGCGAGAGTTGGAGACGGCACCAATACAGCCATCAATGTACCGGAAAAAGAGGTGAGGGAGGGGACCCGAGTAGGACTGGAACAAAGAGTGTTCCACATATCCCAGGAAAAGGCAGGCATAGCTAGGACCCATGCGGGTACCCACAGCAACACCTTTAATTTGGAGGAAATGGGTAGAGTCAAAGGAGAAGTTGTTCAATGTGAGAACAAGTTCAGCCAGGCGGAGGAGGGTGGTTGTGGCTGGGGACTGGTTGGGCCTCTGTTCAAGGAAGAAGCGGAGCTTCATTTACAGACTCTGGCAGCTTCATTCACAGACCCAGACAGCTCCATTCACTGACCCAGACAGCTCCATTCACAGACCCAGACAGCTCCATTCACAGACCCAGACAGCTCCATTCACAGACCCAGACAGCTCCATTCACAGACCCAGACAGCTCCATTCACGGATCCAGACAGCTCCATTCACTGACCCAGACAGCTCCATTCACAGACCCAGACAGCTCCATTCACTGACCCAGACAGCTCCATTCACAGACCCAGACAGCTCCATTCACAGACCCAGACAGCTCCATTCACTGACCCAGACAGCTCCATTCACAGACCCAGACAGCTCCATTCACAGACCCAGACAGCTCCATTCACAGACCCAGACAGCTCCATACACAGACCCAGACATCTCCAATTACTGACACTGGAAGCTCCATTCACACACCCAGAGAGCTCCATTCACCGACAGAGGCAGTACAATTCACAGATTCAGACAGCACCATTCACAGTTCCAGACAACTCCATTCACAGACACAGACATCACCATTCACAGACCCAGGCAACCCCATTCACAGACCCAGAAAATTCATTCACAGAACAAGAGAACACCATTGACAGACCCAGACAGCTCCATTCACAGACCCAGACAGCTCCATTTACAGAATCTGGTAGCTCCATTCACAGACAAAGACAGTTCCATTCATAGACAAAGACAGCTTCATTCACAGACCCAGACAGCTTCATTCACAGACACAAACAGCTCCATTCAGAGAAACAGACAAATCACTTCACAGACTCAGACAGCTCGATTCACAGACCCAGACAGTTCCATTCACAGAACAAGTGAGCTCCATTCATACACCCATGCTGGTCTCTTCACAGACCCAGAGAGCTCCATTCACAGACTCAGACAGCTCAATTTACAGACCCAGACAGCTCCATTCACAGACCCAGACAGCTCCATTCACTGACGCAGACAGCTTCATTCACAGACCCAGACATCACCATTCACAGACCCAGACAACTCCATTCACAGACCCCAAAATCACCATTCACAGACCCAGACAGTTCCATTCACAGACACAGATAGCTCCATTCACAGACCCAGAGAACTTACTTCAAAGACACAGACAGCTCCATTCACAGACCCAGACGGGTCCATTGAAAGACCCAGACAGCTCCATTCACAGAGCCAGACAGCTCCATTCACAGACCCAGACAGCTCCATTTACAGAATCTGGCAGCTCCATTTACAGACAAAGACAGTTCCATTCAGAGACACAGACAGCTTCATTCACAGACCCAGACAGCTTCATTCACAGACACAAACAGCTCCATTCAGAGAAACAGACAACTCACTTCACAGACTCAGACAGCTCGATTCACAGACCCAGACAGTTCCATTCACAGAACAAGTGAGCTCCATTCATACACCCATGCTGGTCTCTTCACAGACCCAGTGAGCTCCATTCACAGACTCAGACAGCTCAATTTACAGACCCAGACAGCTCCATTCACAGACTCAGACAGCTCCATTCACTGACGCAGACAGCTTCATTCACAGACCCAGACATCACCATTCACAGACCCAGACAACTCCATTCACAGACACCAAAATCTCCATTCACAGACCCAGACAGTTCCATTCACAGACACAGATAGCTCCATTCACAGACCCAGAGAACTTACTTAAAAGACACAGACAGCTCCAGTTACAGACTCTGGCATCTCCATTGACAGACCCAGACAGCTCCATTCACAGACCCAGACAGCTCCATTGACAGACCCAGTCGCTCCATACATAGACCCAGACAGGTCCATTCAAAGACCCAGACAGCTCCATTGACAGACCCAGACAGCTCCATTCACAGACCCAGACAGCTCCATTCACAGACCCAGACAGCTCCATACACAGACCCAGACATCTCCAATTACAGACACTGGAAGCTCCATTCACACACCCAGATTGCTCCATTCACAGACACAGGCAGTACAATTCACAGATTCAGACAGCTCCATTCACAGATCCAGACAAGTCCATTCACAGACCCAGACATCACCATTCACAGACCCAGAAAATCCATTCACAGAACCAGAGAACACCATTGACAGACCCAGACAGCTCCATTCACAGACCCACACAGCTCCATTTACAGAATCTGGCAGCTCCATTCATAGACAAAGACAGTTCCATTCACAGACACAGACAGCTTCATTAACAGACCCAGACAGCTTCATTCACAGACACAAACAGCTCCATTCAGAGACACAGACAACTCACTTCACAGACTCAGACAGCTCGATTCACAGACCCAGACAGTTCCATTCACAGAACAAGTGAGCTCCATTCATGCACCCATGCTGGTCTCTTCACAGACCTAGAGAGCTCCATTCACAGACTCAGACAGCTCAATTTACAGACAAGACAGCTCCATTCACAGACCCAGACAGCTCCATTCACTGACGCAGACAGCTTCATTCACAGACCCAGACATCACCAGTCACAGACCCACATATCTCCATTCACAGACCTCAAAATCTCCATTCACAGACCCAGACAGTTCCATTCACAGACCCAGACAGCTCCATTAACTGACGCAGACAGCTTCATTCACAGACCCAGACATCACCATTCACAGACCCAGACAACTCCATTCACAGACCCCAAAATCTCCATTCACAGACCCAGACAGTTCCATTCACAGACACAGATAGCTCCATTCACAGACCCAGAGAACTTACTTCAAAGACACAGACACCTCCATTCACAGACCCAGACAGGTCAATTGACAGACACAGACAGATCCATTCACAGACACAGACCGCTCCAGTTACAGACTCTGGCATCTCCATTGACAGACCCAGACAGCTCCATTCACAGACCCAGACAGCTCCATTCAGAGACCCAGACAGCTCCATACACAGACCCAGACAGGTCCATTCACAGACTCAGACAGCTCCATTGACAGACCCAGACAGCTCCATTCACAGACAGAGAAAGCTCCATTCACAGACCCAGACAGCTCCATTCACAGACCCAGACAGCTCCATTCACAGACCCAGACAGCTCCATACACAGACCCAGACATCTCCAATTACAGACACTGGAAGCTCCATTCACACACCCAGAGAGCTCCATTCACCGACAGAGGCAGTACAATTCACAGATTCAGACAGCACCATTCACAGTTCCAGACAACTCCATTCACAGACCCAGGCAACTCCATTCACAGACCCAGACAACTCCATTCACAGACCCAGAAACTCCATTCACAGACCCAGACAGTACAATTACAGACCCAGACAGCTCCATTCACAGACCCAGACAGCTCCATTAACTGACGCAGACAGCTTCATTCACAGACCCAGACATCACCATTCACAGACCCAGACAACTCCATTCACAGACCCCAAAATCTCCATTCACAGACCCAGACAGTTCCATTCACAGACCCCAAAATCTCCATTCACAGACCCAGACAGTTCCATTCACAGACACAGATAGCTCCATTGACAGACCCAGACAGCACCATTCACAGACAGAGAAAGCTCCATTCACAGACTCAGACAGCTCGATTCACAGACTCAGACAGCTCAATTTACAGACCCAGACAGCTCCAGTCACTGACGCAGACAGCTTCATTCACAGACCCAGACATCACCATTCACAGACCCAGACAACTCCATTCACAGACCCCAAAATCTCCATTCACAGACCCAGACAGTTCCATTCACAGACACAGATAGCTCCATTCACAGACCCAGAGAACTTACTTCAAAGACACAGACACCTCCATTCACAGACCCAGACAGGTCAATTGACAGACACAGACAGATCCATTCACAGACACAGGCCGCTCCAGTTACAGACTATGGCATCTCTATTGACAGACCCAGACAGCTCCATTCACAGACCCAGACAGCTCCATTCACAGACCCAGACAGGTCAATTGACAGACACAGACAGATCCATTCACAGACACAGACCGCTCCAGTTACAGACTATGGCATCTCTATTGACAGACCCAGACAGCTCCATTCACAGACACAGACAGCTCCATTCACAGACCCGGACAGGTCAATTCACAGACACAGACAGATCTATTCACAGACACAGACCGCTCCAGTTACAGACACTGGCATCTCCATTGACAGACCCAGACAGCTCCATTCACAGACCCAGACAGCTCCATTCACAGACCCAGACATTTCCATACACAGACCCAGACAGGTCCATTCACAGACCCAGACAGCTCCATTGACAGACCCAGACAGCTCCATTCACAGACAGAGAAAGCTCCATTCACAGACCCAGACAGCTCCATTCACAGACCCAGACAGCTCCATTCACAGACCCAGACAGCTCCATTCACAGTCCCAGACAGCTCCATTCACAGACCCAGGCAGCTCCATTCACAGACAGAGAAAGCTGCATTCACAGACCCAGACAGCTGCATTCACAGACCCAGACAGCTCCATTCACAGACCCAGACAGCTCCATTCACAGTCCCAGACAGCTCCATTCACAGATCCAGACAGCTCCATTTACAGAATCTGGCAGCTCCATTCACAGATAAAGAAAGTTCCATTCACAGACACAGACAGCTCCATTTAGAGACACAGACAACTCACTTCACAGACTCAGACAGCTCGATTCACAGACCCAGACAGTTCCATTCACAGAACAAGTGAGCTCCATTCATGCACCCATGCTGGTCTCTTCACAGACGTAGAGAGCTCCATTCACAGACTCAGACAGCTCAATTTACACACCCAGACAGCTCCATTCACAGACCCAGACAGCTCCATTCACTGACGCAGACAGCTTCATTCACAGACCCAGACATCACCATACGAAGATCCACATATCTCCATTCACAGACCTCAAAATCTCCATTCAATGACCCAGACAGTTCCATTCACAGACCCAGACAGCTCCATTAACTGACGCAGACAGCTTCATTCACAGACCCAGACATCACCATTCACAGACCAAGACAACTCCATTCACAGACCCCAAAATCTCCATTCACAGACCCAGACAGTTCCATTCACAGACACAGATAGCTCCATTCACAGACCCAGAGAACTTACTTCAAAGACACAGACAGCTCCATTGACAGACCCAGACAGGTCAATTCACAGACACAGGCAGGTCAATTCACAGACACAGACAGCTTCATTCACAGACCCAGACAGCTTCATTGACAGACACAAACAGCACCATTCAGAGACACAGACAACTCACTTCACAGACTCAGACAGCTCGATTCACAGACTCAGACAGCTCAATTTACAGACCCAGACAGCTCCATTCACAGACCCAGACAGTTCCATTCACTGACGGAGACAGCTTCATTCACAGACCCAGACATCACCATTCACAGACCCAGACAACTCCATTCACAGACCCCAAAATCTCCATTCACAGACCCAGACAGCTCCATTCACAGATCCAGACAGCTCCATTCACAGACCCAGACAGCTCCATTCACAGTCCCAGACAGCTCCATTCACAGACCCAGGCAGCTCCATTCACAGACAGAGAAAGCTGCATTCACAGACCCAGACAGCTCCATTCACAGACCTAGACAGCTCCATTCACAGACCCAGACAGCTCCATTCACAGTCCCAGACAGCTCCATTCACAGACCCAGGCAGCTCCATTCACAGACAGAGAAAGCTGCATTCACAGACCCAGACAGCTCCATTCACAGACCCAGACAGCTGCATTCACAGACCGAGACAGCTCCATTTACAGACACAGGCAGCTCCATTCACAGACCCAGACAGCGCCATTCACAGACCCAGACAGCTCCATTCACAGACCCAGACATCTCCATTCACAGACCCAGACAGCTCTATACAAAGACCGGGACATCTCCAATTACAGACTCTGGAAGCTCTATTCACAAACCCAGACAGCGCCATTCACAGACCCAGACAGCTCCGTTCACAGATCCAGGCAACTCCATTCACAGACCCAGAAAATCCATTCACAGAACCAGAGAACACCATTGACAGACCCAGACAGCTCCATTCACAGACCAAGACAGCTCCATTTACAGATTCTGGCTGCTCCATTCACAGACAAAGACAGTTCCATTCACAGACACAGACAGCTTAATTCACAGACCCAGACAGCTTCATTCACAGACACAAACAGCTCCATTCAGAGACACAGACAACTCACTTCACAGCCTCAGACAGCTCGATTCACAGACCCAGACAGTTCCATTCACAGAACAAGTGAGCTCCATTCATACACCCAAGCTGGTCTCTTCACAGACCCAGAGAGCTCCATTCACAGACTCAGACAGCTCAATTTACAGACCCAGACAGCTCCATTCACAGACCCAGACAGCTCCACTCACTGACGCAGACAGCTTCATTCACAGACCCAGACAGCTCCATTCACAGACACAGACAGCTCCATACACAGACCCAGACAGGTCCATTGACAAACCCAGACAGCTCCATTGACAGACGCAGACAGGTCAATTCACAGACAGAGAAAGCTCCATTCACAGACCCAGACAGCTCCATTCACAGACCCAGACAGCTCCATTCACAGACCCAGACAGCTCCATACACAGACCCAGACAGGTCCATTCACAGACCCAGACAGCTCCATTGACAGACCCAGGCAGCTCCATTCACCGACCCAGACAGCTCCATACACAGACCCAGAGAGCTCCATTCACAGACTCAGACAGCTCAATTTACAGACCCAGACAGCTCCATTCACAGACCCAAACAGCTCCATTCACTGATGCAGACAGCTTCATTCACAGACCCAGACATCACCATTCACAGACCCAGACAACTCCATTCACAGACCCCAAAATCTCCATTCACAGACCCAGACAGTTCCATTCACAGACACAGACAGCTCCATTCACAGACCCAGAGAACTTACTTAAAAGACACAGACAGCTCCATTCACAGACCCAGACAGGTCAATTCACAGACCCAGACAGCTCCATTCACAGACCCAGACAGCTCCATTCACAGACCGAGACACCTCCATTTACAGACACTGGCAGCTCCATTCACAGACCCAGACAGCTCCATACACAGACCCAGACAGGTCCATTCACAGACCCAGACAGCTCCATTGACAGACCCAGGCAGCTCCATTCACCGACCCAGACAGCTCAATTTACAGAATCTGGCTGCTCCATTCACAGACAAAGACTGTTCCATTCAGAGACACAGACAGCTTCATTCACAGACCCAGACAGCTTCATTCACAGACACAAACAGCTCCATTCAGAGACACAGACAACTCACTTCACAGACTCAGACAGCTCGATTCACAGACCCAGACAGTTCCATTCACAGAACAAGTGAGCTCCATTCATACACCCATGCTGTTCTCTTCACAGACCCAGAGAGCTCCATTCACAGACTCAGACAGCTCAATTTACAGACCCAGACAGCTCCATTCACAGACCCAGACAGCTCCATTCACTGATGCAGACAGCTTCATTCACAGACCCAGACATCACCATTCACAGACCCAGACAACTCCATTCACAGACCCCATAATCTCCATTCACAGACCCAGACAGTTCCATTCACAGACACAGACAGCTCCATTCATAGACCCAGAGAACTTACTTAAAAGACACAGACAGCTCCATTCACAGACCCAGACAGGTCAATTCACATACCCAGACAGCTCCATTCACAGACCCAGACAGCTCCATTCACAGACCGAGACACCTCCATTTACAGACACTGGCAGCTCCATTCACAGACCCAGACAGCTCCATTCACAGACCCAGACAGCGCCATTCACAGACCCAGACAGCTTCATTCACAGACCCAGACAGCTCAATTCACAGACCCATACAGCTCCATACACAGACCCAGACATCTCCATTCACAGACCCAGACAGCTCTATACAATGACCCAGACATCTCCAATTACAGACCCTGGAAGCTCCATTCACAAACCCAGACAGTGCCATTCACAGACCCAGACAGCTCCATTCACAGAACCAGAGAACACCATTGACAGACCCAGACAGCTCCATTCACAGCCCCAGACAACTCAATTTACAGAATCTGGCTGCTCCATTCACAGACAAAGACAGTTCCATTCACAGACACAGATAGCTTCATTCACAGACCCAGACAGCTTCATTCACAGACACAAACAGCTCCATTCAGAGACACAGATCACTCACTTCACAGCCTCAGACAGCTGGATTCACAGACCCAGACAGTTCCATTCACAGAACAAGTGAGCTCCATTCATGCACCCATGCTGGTCTCTTCACAGACCCAGAGAGCTCCATTCACAGACTCAGACAGCTCAATTTACAGACCCAGACAGCTCCATTCACAGAACCAGACAGGTCAATTCACAGACACGGACAGATCCATTCACAGACCCAGACAGCTCCATTCACAGACAGAGAAAGCTCCATTCACAGACGCAGACAGCTCCATTCACAGACCCAGACAGCTCCATTCACAGACCCAGACATCTCCATTCACAGACCCAGACAGCTCCATTCACACTCCCGGAGAGCTCCATTCCCCGACACAGGCAGTACAATTCACAGATACAGACAGCTCCATTCACCGATACAGACAACTCCATTCACAGACACAGAAAATCCATTCACAGAACCAGAGAACACCATTGACAGACCCAGGCAGCTCCATTCACCGACCCAGACAGCTCCATTTACAGAATCTGGCTGCTCCATTCACAGACAAAGACAGTTCCATTCAGAGACACAGACAGCTTCATTCACAGACCCAGACAGCTTCATTCACAGACACAAACAGCTCCATTCAGAGACACAGACAACTCACTTCACAGACTCAGACAGCTCGATTCACAGACCCAGACAGTTCCATTCACAGAACAAGTGAGCTCCATTCATACACCCATGCTGGTCTCTTCACAGACCCAGAGAGCTCCATTCACAGACTCAGACAGCTCAATTTACACACCCAGACAGCTCCATTCACAGACCCAGACAGCTCCATTCACTGATGCAGACAGCTTCATTCACAGACCCAGACATCACCATTCACAGACCCAGACAACTCCATTCACAGACCCCAAAATCTCCATTCACAGACCCAGACAGTTCCATTCACAGACACAGACAGCTCCATTCACAGACCCAGAGAACTTACTTAAAAGACACAGACAGCTCCATTCACAGACCCAGACAGGTCAATTCACAGAAACAGAGAGATCCATTCACAGACACAGACCGCTCCAGTTACAGACTCTGGCATCTCCATTGACAGACCCAGACAGCTCCATTCACAGACCCAGACAGCTCCATTCACAGACCGAGACAGCTCCATTTACAGACACTGGCAGCTCCATTCACAGACCCAGACAGCTCCATTCACAGACCCAGAAAGCGCCATTCACAGACCCAGACAGCTCCATTCACTGACCCAGACAGCTCCATTCCCAGACCCAGACAGCTCCATACACAGACCCAGACATCTCCAATTACAGACACTGGAAGCACCATTCACAAACCCAGACAGCGCCATTCACAGACCCAGACAGCTCCATTCACAGACCCAGACAGCGCCATTCACAGACCCAGACAGCTCCATTCACAGACCCAGACAGCTCCATTCACAGACCCAGACAGCTCCATACACAGACCCAGACATCTCCAATTACAGACACTGGAAGCTACATTCACAAACCCAGACAGCGCCTATTCACAGACCCAGACAGCTCCATTCACAGACCGAGACAGCTCCATTTACAGACACTGGCAGCTCCATTCACAGACCCAGACAGCTCCATTCACAGACCCAGACAGCGTCATTCACAGACCCAGACAGCTCCATTCACAGACCCAGGCAGCTCCATTCACAGACCCAGACAGCTGCATACACAGACCCAGACATCTCCAATTACAGACATTGGAAGCTCCATTCACAAACCCAGACAGCGCCATTCACAGACCCAGACAGCTCCATTCACAGATCGAGACAACTCCATTCACAGACACAGACAAATCGTCCGAGGCAAGTGCCCCCGGGACCTCTGGAACACATTGGCGGATGACGTAAAGTACCAGACCTGGGTCCCGGAACTTGGAGCCACGCTGGCCGATCGAACAAACCGCTTATAGTGATTTTAAACAGGCAGTATAAACGGCGTTGAGCAACCTGTTACCAAATTTTGGTAGAACACGATCACATGACCGCCTGGGGCAGACGAGGATTTGTCACCTCAGGAGGGAAGGCCATCAAACATGAAGGCCGAATTACGCTGCTATTGGATGCTGCTAGTAAACCTGCCCAAGCAGCAGTCATCAAAATAAAGGCTCACCAGAAGGTGGAAAACGAGGTTCAGAAGGGAAATGAGGCAGCAAACATCCCCGCACGTGGTGCGGCGGAGACCCAAACTCCCATGGATGAGGCCGTGGGTGATTTGACCCTCGGAGAACATAGTATAGACGTTGCGAAATTGCAAGCCGATGCCAACCATAGGGAGAAGAAAGAGTGGAAAGAGAAGGGCGGGACCCAGGGTCCGAACTCTGTATGGCGAAAGGACGGCCGTGTAATAGCCCCCGAATGCATACTGCTTATGCTGATGGTGCTACACACGGAGTCGATCATCGGGGAAGAACCGCCGTTACCAGACGTTTTGTCCGGGCCTCGTGGTGGCCGGTGGATTGCCGAGTACTGTTACCGATTTGTGATATGTGCCCAGCATAATCCGGGGAAAGCAGTGAAGATACGACTGTCGCATCAACCACGTCCTAGGGGCCCGTGGGAGAATTTACAGATATATTTTACTGGGCAACTACCCAGCTCTCGGGGGAAGAAATAATGCCCAGTGATGATTGTTCAGTTCACACGGCGGGTGGAAAAATTTGCTACCCGCAATTTCACCGCCATCACTGTGGCAAAAATATTGGCAGACGAGGTGAATCCCCGTTGGGGAATCCCTGCACAAATTGACTCGGATCAAGGGACAGACTTTACCGGAAAGGGAATCAAAGAATTGTGTACAATGATGGGTATCAAACAGAAGTTCCACATCCCCTACCACCCCCAGAGTTCGGGAATGGTAGAGAGGATGAATCGTTCGTTGAAAACATCATTGACCAAAGTCATCCAGGAGACAGGTCAATCCTGGTCGGAATTGTTGCCCACCATCCTCATGAGGTTGCGTGCAACCCCTAACGGGACCACGGGGCTTACCCCCTATGAGCTGATGACAGGGCGAGCTGTGAAATTACCGGAATGAATAGTAACGGGAGGATCAGATCTTGGCCCACTAAGGGACCAGATCCGACGGTATGTAATGGAATTGAGTATACTACTAAAAGGATTACGACAGCAGGTAAGGGAACAACAAGAGTGTGCAGACCAAAACCAGGATACGGGGTGTCCGGCAGCGTGGCACCAGTAGGAGAGAAGGTTATGGTTTAGGGTCTGCCCGGGCGAACGGGGTTCGCCCCTCCGTGGACGGGACGTACAAGGTCATAATAAGCGGGGACACGTGCGCATGCATAGATAAGAGGGGAAAGGGTCGGTGGAAACATGGGACCCAATTAAAACGATACAACAATAACCCATCTGACTTTAAATCCCACAGGAACAATGGAATAAACATCGGAGATAAATTAACATCTGGTAACGACCAGATTTCTGCTTAAGTTACAGGTAACTTTGGTTTTGGACGACAGACACTCGAGGCACCCACCCTAAGTTCTACCCACAGAATGTTGCCTCTATACACCACGATCCTGTTCGTACTGGGGACACTACTGGACGCCGTAGGAACAGGAGACCTTCTGAGAAATCGCGAACATACAGAGCACCAGGGAGACCCGAATTACCGACAGGTCCTCGTCAGATGAGAGTATATCTGACGGGTATATTCCGGCGGAAGGGCACCGAGTCCCGGAACGGGCCGAACATTTCGCGGGTGTAAGGGAACCCAACCCAGGATATTGGGCGTTGAGTTAAAGTACAATAGGACCTTGTGTATTGAATGTGGTAGTGAGAGGGTATGGGCGGCCATATCAGAGATGTATGTGGATTAAGTTTAGGTATCTACCAGGGATGCCACAGATACTACATGCCTATAGAAACATGTGGCCGCGCGTTAACTGTATGCGGTGGCTCGACACACCGGGTTCCTCCAACAACAGCAAGGTTTAGTCAATGACGTGTTGACTGGCGTGAATACCGGCACGTCCCTTATAAATGCCCTGAATATCCAATCCGTGAAAGCAAGCTCCGAGAGTCTTAAAGAGACTGTGCGGATTTTGCTCCAGAGGCACACGGGGGACGTCCGGGCGGGAGTAGACTTGGGGCAGCATATGGGGGATGGATGATAGGACAAGTCCGACACAACCTGGACCAGATGCAGACAGGCAGGGCCCCCGATTGGATCAATAGTACCCACCTACTGCAGTTGGCACAGCACCCAGGATCACTGGATGGCTGTACATTAAAGGGCATGACAAGGGTCTACCCTGTGCCGAGTGGGTGCACTGACTCTCACACCTCGCTGATAGGGTTGGTGCTAATGATCCCGATAATGACTGGAGACGCGAAACCATACCCGCAGTACGAGTTGGAGAACATAGGACTGATCAGTGGAAAGGATTACCTGCGGTATTAACCAATGGATCAATACACGATCAAAAGAAATGGAACCATGAGAGGGGTCTCATTGATTGGGTGCCGCAGGGAAGGAAGCCTCGCGATCTGCTCACACCCGCTGGGGCAAGGTAGTGAGGATGGGTGCGGGTTCAATCAGACTGTGGGATGTGTGCTGGAAATAAGCCCAGCGGAATCTGAACCGACCCACGCTGCCTACCGGGGAAAGGACGAGTACTGCGTGACAACAAACCAACGGATGTACGACTATGGTGGCCTGACATGTAATATCACGAACCCTAAATTCTGTTTCACCCCCAACCTACCAGTTAAGAGCGGCCTGGGGCTTACGAGGAACACCCCGCATCTCCCAGAAGATCTAAAGAAGCTTCGGCACCGTCCACGCGAGAACATAAAACGGTCCCATCTCCTAAAACAAGAGTTAACTAGACAAGCAGATCGAAACCGAACTCCGTAAGATCCCGTGGTATGAAACAGCCTGGAACTGGGGCTTGAAGGTAGATATCTCCCCTTGGATCCGCATCATCTCTCATGTACTGGTAGCGCTACAATTAATATTAACATTAGGTTGGCTTAGAATGACTTGTGCTGCTTGGTCGAAACGTAGACACAAAACCAGGGCAAAGGCGAAGTTAAGGGACAGAGTAAGCTGCTCAAACGTGTACAAGACGAAGGAATTATTTAGCTCTAAACGGACTAGGTGCTCGCAACCTCGCAGCTGGCCCCTGCAAGCGGGGCGGGACGCGTAAGGCAGTATTAGCAGTAATTGGTCATCTTGGGAAGGTTAGCCAAGGACCAAAAGGGGGGACTGAAGTGGAGCAGCGGCGCCCTTCAGGAATTAAGGGGTTAACAATGCAGCTTGCACACGAGACCAGCGAAGACAGGTCAGACATGTTGACCAGTGGTCTCGAAGCTTTTGCAAAATTAGATGTAAACAGCTCAGAAGCACCAACCACAAACTATGGAACCTAGAGATAAGTAAAACCACACGGGGCACAGCAAGACAGAAATGCAGACATGTGGTTTTACTGAAGGTCGGTAACTTAGAACAACAGGTGAGATCATAAAGATCATGTGACAATAAATATAGGCAAACAGTCATGTGACGCGAGATAGGGAATTAGCCAATCAGCAAATGAGCACGTGGGCTTTAAGCCAATTAAAACAGTGTAACGGATTATGTACGAGTTTACCACGACTATTGAAAGCATAAATATGTAACGCTTACTGTATCAATTTGCAGTAGTCTGCTGGTGCGCCAGTAGGAGATTGTCTCCCCACCGGTGTAATAAAGACTTTTGATTTGTACCTGACAGACTTGTGTCGAGTGTTGAATAAATACTCCACATCAGTCGTGAATCTTTGGAATTCTCTACCCCAGAGAGCTGTGGAGGCGGAGTCATTGAATATATTCAAGGCGGAGATGGACATATATTTGAGCTACAGGGGAGTCAAGGGTTATGGGGATCGGGCGGAACAGTGGCGTTGAGTCGATGATCTGATCAGCCACGCTCTTATTGAATGGCGGGGCAGACTCGAGGGGCCGAATGGCCCACTGCTGCTCCCAGTTATTCTGTTCTTATTCTTATGTCTGTCCCTTCTGCTTCTTTGTCACTCTGTTCAAGGTCGATTCTTGCTCTGACAGATTCTGCAGCGTTCTGTTTCTCGTTAGTATAGTCGTGAGTATCCCAGCCTCTCAACCGGGAGGCAGGGGTTCAATTCCCTCACGCGGAGGATTTTTACCATCCCCAATCTTAAACCTTTGAGCGGCTCCTTAAATTTCTCCTTGGAAAAGTTGAACAGCAATAAATGATCTACAATCACTTTCAAAATATACTGGCATATGAAGAACTGTATAACAACTTCCTGCACCAGTTCATCGTTAGTATAGTGCTCTGCTTCCCTCTCCCTTTTGTGTGGGGCACTGAGGAGGGACAGAGGACAGAGAAAATTAGATAACAGGGATACGCCTCCCACTGTGCTGCCAGCCTCCATGAACCTATGAAACTCAGATGTATATCTGAGACATCTACACACAAAGGGAGCACACACACGTGTTTGTGTTTGTGTCTTTGTCTAATGCACTGCATAACCATTTCCTCTACAATGCCCTTGATATTATAGTGGTGAGTATTCAATTCCCCGACAGCTTCTCTCTGACTGTCTGTCTCTGTGTGTCTCTGAGAAAAGCAGAGAAGGAAATAGATTTCAAATGGATGCCTGCCCGCACTTGGTGCTGTGGTTTCTAGAACATGTCATTTTGTACGAAAAAATTGCGTGGCGTGAAAGCGGTCTGAATTTCAAAGCAGCAAAGAGGAAGGATTGCGTTGCTCTGCTTGCTGGCAGGAAGCCTGCTGCAGATTCAATCGTGGTCCAGTGGTTAGGATTCGACGCTTTCACCCGCGCCCGGGTTCGATTCCCGGTCAGGGAAAAGTGTGTTTTGGGGTTGTTGAAATGCCACCAATCAAAGCACCCGCGCGCGAAGCAATGCTCGCTCCCGATCTAACTTTCCAAACCGCTGCTGTTGCCTCGACAGTCGACAGCGCATCATTCGGTACAGCGATACAAAATGCTCTTTCTTGCCTTCTGTGAAATGCCTCATGTCAGCAGGAAATGACATTTGGAACGAAACACTTTCAATGTTTACATGCCTACATTTAAATGCAGCTCACAGTTTCAGAACAGTCACGCTTATCTTTAGCCTTCCATGTATCTTCTTGAACTGCATCTCCCTTACAACCTTAGCTTATCACAGCACGGCTATCAATCAATTCGTTGCCAGTGTCAAAAATATAACATTTGAAACTTAGCAACGTGTGCAAAACTGGAATGAGAGAGTGCCTGGGCAGTGATAACTTACCCTGAGCATTAAGATATTCATTAGGCCTGAGCCCTTGCTGCGTAAGAAAATTCTCTTCAACTCCCCTCTGGGTATTTTGCTGATTATCTTCAATCGGTGACCTCTGGTTACCGACTCACCTGGAAATGGTTTCTCCTTATTTACTCTATCGAAACCCCTTGTAATTTTGAAAACCTCTATTAAATTTCCTCTTAAACTTCTGAGGAAAGTAATCCCAGCTTCGCCTTTCTCTCAACATAAATGAAGGCCCTCATCCATGATGACCACTCTGTGAGACGTCAACCCGAGGCTCTCGCTCTGTGTGTCTCTCTTTGTCCCTGATTCTCTCTCTCTCTGTTAGATTCTGAGGGGACTTGACAGGGTAGATGCAGGGAGGATGATTCCCCTGTTGGGGAATCTAGAACTAGGGGGCACTGTTTCAGGATAAGGGTTCGCCCATTTAAAACGGAGATGAGGAGGAATTTATTCTCTTAGAGTGTCTTGAATCTTTGGAATTCTCGAGACTAGAGAGGTGTGGGTGTGGAGACATTGAATATATTCCATATGTATATTTGCGCTGCAGGGGAGTCAAGTGTTATGGGGAGCGGGCGGGAAAGTGGCATTGTAGTGTGGCTGAGATCTGATCAGCCATGAAGTTATTGAATGGCGGAGCATGCTCGAGGGGCCGAATTGCCTACCCCTGCTTCTATTTCTTCTGTTCTTATTCTTATGTCTGTCTCTTGCATCTTTCTCACTCTGTTCACAGGTCGATTCTTGTTCTAACAGACAAGCCAGGTGCCAGTTCCTTGTTAGTATATTGGTGAGTATTCCCGCATGTCACGCGGGAGACCGGGGTTCAGTTCCCCGACAGGGGGATTTTTTTAAATCCCCAATTTTAATCCTATGAGCAGCTCCTTAAAATGCTCGTTGGAAAAGATGAATAGAAAAAAATCAACCAAAATAATTTGAAAAGATATACCGGCATAAAAAGAACTGTATAACAACTTCCTGCACTAGTTCCTCGTTAGTATAGTGCTTAGCCTCTCCCTTTTGTGTGCTGCACGGAGGAGTGAAAGAGAACATGAGATTAACAGGGATTCACAGAAAAAGCGGGAGTGTGGGACATACACACACAAAGAGAGCGCACACAAGTGTGTGTGTTTGAGTCTTTGTCTCATGCACTGCATAACCATTTCCTCTACAATGTCTTTGATATTATAGTGGTGAGTGTTCAATTCCCCGGCAGCTTCTCTCTGATTGTCTGTCTCTCTGTGTCTCTGAGAAAAGCAGAGAAGGAAATAGATTTCAAATGGATGCCTGCCCGCACTTGGTGCTTTGGTTTCTAGAACATGTAATTTTGTACGAAAAATTTGCCTGGCGTGAAGGCGATCTGAACTACAAAGCAGCAAGGCGGAAGGACTGCGTTGCTCTGCTTGCTGTTAGGAAGCTTGCTGCAGCTTCCCTGCTGATCTAGTGTGTTAGGATTCGGCTCTTTCGCGGGCCGGGATCGATTCCCTTGCAGGGAAAAGTGTGTTTTGGGGTTGTTTGAAATGCCACCAATCAGAGCACCGCGCGAAGCTATGCTCGCTCCTGATCTAACTTTCCACACCGTTGCTGCCTCAACAGTCGGCAGCGCATCATTCGGTACAGCGATACAAAATACACTTCCTGGCCTTCTGTGAAATGCCTCATGTCAGCAGGAAATTACATTTGGAACGAAACACTTTAAATGTTTACATGCCCATATTTAACTGCAGCTCACAGTTTCAGAACAGTTCCGCTTATCATTCGACTTCCATGTATCTTCTTGAACTGCATCTCTCTAACAACATTAGCTTATCACAGCGCAGCTATCAATTAATTCATTGCCAGTGTCAAAAATACGACATTTGAAACTTAGCAACGTGTGCAAAACTGGAATGAGAGAGTGCCTGGGCAGTGATAACTTATCCTGAGCATTAAGATATTCGTTAGGCCTGAGCCTTTGCTGTGTAAGAACATTCTCCTCATCTCCCCTCTGGTTCTTTTGTCGGTTATCTTTAATCGGTGTCCATTGGTTACCGATCTTACTGTCACTGGAGACGGTTGCTCCTTATTTCCTCTATCAATGCCCCTTGTAAATTTGAAAACCTCGATTAAATGTCCTCTTAAACCTGTGAGGAAAGTAATCGCAGCTTCTTAAAATCCATATACACAACATCCGCTACATTCCCTACATCAACCTTCTCTGTTACTTCATCAACAAATTAAATTAGATTAGTCAAACACAATCTGCCGTTTACAAATCCGTGCTGGCTCTACTTAATTAACTTCAACCTCTCCAAGTACCGGTTAATTTTTTCCCTGATTTTTGTTTCTAAAACCTTCCACATCACCGATGTTAAACTGACCGGCCTGTAGTTACTAGGATTGTCCTTACACACTTTTTTTAAAAGGATGACACATTTACCACTTTCCAATTCTCTGGCACCTCCCCCGCATCTCCGGAAGATTGGAAGATTAAGGCAAGCCCTTCCGCTTTCTCCACCCCAACTTCACTTAGTAACCTGAAATGAAAAACAGTATCCAATTGTGCCCATTTTTAAGCCAGGTCTCCGTTATAGCCTCTATTTCATAACCTTATGTGGCATCTTGCGCCTGCGACTCGTCAATCTTATTTGTAACACTCCTCGCATTAACACACATGCATTGCAACAGCATGCTAGTTGGCTTTGCTGTTTTCCTCACTTTAACTGCTGCTCTTTCTACATTATTCTTTGTTCTGTTTCGGTTTGTCTCTGCTAGTTTTCTATGCACCTTGTCTCTCCTCTCTACTGCTGTGTCGGGGAGCCCCTCCGCAGTGTGTGTTTTTGGGCTATCTTATTTTCTTCTTCTGCTTTTCCAGCCCTCTGTCTCGACCCCCTTGTGTTTGTGTAGCAGCAGGAGAATGTGCAGCGAAGATATGGTCAAAGGAAAGCGAGAGAGAGCAGCAAAAATGTAATCGAAGGGTTAACAGCAGTGCGTGTGCAGAACCGTGAGCAGCCTGTGGCGGCAGCAAAAGCGTACTGCACTTGACATTACCAGGCGGTCTCCCAAACAAGTAACTAACCAGGCCTGACTCTGCTTAGTTTCTTGAAATCAGATGAGATCGGGAGCTTTCAGACTAGTATGGCCGTAGGCATCGGATGTCTGGCTTTACTTTACTTAAATGCACATAGGGCTGTCGTCCATTCTTTTTTTCTTCGTCTATGGGTTCATACAAGCATATATAACTCAATTTCTATTGCTTTATTTTACTCCCCCGCCCCCCAACTCTTATTGGTGCTCCTACTCCCACACAAACAAACTACAAGACTTACCCTTCATTGCCTTCTATTAAGCTGCAAAACTACCTCCCTTTCACCATTCACTCACTCACACCCAAATTACCGACTCACGAATCACCCCACTCCACCCCACCGCAAATTCACTCGCTGAACCAAAACACTCACTTGTGCAAAAATGCTGCTCCCTCAGGCCTCAAAATAGAGACAATCGGGGCGCAGTCTTTTCTCGCAAGTCGTGTTGCCAACTCTGCTTGGAGGGATTCCTGGATGTATGGTCGTGTCACCATCCCACAACATGACATCTGACCATGTGCTGCCTGATCAAGTGACATGTAACCACACAACTTCTACAAATGTTATTACATTGCAGCCAGGGTTCTTTATAGAGTCATTCAGGCATTACAGCACAGAAGGAGGCCATTGGGCCCATCGAATCCTTGCCGGCTCACTGGAGAGAAATCGAATCAGTCCCATTTCCCCCGCTCTATTCCCGTGACCCTGCAAGTTTATTTCCCTCAAGTGTCCATCCAATATCCTTTTGAAATTATTGAGGAATTAAAGGAAAATTTTATTAGTAAAAAAATAGTGCTGGAGAAATTAATGGGACTGAAAGCTGATAAATCCCCAGGGCCTGATAATTTGCATCCCAGAGTACTGAAAGAGGTAGACATGGAAGGAATGGATGCATTGGTTATTATCTTCCAAATTTCTAAAGATTATGGAACATTTCCTGCAGTTTGGAGAGTGGCAAATGTAACACCACAATTTAAAAAGGTGGGAGAGAGAAAACAGGGTACTACAGACCGGTTAGCCTCACATCAATAGTAGGGAAAGTGCTATAATGTCTACTATAAAAGAAGAGATAACAGGACACTTAGAAAATATCAACGGGATTAGAAAAATAAACATGGATTTATGAAAGGGAAATCGGGTTTGACAAACCGACTTGAGTTTTTTGAGGATGTAACTTTTAGAATAGATAAGGGCGAACCAGTGGATGTGGTGTATTTGGATTTTCAGAAGGCGTTTGATTAAGTCCCACATAAGAGGTTAGTGTGCAAAATTAAAGCACATGGGATTGGGAGTAATATACTGGCATGTATTGAAAATTGGTTAACAGACGGGAAACAGAGAGTACGAATAAATGTGTATTTTTCGGGGTGGCAGGCGGTAACTAGTAGGGTACCGCAAGGATCAGTGCTTGGGCCCCAGCTTTTCACAATATATATCAATGATTTGGATGAGGGAAACAAATGTAATATTTCCATGTTTGCTGACGACACGAAACTAGGTGGGATTCTGATTTGTGAGGGGATACAAAGAGGCTTCAAGGCGATTTAGACAAGTTGGCTGAGTGGGCAAATACATGGCAGATGAAGTATAACGTGGATAAATGTGAATTTATCCACTTCGGTAGGAAAAACAGAAATGTAGAGTATTATTTAAATGGTGATAGATTGGGAAATGTTAATGTACAGAGGGACCTGAGTGTCCTTGTACACCAGTCACTGAAAACAAACAATCAGGTGCAGCAAGCATTTAGGAATGCAAATGGTATGTTGGCCTTCATTGCAAGAGGATTTGAGTACTGGAGCTAAGATGTCTTACTACAGTTGTGCAGGGCCTTGGTGAGACCACACCTGGAGTACTGTGTTCAGTTTTGGTCTCCTTACCTAATAAAGGATATACTTGCCAAAGATGGAGTGCAGTGAATGTTCACCAGTCTGATTCATGGGATGGCAGGACTGTCGTACGAGAAGAAATTAGGTCGACTAGGCCTGTATTCCCTAGACTTTAGATGAATGAGAGGGGATCTCATTGAAACGTATAAAATTCTGATAGGGCTAGACAGACTGGATGTAGGGAGGATGTTTCCCCTGGCTGGGGGTTCTAGAACGAGGGGTCACAGTCTCAAGATACGGGGTAGGACATGTAGGACTGAGATGAGGAGAAATTTCTTCACTCAGGGGGTGGTGAACCTATGGAATTCTCTACCACAGAAGGCTGTGAAGGCCAAGTCACTGAATATATTTAAGAAGGAGATAGATAGATTTCTAGACACAAAAGGCATCATGTAGCATGGGGAGATAGCGGGAATATTGAGATAGAGGATCAGCCATGATCATATTGATTGGTGGAGCAGGCTCGAAGGGCCTACTCCTGCTCCTATATTTCTATGTTTCTATGTTTGATCATCTCCGCTTCCACCACACTCGTCGGCAGCGAGTTCCAGGTCATTATCACTCGCTGCATAATAAAGTTCTTCCTCACATTCCCACTTTATCTCTTGTCCAAAACCTTAAGTCTGTGTCCCCTAGTCCTTGTATCATCAGCTAATGGGAACCGCCTTTCTCTGTCTACCTTATCGAAACCCTTCATAATCTTGTGCACCTGTATCAAACCTCCCCTCAATTTCCTTTGCTCCAAGGAGAACAACTCCAGTTTCTCCAACCTGGCATTGTAGCTAAAATCCCTCATCCCTGGAAACATTCTTGTGAATCTCCTCTGCACCCTCTCAAGGTCCTTCATATCCTGCCTAAAGTGGGGTGATCAGAAATGCTCGCAATGCTCTAGTTGTAGCCTAACCAGAGAATTATAATGGTTCAGCATATCTTCCCTGCTTTTGTGCTCAATACCTCTATTTATGAAGCGCAAGATCACATATGCTTTGATCACTACTCTCTAAATATGTCCTGCCACCTTCAAAGGTCTAAGCACATGAACCACGAGGTTCCTCTCTCCCTGCACACTCTTTAGAAGTGTTCCATTCAGTCTATATTGCCTATCCCTATCCCTTCAACCAAAATGCATCGCCTCATACTTCTCTGTAATAAATTCCAAGTGACGCTTGTCTGCCCATTCTGCTAACTTTGTCTATGTCTTTTTGCAGTCGATTGGTATCCTCCACACCTCCAAGTTTGGTATCATCGGCAAATTTCCAAATATTACTCTGTGTTCCAATATCCAATTCATTTATATTTTTCAAAAAAGCAGGGGCCCTAGCATTGACACTTGGAGAACACTACTGTCTGCAATCCTCCAGTCTGAAAAACAACCATTTACCTCGACTCGCTGTTTTCTGTCCATAAGCCCATTTCTTATCAAATCTGTCACCGACCCTCCTATTCCATGAGTCTCAATTTTGTTAACCAGCGTTTTATGTGGTATTTTGTCTCAAACGCTTTCTTAAAATCCATATAGACAACATCCGCTACAATCCCGATATCAACCTTCTCTGTTCCTTCATCAAAAAAATCAATTAAATTAGTCAAACACAATCTGTATTTTACAAATTCGTGCTGGCTCTCCTTAATTGACTTAAACCTCTCCAAATGCCTGTTAATTTTCCCCTGAATATTGTTTCTAAAATCTTACCCAGTACTGATGTTAAACTAACCGGTCTGTAGTTACTAGGTTTGTCCTTACACCCTGTCTTGAACAAGGATTTGACCACCCCAGTCCAACACCGGCATCTCCACATATTGAACAGGGATGTCACATCTACTACTTTCCAATTCTCTGGCACCTCCCCAGCATCTAGGGAAGATTGGAAGATTAAGGCAAACCCTTCTGCTTTCTCCACCCCAACTTCCCCTTTTAACCTGAGATGCAAGACATTATCCAATTATACCCATTTATAAGCCAGGTCTCCGTTATAATCTCTATTTCATAACCTTATTTGGCATCTTGCGCCTACGGCTCGTGAATCTTATCTGTAAACTCCTCGCATTAACACACATGCATTGCAACAGCATGCTAGTTGGCTTTGATGTTTTCGTCATTTTAACTGCTGCTCTTTCTGCATTATTATTTAATCTGTTTCTGTTTGTTCCTCCTAGATTTCTATGCACCTTGTCTCTCCTCTCGACTGCTGTGTCGGGGAGCCCCTCCGTCAGTGTGTGTTTTTTGGCTATCTTATTTTCTTCTTCTGCTTTTCCAGCCCTCTCTCTCGAGCCCCTTGTCTTTGTGTAGCAGCAGGAGAATGTGCAGCGAAGAAATGGTCTAAGGAATGCGAGAGAGCAACAAAAAAGGTTGTTGATTCATTAACAGCACTGTGTGTGCAGATCCTGAGCTGCCTGTGGCGGCAGCAGAAGCCTACTTCACCTGATATTACCAGGCGATCTCCCACCTAAGTACTACCCAGGCCTAAACTCTGCTTAGACTTCCAGAGATCAGACTAGATCTGGCGTTTTCAGACTAGTATGGCCGTAGGTATCCGCTATCTGGCATTCTCTTTACGTAAATGCACATAGGGCTGTCGTCCATTCGTGTTTCTTCATTTATGCGTTTATACAAGCATACAGCACACAATTTATATTGCTTTATTTTACTTCCTCGCCCCCAACTCTTCTTCGTGCTCTTGCTCCCACACAAACACACTACACACCCTACCCTTCATTGCAGACAGAGGAAGGCTGTTCCCATTAGCTGATGGTACAACTACCAGGGGAAACAGATTGAAGGTTTTGCGCAAGAGAAACGGGGGTGATGTGAGAAAGAACTTTATTACGCAGCGTTTGGTAATGACCAGGAACTCGCTGCCGACGTGGGTGGTGGAAGCGGAGAAAATCAAACATTTCAAAAGGAAATTGGATGCGCACTTAAGGGAAATAAACTTGCAGTGCCACGAGCAACAAGCGGGGGAATGGAAATGACTGGATTGCTCTACAGAGAACCGGCATGGGCTCGATGGGCCCAATGACCTCCTTCTGTGCCTGAATGGCTGTATGACTCTATGAACAATCCTGGCTACAATGCAATAACATTTGTAGAAGTCGTAAGCAGATGTCACATGATCAGGCAGCACATGGTCAGCTGTCATGTTGTGGGATGCTGACACAACCCCACATCCAGGAATCCCTCCAGACCGAATTGGTCACACAACTTGCGAGAAAAGACTGCGCCCGATTATCTGTATTTTGAGACATGAAAAGCAGCATTTTTGCTCAAGAGAGTCATTTGTTTGAGCGAATGAATTTGCGGTCGGGTGGAGGGGGTGATTAGTGAGTCGGTAATTTGGGGGTGATTGAGTGAATGGTGAAAGGAAGGTAGTTATGCAGCTTATTAGAAGGCAATGAAGGGCAGGGCTTGTAGTTTGTTTGTGTGGGACTAAGTGAACTAAGAAAAGTTGGGGGCGGGGGTGTAAAATAAAGCAATAGAAATTGAATGTTGTATGCTTGTATGAACGCATAGATGAAGTAAAAAGAATGGACGACAGCCCTATGTGCCTTTAAGTAAAGAGAATGTCAGATAGCGGATGCCTACGGCCATACTCGTCTGAAAAGGTCCGATTTCGGAAACTAAGACACAGTCAGGCCTGTTTGGGATCGAACCCGCGACCATTGGTAGAAGTATCACCGCGTTCGCATCAACAGAGGTAACCGGCCACAAAGTGCCCAGTGGATGAGTTCGAGCCCAGGCTGGGGGATTGTAATTCAGGCTCACACTGGGTGACAGAGTTACCGTAAAAACATTGAACACAGCACATCGCTTAAACATTGTTAACTGTTCATATATACAACTGGGCAGAGTTTAAATCGAAAGTATCAGAAAAAAGAGCTCTTTAATTTACCAAACTTCATTCTGAAAATTATTATTGCACCACCGCAGAACAGCACCTCCATCAAACACTGTCCCGGTATAAAATGAACCGGCTTCACATCCGCAGCGGGGGGCTGGAGCCAGATCCAGAGGATCAGATGCGGTTTCACACCCAGTCGATTCGGAGATGTGGGTTTAGGTGCGGAAAATCTCTCCTGATTCTCTCCTCTTATAATGAAGGAGACGCAAAGTAACCAAAACCTGGGATTTAAACAAGGACCTTGAGATTTGTCAGTCTAACGTTGTCCCAACTGAGCTATTGCGGCTGCGCAGTAAACTAAATATTGTGTCATGATTTTAGAGGATTTTCTAACCCCGGGTGGAATTGCCACTCCCGCTCATTCCTCACTTCAGAGCATGGGACCCGACCAGATCGCGGAGCTCAGGTTGTGTTAATGTAAAGCTGGAGTGCTGATAAAGATACAAAGATGATACACCAGTGGGATCCTCACAGTGTTGGATACAGCGTGAAATAAACTGAAATGTTCATATAAAGTTACAGAACACAACACATGTGTAAAATTCTCCGTTGTTTTCTCGGCACTGATGGGTTCTGAAGGGTGCGACTGGTTGAACTCCAACTAAGCCGCACTGATCCCGAGCAGCTGAAATTATGTCAAGTTCAATCTTCAGCAGCAGGTAAGGTGTTGAGCCCCACACAGAACTGAAAATGCCCAGGCTACATCCCCGGCCTGTGGTCTCTTAGTTCCTCACTCAGTGGGCTACTGAGCAATACAGGAAGAGCTCAGGACTAATGAATATCTTAATGCTCAGGATAAGTTATCACTGCCCACGGCCCAGACACTCTCTGATTCCAGCCTTGCACACGTTGCTAAGTTTCAAATGGTGCATTTTTCACACTGGCAATGAATTGATTGATAGCCGTGCTGTGATAAGCTAAGGTTGTTGGGGAGATGCAGTTCAACAAGATACCTGGAAGGCTAATGATAAGCGTGACTATTCTGACACTGAGCTGCGTTAAATGTGGGCATGTAAACATTGAAAGTGTCTGGTTCTACATGTTGACAGAAAGTGCTAGTCATTTCCTGCTGGCTTTGTTCAAACAGCTGGCATTTTACAGAAGGCAAGGAAATGTAGTTTGTATCGCTTTACCGAATGACAAATAAACATAGAACATAGAACAGTACAGCACAGTACCGGCCCTTCGGCCCTCGATGTTGTGCCGAGCATTGTCCGAGACCAAGATCAAGCTATCACACTCCCTATCACTCTGGTGTGCTCCATGTGCTTATCCAATAACCGCTTGAAAGTTCCTAAAGTGTCCGACTCCACTATCACAGCAGGCAGTCCATTCCGCACCCCAACCACTCTCTGAGTAAAGAATCTACCTCGGACATCCCTTCTATATCTCCCCCCATGCACCTTATAGTTATGCCCCCTTGTAACAACTGCCTCTACCCGAGGAAATAGTCTCTGAACATCCACTCTATCTATCCCCCTCAGCATCTTATAAACCTCTATTAAGTCGCCTCTCATCCTCCTCCGCTCTAAAGAGAAAAGCCCCAACTCCCTCAATCTTTCCTCATAAGACCTCCCCCCCCAAACAAGGCAGCATCCTGGTAAATCTCCTTTGCACTCTTTCCAATGCTTCCACGTCCTTCCTATAGTGAGGTGACCAGAACTGCACACAATATTCCAAATGTGGACTCACCAAGGTCCTGTACAGTTGCAGCATAACCTCACGGTTCTTAAACTCAAACCCTCTGTTAATAAACGCCAACACACCATAGGCCTTCTTTACTGCTCTATCCACTTGAGTGGCAACCTTCAGAGATCTGTGGATATGAACCCCCAGATCACTCTGTTCCTCCACGTTCCTCAGAACACTGCCGTTGACCCTGTAATCCTTATTCAAATTTGCCCTACCAAAATGAATCACCTCGCACTTATCAGGGTTAAATTCCATCTGCCATTTTTCGGCCCAGCTCTGCATCCTATCAATGTCTCTTTGCAGCCAACAACAGCCCTCCACCTCATCCACTGCTCCACCAATCTTGGTTTCATCAGCAAATTTACTGATCCACCCTTCAGTCCCCTCCTCCAATTCATTGATAAAAATCACAAACAGCAGAGGACCCAGCACCGACCCCTGTGGCACACCGCTGGTAACTGGACTCCAGTCCGAAAATGCTGCATCCACCACCACCCTCTGCCTTCTCTGAGATAGCCAGTTACTTATCCAATCGGCCAAATTTCCCTCTATCCCACAACTCCTTAATTTCTTCATGGGCCGACCATGGGGAACCTTATCAAACGCCTTACTAAAATCCATGTATACGACATCAACTGCTCTACCTTCATCTACACACTTAGTTACCTCCTCAAAGAATTCAATCAAATTTGTTAGGCAAGACTTACCCTTCACGAATCCGTGTTGACTATCCCTGATTAAGTTGCCCCTTTCCAAATGGTCATAAATCCTATCCCTCAGGACCTTTTCCATTATCTTACCAACCACCGAAGTAAGACTAACCGGTCTATAATTACCAGAGTCATTCCTATTTCCTTTCTTGAAGAGAGGAACAACATTCGCCACTCTCCAGTCCACTGGCACCATTCCCGTGGACAGTGAGGACCCAAAGATCAAAGCCAGAGGCTCTGCAATCTCCTCCCTTGCCTCCCAAAGAATCCTAGGATATATCCCATCTGGCCAGGGGACCTATCGACCCTCAAGTTCTTCAAAATTGCAAAAGCATCTTCCCTCAGAACATCTACCACCTCCAGCCTATCCACCTTTATCACACTCTCATCCTCAAGAACATGGCCCCTCTCCTCGGTGAACACTGACGAAAAGTATTCATTCATCACCTCTCCTATCTCTTCTGACTCCATGCACAAGTTCCCACTACTCTCCTTGACCGGCCCTACCCTCACCCTGGTCATTCTTTTATTTCTCACATAAGAGTAAAAGGCCTTGGGGTTTTTCTTGATCCCACCCGCCAAGGACTTCTCATGCCCCCTCCTAGCTCTCCTAGCTCTCCTAAGCTCCTTTTTTTAGCTCATTCCTTGATACCTTGTACCCCTCAATCGACCAACTGAGCCCAAAGTGGACTGAAAAAGAAGTTCTAGCTAATTCCACAAGATATAATTTCACTAAAAGTGAAAAGAACCGTGTGTGAGAAGTGAAATTCTAACCCACGGCCAGAGCAATCTTTAATCTACAGCCAGCGCCTTAGACCGCTCCACCAGCCTGAAGCAGGAAATCAGAATGAACCAAAAAACGAAACACAGTTAGCAGTTTTGTGAATCTTTGGAAACGCTTTCGGAAACGGAATGAGAGGAGAATGAAGGGATGAACATAAGAACATAAGAACATAAGAAATAGGAGCAGGAGTAGGCCAATCGGCCCCTCGAGCCTGCTCCGCCATTCAATAAGATCATGGCTGATCTGATCCTAACCGCCAATCTACTATCTATCACAGAACCATCTCCTGCATCTAACAGAATTGCACACACGAAATAGGAGCAGGATCAGGCTACACGGTCCCTGGGCCCGCTCCACTACCCACAGGGCCATGACCGATCCGAACCTAGACTCATGTCCAAATTCCTGCCCGCTCCCCGTAACCCTTAATGCCCTTTACTTCTAGGAAACTGTCTATTTCTGTTTTAAATTTATTTTTATTTAATGATGAATTGCCTGACTGACCAGAATCGGTCAATGCACCTTTCCCTGGTTTAAGATACTGGAACATTTACTCTGATGTTAGCGGGGAAGTTAACTTATCAGAGCAATTTAAAAGATTCTCTTTACTGCAGATCAGGAATTAAAACCTAATACCGGCATCTGGACAATCAGAATACTTCGTCACAGACAAGGCACCGAAAGGCTCGAAGGGAGACCGCGCCAGTTGCGGGAAAGCTGGTTGACGGTGAAATGGATGTGTCAGCAGTGAGCGGGACCAGACTGCTGCCAGGTATCCACAATCAATGTCCCACACTTTATTTAGGAAAAGTAAAACTGATAGTGGACAAGTTCCATCCTGATCGAAGCAATCTGATTTAGGATGCGTTGCAAAAGGGGTTTGCATCTTTTTCTGTAGCGCAGTTGTTTAACGCGTTCGGCTGTTAACTCGAAAGTTTGGTGGTTCGACTCCACCCAGGGACGAAGTCTGTAACTGTTTTTTTTTTCCCCTGCGGATTCAGTCCCACACACTTCCAGGTTGTTTATGTGCGCTTTGGCTGCAAGAAAATATTCCACAAACATTGCCAGGGGTGCTGTTATCCACTGAGTTCCCACTCCAATACTTTTACGAGTATTTATTTCACGGAAATTGATAACAAAAATTAGATGGATCATATTCCTGTTTCCAACTCTTTGGAAATAAATTTAATCTTATGGGATTTAAAGAAACAAATGGAACTTCATTCTATGATCCATATATTGAACGGTAACACGTCGCTTTACCGTGTGAGGCTACATTTAATTGTTGGCTTGAACACACACATCTAGGCAAACACTCCAGTGAAGTACTGTGGGAGCGCTGCAGTGTCGGAGGTGCCGTCTTTTGAATGAGACGTTAAACCGCGGCGCAGTCTGCTCTCTCAGGGGGATGTAAAAGATTCCATGGTATTATTTAAAAGACGTCCAGGGGATTTACCCCCGGTGTCCTGGGCCAATATTTATCGCTCAAACAACATAAGAAAAACAGATGATCTGATCATTGTCACATTGCTGTTTTGTAGAATTCGCAATTATCGCGATTTCATTTTAATAAGGAGAAAACACAAGTTTCGTTCAAAACAGCTTTTATTTCAGCGGAATGCTGTCAGGTTTAAATTGGACACAAGCAGCCTGTAAAATGGCCGCCGCACCGCGTGACAGAACATTCGAGACTTTTCGGCAGGCAGACAAGATGGCGTTCCAATAAACATTCTTTTGCAGGATCGATAACGATTCAGCACAGTGAAGACAATACACAGGACATTATGGGTTTACAGTATAAACATCGATACTGGGATCGGTCTCCCAGGTACAAAGGAAAGCCATCAAGGGCCCATCCAAAGGACATTAATATGTAAACTCCCAACGGCTCTACGATGAGAGAGCCGTTAGCAGGTAGTTATACAGGACACTTGGAAGCCCCAAACCCCTCCAGGGGGGAACACCGACCGATTTAACAATGGGAGAAATATTAACAGGTACTCAAACATTCAGGAGTAGCCCCGAAACCCATTAAGGACAGAGATCACCCATACAGGACATTTTTGGGCGCCAAACCTTAAACAAAAGAATGGACATTGTAGTTGGGCGGGAAACGGAAGAACTGTGCACTATAATTGCAGGCCCAAACCGTCCATTCGCTCTCTTGATTCTTGCTCTGGCCTCTTGCTCTTGCTCTTGCCTCGTGTTCTTGACTTGCTGCTGTTATCATCGTGGCTGCTCCTGTGTTTTATCCGGTCGATTCGTAACCTCGTGGCTGCTCCTGGGTAAAAGACTGTTGCAAAGACCTATGTTGGTAGCTGGCAGCGGAACCGAAGGCCCGGGATGAGATGAGATGAGATGAGATGAGATGAGAGGAGAAGAGAAGAAGACCTTATCCATCGCCACGGTCAGTAAATCCCGACCGCGCCTGTAGGTCGATCAGCCAAGTCTTCTCGACAGGAAGTTTTCTTCTTTAACAAGACATATTGCATCGACGATAACTGGACTGTGCAAACACATCGTATCAGTGATATTGACAACGGTGCTCCTCGACTAAACTGTAAAGTCCACCAACAGAGGTCTTCACTACAGCGGACGGTCCAGCCGACTGACCGAGCAGCAGAAGCAGTAAACAAGTGGGACCAGGAGATCTCCTGACCAACACGTGGGTGCTGCGGTGGAAAACATCCGATCAGCTATTCGGGATTTCTCCGAGTTATTACGAGTGGTGAGCATGAGTCTCGGGATCCTACGAAGCTAGTTTTAGGATAGTTATTGATAGGGGAGGGTTTAAAGATTAAGGATATTTGTAATGTGTGCCCTATTTACGTTGTGCTGGTCGTTCCTCGTTTCCCTAAGAGTGATTATAACTGTTTGTAAGATTGTACTGTCATTAATCTGTGCATATGACATGTATTTCATAATTTTAAGTATCATGCAATAAAGATTTTCCATTTCGTACCGTTCAAACCAAGTCTACATGAGTTTTATCTCCATTACTGCTCTCGCATCTAAGTCCAGTGTCTAGAACCGTAAGGGAGAGTGATTCGAACCACTCACAGGGGTGTCTAGTGTTCCCAGACTGGCTGGAGACCAGGCCTAGACCCGCACTGACATACAGGCTGCACAGAGCCGCGTGAACCTCACAGGCCACGAGACACGCAGGGTCAGGAGAGTATCCCTTACAGAAAATGGCGACCGCGACAGGACATTGGCAGCGAGAGGGTAGTGTGTTAGATTTTGGAATGACTGTACGAAATGTGATGCAGGAAAAGATAGCGGATTACGTATTTGGGAAGGTTAATCTAACGAAAAGGTGGATAAGCGAATTGTTAGCGGATAAGAGCCCACTAGAGGCAGCTGAAAGGTGGACGGATAGTAAGGAGCATAAAAAGGCAGTTGAGAAAGCAGTCTGGCTTATGTGCTACAAAAGGCAGGTTCAGATTTCAAACCAGACCAATACAGCGCTAACCGCTCGAATCAAGCAGTTAGAGGAGGAAATGGAGGAGAAGGTTTCTGGAGGGGAGGCGCTCATTAAGAGTTTAAATGAGTTACGCCAGGAAAGCCAGGAAGTCTCCAGCTACCTTAAAACAAGGGTAGAGTATCTCGAGTGCCAGATCACTGAAGCAAAATTAAACGAGAGTAGGATGAAGGAAAGATGTAACCGTCAAGCTGCCCAGATAAGAACTCAAGAAGAGAGCTTAATGGGGGTTAGGTCGGCGTATAAGTTGGCCCTTGAGGATAAGTTTCAGGGAGCCGACCATAGCGCCTGCGAAAAAGAGATAGAGAGCCTCAAAAAGGCCGTGAATAATGCGAACGGCATGGTGTGCCTTATTAATCCGTCGGCACGCCAGCCGCTAGTAAATGAGAGATTTAGAAATTCCCCACCAAGTAAAGCAGAAGAAGTAGTAGCCACTGCGCCCTCCGCGCCACCCAGCTATTCAGAAACCTGGGTTAGGGAGGAAGCAACGGAAGAAACAAAAAAGCCCGTTGAAAAGGAAGTAGAAAAGGGATCGTTGTATCCAGTAACGGGGATTAAAAGGGGCCCAAGCAGAAACGGTGGGGAAGAACCGGGGGATCTCCTCGGACAGCTGGTGTTGCCTCACAGTTCACATCAGCTGAGGGCCATGATAAACCACGTAAGGAAGCTGACCGAGATAGACGACCCTTCCGTACATTTCAGGGAAGTTGAGCAAGCCGCAGCCATTAACGGCTGCGATGATGGGGAGACAGCAAAAATGCTGCTGTTCTCATTAGACAGCTCGGTCCTTCAGTGCCTCTCAGGTGAGAGCAAGAGGGGAAACAAAAGTTATGAGGAATTGAAAAATGAGGTCCTAGAAGTAGTGGGAGCGAACGACGGAGGTCCGTTTGCTAGAGTGGGACAGACAGTGCAGATGGAGGGAGAACCCCGAAGGTTTTTGCCGACAGGCTGTGGCCAGTATATGAGCGCAGCTGTCTAGGTGCGCCCGAACGCGAAGATGTGGAAGGCGCCGCTTTAATTCATTGGCTTAGGTGCATAATAGCCAACAGTTTACCAGCCGTTAGAGAGCAGGCAAAAGCCTGGTTCGATCCCAATGACCTCAACCTTACGGAAGAGTCGGTCTTGAATCGACTCACGTTAGGTTACCGTAACATAAGGGGTATGGCAACACGTCCCTTTAAGGGAAGAGTACATGAGGTACGACCCGCAGCCCCGGCTCAAAGAGAGTGGCATCAGGAGGGTAATCGCGCCCCACAGGCAAGTAATGCCTGTTACGGGTGTGGGAAGACAGGGCACTGGCGCAAGCACTGCAGGAACCCTTGGAAGGATTCCAAGGATAAAAATCCCGCGGTCCGAACCCAGGCGCCTGTCCCGCCTAAGGAAGCAAAGGCACCCACCTCTCCCGAAGACCTCGAAGCAGTGTTAGGAGTCATGCGCAAGATGGTTTTGAATGCGCGTGGACAGGTGGCGGTCGCAACCGGCCCCGTAGGTGCCGCAGGACCGTCTAATAGTACCCAATGACTAGAGCCCACGCAGCCTGCCTACCTGTGTCCTTTTAAAAGACACGCACAGGAGGGGGTCTGCGGTGAGGAGGCCAGGTTAAAAGAGCAGGCCTTGCGGGAGGAGAACGCCCGCTTAATAGGGAGAATAGATAGGCTGGAAGGGCAGCTTAGAGAGCAGACCCTGCGGGAGGAGAACGCCCGATCAATGGGAAAGTTAGACGTGCTCAGGCTAGAAGGGCAGCTTAGAGAGATAAAAGCAGCCTACAGGGTAGCCAAAAGCAGGGAGTATGAGTATTTAAAACAGGATAGAAATCTGCAGCCTCCAGCAGGTGAGATTTCACAGAAACAAGCAGGGGCGGTGGCCTGTCTTAAGGGAGGGGCCAGACCTGCGAGTGGGAAAACACAGCCCCAGGTAGGACCACAAGGCACACCGGCAGGCGTAGCAGCTTGCATCAGGGGAAGGGACATCCCGGACGATCATGCAGCGTTTTTCCGGAGTTGGGGGTTAGATGACGAGGACCCCAGGGTACCCTGGTCAGATGAGGATAGTGCAGATGAGCATAGTGATGATGACGGGTGGTTTCAGAGGAACGGTCTGGAAGGATTGGGGCCGCTAGGTAGAGATCCATATGGGGTGGACACACAAGCTGCAGGTCCCGACAGCAGGAGGAAGGAGCTAGAGGAGGCCGGGCCAGCCGCTATGTGGTTCCCAGAGGTGTGGCCGCCCGCTTTGAACGTCCAGTCCTCAGGGGAGGCAGAGTTCGCGAGTGAAGGGCCGCCTGCTGCGCCGAGCAGGGCGGGGCCCCGAACTGCCAGCCCCGAGGTTAGGGAGGCGGAGTCAGCGGAGGCGGGGCTGGCGCCTGTGATGGAACCCCAGGTCATCCCGTTGAAGGTCTCGGGACCCGGTCCGTCCGTCACGGAGCCCCCGCCCATAGCAATTCCCCGTAGGTCAAGCAGAGTACCCCAGCCCAGGAAGATGTGGTCAGGTCCACAGGCTGCCCCAGGGCGTAAGTTTCAGGTTAAGATAACCCGGGTAGAGACAGGCCACATCGAAGCAGTAACAGGCTGCGGCAGATCAGAGGGAAGGGTCAGTGCCCTCCCACCGTCGGGAAGAGCTCGCAGCAGCCTTCTCAGAATTTAAAGGGGCCGCCCTGAGAACGGGCGGCACTGTAAAGTATTAGTTTTAAGTTTAAGTTTATAGTGCAAGGTTAAGTTTTAAGTTTTAGTTCAAGTTTTAAGTAGTTTTAATAAGGTTAAGTTTGTAGTGTTTTTAACAGATAACGATAAAATGATGGGAGTTTTAAGGCTAGGTTTAGAGGAAGTCTATTTAGCGAACGTTGAAGTTTACGTGAGGCGAGGTCAGGGGACCCGCTCACCCTTCACAAAAGCCAGAGACTTTTTGCGAGGCTGGCTACCTCATTCTATCTGATCACAGGAACCAAGGAAGGATGGAACGACTTCTAGTTTTGCTCGTGGCAATCGGATGTGGATTGGCCTATCGAGGCCACACCAAGGATGTCGTGGTGTTTGGATGTTCCGGGGACACGGCCCCCATCGCGGTGGATGGGACCGGAAGACGGAAGGCAGAAGGGACCAGCACCTATTTCCACAAGGGAAGGTGGCCAGGATGGCTGGGAACGAACTCAACGGAGTATTCCAGCACATCGGGGTTCGCCTACAAAGAGACTTCTTTAATGTGCCCCAAAGTACGGATCATCGCACCCAGGATCAGCGTCACCGTCGGCAAACGGATTTGTTTGACCTGCAGTGGGAATGTCCCATTGAGCCGATGGTGGTGGCTGCGAAAGCTGAGCAAAACTATGAGGAACTCTTCGGTTGAGTGGGAGCGACTGGGTAATAATACCCATCGGACAATTACGGGGACAGATGGACAAGTGAAAGTCTGTTGGGACAAATGGTGGGAACCAGATGAGGGGATTTATGTTTGTATGTGGGGGTCAAAGTACGTTTGCCCCAAAGGCATCTCCATATTCTTTATTAACCAGTGGCAGGATAACGGACAGGGGATGAGGTGGGATGCGAGCACCCGGGGGTGCGGAGCCCCATACTCTCCGATCCCAGTAAATGCCACTGAGCTCATTACGCGCCCACGCAAAGCCCCGCCCACGATTCCGGTGGTTGTAACTGAGGAAGAAGGGTGCCCTAAAACTAGTAAGGGACCCGGGAACGGTTTGGTACTGGTCCCCACAGACCAGATACTATTTCAGGGGGTACATTACGCGGTGGCCTCGGTGATTTTAAATCTCACTGAGGTACGGTTACCAGAGTGGTGCCCCAAAAAGACGGAACAGTTGTACCAGATCCTGTTGACCAAGATGTTCAGGCAATTTTACGAGTTTGATTTTGCAGAAATTGATAAGACAAGTTTGTACACCGCACCGCAGGAAGTTTTGGACCAAGTAGGGAGGCAAAGAAGGGGTTTGGTGAACGATGCGTTCACTGCTTTTAACACAGGGACATCTGTGGTCAACGCTCTAGACAGTGTGGAGCTGCAGACCCAGATTAATGGTTTAAAAACACAGTTAAAGGATATTCTTACAGATGAGAATAAAGTGGTAGGGTCGGGTCTGCACGAGGACCAAGCCATGACACTACACTTAAAAGAGATTATAGCAGAGCTGGAGAAACATGCGCGTACGGTAAATGCCCTGATTAGGGAAGATCGGAATGCATCCGATCAAGCTGCGCAGAACGAGGTGTGCGTGCTTTACGGGGCGTGGTTACTGGGCGAGGGCCGCAGTAATTTGGAGGATTTAAAACAAGGTTTGGTCCCGTCCTGGATAAGTAACAAACACCTGCGGGCGCTCCACCCTTTTCAGAATGCATTAAGTCCGTGCCAGCTCAGGCTAGCTTCAGAAGCTTACCCAGTCCCCGTGGACTGCGGACGTTCAAACCATACTATTATGGGAATAGTATTACGCATGCCGGTTTTGGGCAACACAGCAAAGCCCGCCCCGGTGTATCGGGTAGAGAACATCGGTGTCATTCAGGGGGGAGCCCACATTCGTTATGCAGCGGTTCCACCTTACGTCATCCGCTGGGAGCAAACGATGACAGGTACAGATCTCTCTGGTTGTCGTGGCAGGGGAGCACACATAATACTGTGCCCCCAGCACTTGAATGCCTTTTTAACACCACAGTGCGGGTTCAGAACGGCTGGCGCCAAGTCCATGAATTGCACCATGGAGGCAATGGCACAAGATCATGTGCCTCCGCAGGTAGCATACATCGGGGGTGGAACATATTGTGTTACCACTGCAGCGCAACACTACCAGCATGGAAACCGTAGCCGGTGTCCGGTGAGTGACAGCAGTTTCTGTTTTAAACCCAGGGCTGAAGTTCAAGTAGCACAACAGCGAATTATCCCAATCCCTGAACCATCCACTGTTCATCTCACAGTAAAAGAGAATTTTACCGACTTGCAGCGATTTGTCGCACATTTTGGGTACCTCATTCCCCCTCTCCCCGAGCATTTAACCAAACTTCTAAAAGCCATCGCGGTGTCACAAAAGCATTTTTATACCTTAGAGCAGAAAACTGTCGAGATAGGTACAGACATTTTGGACATAGTGGTTCCACCGTGGTGGAATCTGTTCACGAATATTGAAGTGCCCTCATGGGTCAGAATAGCCTCCCACATTTTAGTCGTCTGTCAAGTGTTTATTGTAGTATACCTATTGTTCATACATTGTAAAAGAGACAAGCGCCTCACCAAGCATGAGAACACGGGAGAGTGGCGAGAACGTTACGTGCGCGTGCACGATGAGAGCGCAGTGTAATAGGAAAATGGCGTCACTCCCGCTCGCCACGTGCGCCGCGGAAGTTTGTACTCAGTGTAAATACGTTGGAAACTCGACATGTTTAAGAGTTGGGATTTGTTTATTTTGGTGATGGTGTTGATTGTTTGGTTTTTTGGGTTTTGTTTTTCCTTTCCCTGAATAAAAGATAAATATACAGGTGATGCGTGAGGTATCGGCCTGGTTACGCCGGGAAGGAAGACAAGTGGTGTAAGTTTAAGGGCAAATGATGCCTATGGTGATATAAAATGTGATTTTCTTGGGAAATAAGGACGACACAGAGACCCTAGTTAAGTTAAAATTTATGGGATTAATTTACTGGATTCGGAGTGAAATCGAGATAAGATTGCTCACCACTGAGATTTTTGATACGATAAGCGGAGTTATTCGCATCAACAGGAGGGACTGTAGAATTCGCAATTATCGCGATTTCATTTTAATAAGGAGAAAACACAAGTTTCGTTCAAAACAGCTTTTATTTCAGCGGAATGCTGTCAGGTTTAAATTGGACACAAGCAGCCTGTAAAATGGCCGCCGCACCGCGTGACAGAACATTCGAGACTTTTCGGCAGGCAGACAAGATGGCGTTCCAATAAACATTCTTTTGCAGGATCGATAACGATTCAGCACAGTGAAGACAATACACAGGACATTATGGGTTTACAGTATAAACATCGATACTGGGATCGGTCTCCCAGGTACAAAGGAAAGCCATCAAGGGCCCATCCAAAGGACATTAATATGTAAACTCCCAACGGCTCTACGATGAGAGAGCCGTTAGCAGGTAGTTATACAGGACACTTGGAAGCCCCAAACCCCTCCAGGGGGGAATACCGACCGATTTAACAATGGGAGAAATATTAACAGGTACTCAAACATTCAGGAGTAGCCCCGAAACCCATTAAGGACAGAGATCACCCATACAGGACATTTTTGGGCGCCAAACCTTAAACAAAAGAATGGACATTGTAGTTGGGCGGGAAACGGAAGAACTGTGCACTATAATTGCAGGCCCAAACCGTCCATTCGCTCTCTTGATTCTTGCTCTGGCCTCTTGCTCTTGCTCTTGCCTCGTGTTCTTGACTTGCTGCTGTTATCATCGTGGCTGCTCCTGTGTTTTATCCGGTCGATTCGTAACCTCGTGGCTGCTCCTGGGTAAAAGACTGTTGCAAAGACCTATGTTGGTAGCTGGCAGCGGAACCGAAGGCCCGGGATGAGATGAGATGAGATGAGATGAGATGAGAGGAGAAGAGAAGAAGACCTTATCCATCGCCACGGTCAGTAAATCCCGACCGCGCCTGTAGGTCGATCAGCCAAGTCTTCTCGACAGGAAGTTTTCTTCTTTAACAAGACATATTGCATCGACGATAACTGGACTGTGCAAACACATCGTATCAGTGATATTGACAACGGTGCTCCTCGACTAAACTGTAAAGTCCACCAACAGAGGTCTTCACTACAGCGGACGGTCCAGCCGACTGACCGAGCAGCAGAAGCAGTAAACAAGTGGGACCAGGAGATCTCCTGACCAACACGTGGGTGCTGCGGTGGAAAACATCCGATCAGCTATTCGGGATTTCTCCGAGTTATTACGAGTGGTGAGCATGAGTCTCGGGATCCTACGAAGCTAGTTTTAGGATAGTTATTGATAGGGGAGGGTTTAAAGATTAAGGATATTTGTAATGTGTGCCCTATTTACGTTGTGCTGGTCGTTCCTCGTTTCCCTAAGAGTGATTATAACTGTTTGTAAGATTGTACTGTCATTAATCTGTGCATATGACATGTATTTCATAATTTTAAGTATCATGCAATAAAGATTTTCCATTTCGTACCGTTCAAACCAAGTCTACATGAGTTTTATCTCCATTACTGCTCTCGCATCTAAGTCCAGTGTCTAGAACCGTAAGGGAGAGTGATTCGAACCACTCACAGGGGTGTCTAGTGTTCCCAGACTGGCTGGAGACCAGGCCTAGACCCGCACTGACATACAGGCTGCACAGAGCCGCGTGAACCTCACAGGCCACGAGACACGCAGGGTCAGGAGAGTATCCCTTACAGTTTGTGGGAGCTTGCTGTGCAAAAATTGGCTGCCGCTTTTCCTACATTACAACAGTGACTCCACTTCAAAAAGTACTTCATTGGCTGTAAACCGCTTTGAGATGTCCAGTGGTGGGGAAAGCTGCTGTAGAAATGCAAGTCTTATGCCTCCGAAACCAAAAAAATAAGAAGTGAACCGGTGCCTCCGGAACTTCGGACTCTACCGGTCCTGGGACTGCAGGCGTCCGCCTGCGTAAAGGCCCACAAGTCCCGGTTTGGAAGCGTCCCTGGGATCACGTGGGCCAGGCCAACCAATGAAAAAGGGGGATTCCTTGATGCTTATGGGGATTCAGGACCTTTATAGTCCAAAGCTCCGGAGACACAAGGTACGTACGTAGTTTTCTTGCGGTTCGGAGGCGTATACGGGCGGCAAGCCTCCGATTGCAATTTCAAAGCCCATGTTTGTTTTGTCTTTTCACAATAACCAGAACCTTGCCCTAAAGTCTGTCTCACTAGTTCCCCAGTGTCAGGCAGAGAATCGCCTATGTCCTCATTTACTTAATGCAACAAGCAGACACGAACACACATATTCTGTGAAGTGTTCCACACAGCTTGATAAACCATGCCCCGCTCTGCAGTTCCAGGGGATCTCCCAATAGAGGTGGAATCAAAAATATGAAAGCCAAATCCAAAGAGGGAGCTATTAAGATATGTTAGCAAAAGTGACAAGGAAAGCAATGGTCCTAAATACTAATAGCAACCCTTGAGGGAGCCCACATCTCTCCAGTCAGAAAAACATCCGTTCAGCACTACATCTGCCTTCTATCCCTTAGCCAATTACAAACCCAAGTTACCACCGTGCCTTTCATCAATGTACTTCTATTCTCCGAGTAAGTCTGTTCGTGGTATTTTAATCAAGTGCCTTTTGAATGTCCATAGATTTAACATCCACTCCCCCACCCCGTCATCAACACTTTATGTTAGGTCTTCAAAGAACTCAATCAGATAGGTCAGGCACGATTTCCCTTTAACAAATCCATGCTGGCTGTCCGGTATGCTTCTCCAAGTGAGAATTAATTTGACAATTTATTAGGATCATTACTTTACTTGTTAAGTATACGTTTTCTGGACTTGGCCTTAGGGAGTAGAATTTCGAAGTGTGCAACAGATGCAAAACTTGACAATGGACTCGAATAGTTTTCCCACCGCTGACATCAGAATGATTGTCCTGTGGTTTAAGGCTTATCCCTCGCCCATTTTATGAATTAGTGTGTAACATTTGCAATCTGGCAGCAATCCACACTTCGATCCAAGGAGGAGTCAAAGATTGTGGTCAGAGCCTCTGCTATCTGCACCCTAGCTTCCCTCAGCTAGCTAGTAACTGAGAGCGTGGGTGGGGTATTGTAGCGCTGGTGAAGGTAAAAGATATTGGGAGGGAGGATATCATGAAAAGATTTAAATCCCAGGATGTGAATTTGAATTTTGGGGCATTGAGAGGCCAGCCTGTCATTGTAGGTTAGTGCATTCAGGAGATGTGTGAGCGGCTCTTGGTGCGGGATAGAAGCATAGAAGATAGGAGCGGGAGTAGGCCATTCGGCCCGTTGAGCCTGCTCCGCCATTTAATGAGATCATGGCTGACCTTCCACTTTTGCGTTACTCCTTCCTGTCTTTTGCTTCTATCCTTGCTTCCTTTTCCTCTGTTTCCCTGCACATGTTCCCAACCCCCTGCTATTTTAGTTTAAACCCTCCCTAACAGCACTCGCAAACACTCCCCCGAGGACATCGGTCCCGGTCCTGCCCAGGTGTAGACTGCTCGGTTTGTAAGGTCCCACCTCCCCAAGAACCGGTTCCAATGTCCCAGGAATTTGAATCCCTCCCCCTTGCACCATTCCTCTCGCCACGTATTCATCTGAAATATCCTTCTATTTCTACCCTGACTAGCATGTGACACCGGTAGCAATCCTGAGATTATTACCTTTGAGGTCCTATTTTTTAATTTACCTCCTAACTCCCTATATTCAGCTTTTAGGACATCATCCCGTTCTTTACCGATATCGTTGGTACCTATATGCACCACGACAAGTGTCTGTTCTCCCTCACCCTCCAGAATGCCCTGCAGCCACTCCGAGACATCCTTGACCCTTGCACCAGGGAGGTAACATACCATCCTGGAGTCTCTTTTGCGGCCCCAGAAATGCCTATCTATTCCCCTTACAATAGGATCCCCTTACACTATAGATCTCCCTCTCTTTTTCCTCCCGTCCTGTGCAGCAGAAACACCCATGGTGTCAGGATAAGCCATCTACCTCAACAATATCCAAAGTGGTATAACTGTTTCAGAGGGGGATGTCCACAGGGGACCCCTGCACTACCTGCGTGCGCCGACTACTCTGCCTGGTGGTCACCCATTCCCTTCCTGCCTGGGCAGCCTTTACCTGCGGTGTGACCAACTCCATAAACTTGCTGTCCACGATATCTTCAGCATCGCGAATGTTCCGGTATGCATCCATTCACAGCTCCAGCGCCGCAATGCGGTCTGCCAGTAGCTGCAGCCGAATACACTTCCCGCACTAATGGTCAACAGGGACACAGGAAGTGTCCCCGATTTTCCACATAGTGCAGGAGGAGCATGCCACGGGGCTGAACTGTGCTGCCATGACTTATCCTTTAATTAATTTAAATTAACTCAAATCAATACCACAAATTACACTAAAATTAAATGATATACTGAAGGGCCATTGTATACTGGCACACCCTGCTACACAACAAAGACCTTAGAAACTACAACCACAGAAATTAGGGCCTTCTATACTTGATAAACTATTAAACTTAACTGTCAAACGAGAGAGTTGTATAAATACTCACCTGGTCGTACTCACCCAATCAGCTGCTTCCTCTTGTTGCGTCACTTTTTGAATTGTAACCTGGCTCTGGAACGCCGGCGCCGGTCTATGAGATTGGTAAGCCTCTGAAAACAATCCCGCGAAAGTGAGTTAAATACTCACTGTGCTGCTGATCTCTCCGCTCCCGACACCGGCAGTAGACTTTTGGCTGGGATGATGTTAATGGAGGGCGGAGGATGAAATATCGGTCAGGAGAACTTTGGAATAGTCAAGTGTGCACAGATGTTGAATGACCGTTTGTTTCAGGATCTGTTAATTTTTGTTGAAAGCTTGGTTTTGGGATGAGCTGAATGACGTCACAACATGCGGTGGATGGAGGTGGGGTGAGTTTTATGACAGGAACGAATGAACTGGGCTGAAAAATCAGCTTCTGCTAATTCCACAAGATATAATTGCTCGTAAAAGTGAGAAGAACTGTATGTCAGAAATGATTTTCGAAGCCAGGCCATCAGAGAATATTGCGATCGAAGCGCGCACATGAAACCTCTCGGCCACCCTCACCCATGTGACAGGCCTTCAATGTGCCTGAATTTCCCCAGAGGCCCAAAGAAAGTTTCGCTCATTCTTGTCCACCGAAAATGTTGAGAGAAGTTTTCGGGTCGAGAATAAATAGTTTTCCGGTTATCCTGCGCATGCGTTCTGTGTATGCGGAGCAAACCGTTCGGCCCATCGTACGAGTGCCCGCTCTTTTGGAGGCGAGATTTCGAAATCCCACCTCCATATGGAGCTCGGAACTATAACATGTTAGAGTTCTCCGGCTAAAACTCGCAGGGTTTTGTCGTAAATCCTGGTGTTAAGTGTATGTGTAATTATTGTATGATTATTAACTCTGTCATTTAATGTTGCGAACTCTATCACTGCACTGCCCGTTTTCCAGCTGTGCTTGGAGCGACGTTCCCTTCAATCCATCGCTCACAGGGACAGTTCCATTCACGTTTCTTTCCTCTGGCCCTTGGTGAAATTTCAAAGATTGAAAGCGACGATTCTGAACCCCAACCTCTTCACCTACTCGCGAACCGCTACACAGCGACCACACTGTGCTCCCGTGAGATGGAAGCCCAGGTGCTGTGTCAAGGTCGAGGGCAGTTACAAGCAGAGCTCATTCAAAGAAAGTCCACATCATTGAGGCGCCTGATTATTTGCACCGAACTCTTGCCCGAAGAGTTGAGATTGGTGTGAGATGAATTGGACACATCTTTCCCCACATTACAGCATTTCAAAGGTACTTCAATGGCTGTAAAGCACTTTGTGACATCGTGAGTGGGTACAAGGCGCTGTAGAAAGGCAAATCTTTCTTGTTATAAATTTCAACTGCAAGTTCAAAACTCGGGCTTGTCCGGGATTTGAACACGGCACCTCGTAAAATTCAACCAACATTCCCGAAACGAGAATCACGTCCCTCGACCAACTCTCTAAAAGGACACCCAGACCGATTCCAATTGTAATTCGAATCCTGTCGCTGACCCTGTGTTTTCCTATAAATCTGTGTTGTTCTGATCCCAAATTCTCAATGAGAAGGTTCCGAGCCTCATTTTTTACCTAAAATAAGTCCACCTCTTCAGTAGCGACACGCGAGGGCGAGATTCCCTAAATCCTCGCTAACTTTTCCGATAAAGAACTCATAGTCCACAACCAAAACTGTGTCCTATATGGGAAATATCATTGAGAATTATTTCACTCACTGTAGCTTTGCCATTTGAATGGCATAATCCGCCTGTCAATGCGTATTTTATTTATACTTAACCAAACATGTAAATTATTGCAGTTTTCATATTTATTAAACTAGAATGGAGAAAAGGCATCAGATTGTCTTTACCCACTATCGAACCGTTGAGATTTCGTGTGTTAGTGGACTAGCGATAACCACGACACACCGGAAACCCTCCAGCACTGGGGTGCATTGTATTGCAGCGACTCAATAGGAACAGGAGGAGTCCATTCAGCCCCAGGAGCCTGTACGCCATTCAGTTAGATCATGGCTGATCTGTATCTTAACTCCATCTACCCGCTTAGGTTCCCCAGCCCTTAATACCCTTACCCAACACAATTCTATCGACTGAGTCGGCAATCTTCAGCCTGAAACCAGCTCCAATCCCGGATCCAGACAGAAAAGGCTTCTTACTGACGGCCACCATGCAGATTAAGGAACACATTTCTGAACTTTACTCGGGAAGGAGTCGGAGTTTCCCAAGGGAACAAAAGATGTAATGTGCGTCATTGTGAATCAGTCTCCTCTCACTCAAAGTTTATCTATGAATGAAGTGAAATAAAGAGCAGTTAAATAATAAGGGACCAGTCACTGCAGCCATTTTGACAGGAGAATAAATTCGCCTCTCGATGTTAATCCACAGCATGTTGAAACATAATGAATCCACCCGGGATCAAACCGAAGATGTTTCGCGTGTAAATCGAACGTGATAACCAATACACTACGGAACCCGCTGACATTACAGAGACAGCAGAGGGGACATTAAAAGATATTCAAGGCAAAAGGAGATGGTAATGGGAAAGGTTAAGAAACAAAGGATTGCTCTAGATGAAGTGTGAATTGCGCTGGCAGAATGAAAGACAGCTGCCATGTGGGAGAGAAGAAAAAAACACACAGACACAGCGTGTGGATGAAAAATATATATATGATAGGGGCCGAGGTTATGATCTGAAATTGTTGAACTCTATTTGAGTCCAGGTGGCTGTAAAGTGCCTAATCGAAAGATGAGGTGCTGTTCCTCGAGCATGCACTGAGCTTCAGTTGAACAATGCAAGAGGCCGAGGACGGTGAGGTCTGAGTGGGAGTGGTGCGAAGAATGAAAGTGACAGGCGACTGGGAGCTTGGGGTCCCCCTTACGGACTGAACGGAGATGTTCCGCAAAGTGGTCACCCAATCTGCGTTTGATCTCCCCAAAGAGAGGAGAGCACATCGTGAGCAGCGAAAACAGTATACTAAATTGCAGGAAGTACAAGTAAATCGCTGTTTCACCTGGAAGGGGTGTTTGGGGCCCTGGACAGTGGGAAGGGGGGAGGTATAAGGGCATGTGCTGCATCTCCTGCGCTTGCACGGGAAGGTGCCGGTCGAAGGGGAAGGGGTGCTGGCATTGGTAGAGGATTGGTTTAGGGTGTCGCGGAGGGAGTGGTCACTACGGAATGCTGAAAGGGGAGGTGATGGGAAGATGTGTTTGGTAGTGGGATAACACTGGAGGTGGCGGAAATGGCGGAGGGTGATCCGTTGAATGTGGAGGCTGGTGGCGTGAAAGGTGAGGACAAGGGGAACCCTATCGTGGTTCAGGGAGGGAGGGGCAGTGGTGAGGGCAGAAGTGAGGGAGATAGAACGGACACGGTCAAAGGTCATGTCAACCACAGTAGAGGGGAATCCTAGATTGGGGAAGCACTGGTATGGAAGGTGGCAACGTCAGAGCCGATGCGGTGGAGACGGAGAAACTGGGAGAAGGGAATAGAGTCCGTACAGGAGGCGGGGTGGGAGGAAGTGTAGTCCAGGTAGCTGTGGGATTGAGTGGGCTTGTAGTGAATGTTTGTCAATAACCTATCCACAGAGATGGAGACGAAGAAGTCTAGGAAGGGAAGGGAAGAGTCTGAGATTGACCATGTGAAGGTGAGGGAATGGTGGAAATTGGAAGCAAAGTGAATGAAAGTTCAGGGCGAGAGCAGGAAACGGCACCAATACAGTCATCAATGTACCGGAAAAAGAGGTGAGGGAGGGGACTTGAGTAGGACTGGAACAAATAATGTTCCACATATCCCACGAAAAGGCAGGCATAGCTGGACCCATGCGGGTTCCCATAGCAACACCTTTGATTTGGAAGAAGTGAGTAGAGTCAAAGGAGAAGTTGTTCAATGTGAGAACAAGTTCTGCCAGGCGGAGAAGGGTGTTGGTGGATGGGGACTGGTTGGGCCTCTGTTCAAGGAAGAAGCGGAGCCCCCTCAGGCCATCCTGGTGGGGGATGGAGGTGTAGAGGGATTGAACGTCCATAGTGAAAAGGAGGCAGTTGGGGCCAGGAAACTGGAAACTGTTAAAGTGGCGTAGCGCGTCGGAAGAGTCGCGGATGTAGGTGGGAAGAGACTGGAGAAGGGGAGAAAACAGGGCTTAAACCTAATACCGGCTTCGAGACAATCAGAATACTTCGTCACAGACAAGGCTGGAAGTGAGACCGCGCCAGTTGCGGGAGAGCTGGTTGGCGGTGACATGGATGTGTCTGCTGTGTGCGGGACCAGCCTGCTGCCAATTATCTACAATCAATATCCCACCCTTTATTTTAACAGTCAAACTGATAGTGGACAAGTTCCATCCTGATCCGAGCATTCTGAAGCTTTAATTCACTGACACTCTGGTTCAGGACGTCTTATATCAACTGGTACTAGTCTCTGCAGCGCACCAGGATAGCGTCTTTAACCGTAAAAGTTGGCGATTGAAACCCACCCATGGACAGAACCTTGAACTGTTTTATTTCCCTTAAGGATTCAGTTCCAAACAGTTCCAGGTTGTCAATGTGCGCTTTTTGTGCACAAAATTATTCCGCAACCATTGGCAGCTGCGCTGTTATCCAGTGCATTCCCACTCAAACACTTTCACGAGTACTCATTTCAATTAAATTGATTTTAAAAACATTGTAGATGGATCATGTTCCTCCATTAAAATGAACTAATGGGAATTGATTCCATGTATACATATATAGAACTGCAACGTGTGAGGCTACATTTACTTTGTGGCTGGGATTCGGGTAACAATTCAGAACATGTTGGTCCATTTTAATGGTAATTTACCCGCATCTAATAACTTCATATCTGTTAATGTAAATTTGGTGGTACACTGCGGCCCGATAACAAGCACATGAGAAAATGATACAATATTAGTGTAGGCGTCATGCTCTGGAATTCCCTGCCTAAAGCCCTCCAGCTGGACCTCTCCGTCGCTTCCTTTCAGACGCTCCATAAACCGAGATCTTTGAGCAGTCTTTTGGGAACATTAATAGCTCCTTTTTAGGGTTTGGCATCCACGTTTTGACTAAACCTCTGTGAAGCACTTCTGGACATCTCTAAAAGTGTGTGTATGCGTGCATTTAGAAAATACTCCGAACTCTCTTACTTTGTTCCAAAGTGGATGATGTCACACTTGCGCACACTGAACTCGATTTGCCATTGTTTGCCCGCTTACTTCAACAGTCTCTGCCCCTTTGGTTGCCTCCACGTACCCATTTGCACGACTACCGCGCCTCCTAACTTAGTGCAATCTTCAAACTTGGATCTACAGCGCTCTATTGTCCCATCCAAGTCAATTATAAATACGGTTAAAAGTTGAAGATCCAATACGGATATCTGGGGGACGGCACTTGTCACATCTGACGCTGCTGCTAAAGAGCATGTCGTTTGTGGGAGGGAGAATATTTCTGAATTGAAGCCGGTTTGAGGCAGTCAGTCTGGATTTGTGAGAGAAATGCGCTGCACAGGCTGGATTACTGGACAAGAAATGTAATTTGCCGAGGCTGCAATGAAGCACGGTATCAAATGAAGGTCCTTTTCTGCGCTTTAGCCAACAAAAGCACGGGTAGCTGAGTCGGTAGAGCATCAGACTTTTAATCTGAGGGTTCAGGGTTCCAAGCGCTGCTTTTAAATCGCGGTAATCATCTGTACATTCGTGCTCTGATCCTTTAACAATGAGAATAGTAACAGGAGTAGGCCTTTTAACCGCTCGAGCCTTTCTGCCATTCAATTAGATCTGTGACCTAACTCTGTTTCCATCTCTTTGCTCCAGATCCCTTAAGTCCTTTGGTTAACAAAAATCTATCAATCAAAGTTGACAATTGACCCAGCTTTAACTATTGTTTGTGGAAGAAAGTTACAAATTTCGACCACTCATTCCATGTAGAAGTCTTTCCTAACTTCACTCCTGAAAGGCTTGGATCTAATGTTGAGGCTATGTCCCCGAGTGCTCGACTAGACAATCATCGGAATTAGCCTCTCTCTATCGACACTATCAGTTCCCCTTAATATCGTGAATACTTCAATCAAATCACCACTTAAGCTTCCAAATTCCAGGGAATACAACCGTAGTTTGTGTAATCTCCGATTGTAATTTATCCCTTGGACTCTGTGTAGCACTCTGGTAAATCTACGCTTCACTTTTTAAGCCTGATACTATCTTCTTAAGGGGTGATGCCCAGAATTTTTTTTTATTCGTTTACGAGATGTGGGCTTCGCTGACAATGCCAGCATTTAGTGCCCATCCCTAAATGCCCTTGAGAAGATGGTGGTGAGCGGCCTTCTTGAAACGCTGCAGTCCGTCTGGTGAAGGGTAGGGGGTTAGCTAGGCGGTTCCAGGATTTTGACCCTGCGACGTTGAAGGATCGGCGATATTCTTCTAAGTCAGAATGATGTGTGACTTGGAGGGGAACTTGGAGGTGGTGGTGTTCCCATGCCCCTGCTGCCCTTGTCCTTCAAGGTGGGAGAGTTCGCGGGTTTCAAAGGTGCTTCCTAAGAAGCCTTGGTGAGTTGCTGCAGTGAATCTTGTAGATGGTACACACTGCAGCCACGGTACGCCGGTGGTGCAGGGAGTGAATGTTTAAGGTGGTGGATGGGGAGCCAATCAAGCGGGCTGATTTTTCCTGGATGTTGTCCAGGTTCTACAGTGTTGTTTGAGCTGCACTCATCCAGACAAGTGGAGACTATTCCATCACACCTCTTGTATGTGCCTTGTAGATGTTGGAAAGGCTTTGGGGAGTCAGGAGGTGAGACACTCGCCGCAGAATACCTAGCCTTTGACCTGCTCTTGTTGCCAAAGTATTTAAGTGGCTGGTCCATTTAAGATTCTGGTCAATGGTGACCCCCAGGATGTTGATGGTGGGGGATTCGGCGATGGTAATGCCGTTGAATGTCAAAGGGAGGTAGTTAGACTCTAACTTGTTGGAGATAGTCATTGCCTGGCATTTCGGTGGTGCGATTGTTACCTGCCACTTATCAGCAAAAGACCAAACGTTGTCCAGGTCTTGTAGCATGCGGGCATGGACTGATTCATTATCTGAGGAGTTGTGAATGGCGCTGAACACTGTGCAGACATAGAAACATAGAAATATAGAAACATAAAAGATAGGAGCAGGAGTAGGCCATTCGTCCACTCGAGCCTGTTCCGCCATTCAATGAGATGATGGCTGATCATCCAAATTCAGTACCCTGTCCCTGCTTTCTCCCCATATTCCTTGATCCCCATAGCCTTAAGAAATATATTTAACTCCTTCTTGAATATATGTAATGAATTGGCCTCAACTGCCTTGTGTAGCAGAGAATTGCACAGGTTCACCACTCTCTGGGTGAAGAAATTCCTCCTCAGCTCTGTCCTAAATGGCTTACCACATATCCTTAGACTGTGACCCCTGGTTCTGGACTACCCCGCCATCGGGAACATACTTCCTGCATCTAGTCTGTCTAGTCCTGTTAGAATATTATAAGTTTCAATGAGATCCCCTCTCATTCTTCTAAACTCTACTGAATATAAGCCGAATCGACCCAATCTCTACTCATACGTCATTCCTGCCATCCCAGGTATCAGTCTGGTGAATCATCGCTGCACTCTCTCCATGGCAACAACACCCTTCCTCAGATAAGTTGATCAAAACTGCACACAATACTCAAGGTGTGGTCCCACCAAGGCCCTGTACAACTGCAGCAAGTCATCCTTGCTCCTGTACTCGAATCCTCTCGCTATGAAGGCCAACTTACCATTTGCCTTCTTAACCGCCTGCTGCACCTGCATGCTTACATTCAGCACCTGGTGCACAAGGACACCCAGGTCTCGTTGCGCTTCCCCTTTTCCCAATCTATTGCTGCTCAGATAATAATCTGTCTTCCTGTTTTTGCCACCGAAGTGGATAATCTCGCATTTATCCACATTATACTGCATTTGCAATGCTTCTGCCCAATGCCCAACCTGTCCAAATCATACTGGAGTTTCTCTGCATCCTCCTCACAGCACACACGGCCAACCAGCTTTGTGTCGTCTGCAAACTTGGAGATATTCCATCTAGTTCCCTCGTCTAGATCATTTATATATATTGTGAATAGCTGGGGTGCTAGCGCCGATCCCTGCGTTACCCCACCAGTCACTGCCTGCCACTCAGAAAAACAACAAGATTGCTAATTAATCCTTTCTCGTTACATAACACCCAGTCTAAGATGGCCTGATCTCTCGTTGGTTCTTCGACATATTGTTCCAGGAAACCATCCCGTATACACTCTAGGAATTCATCCTCCACAGTATTGTTACTAATTTGGTTAGCCCAATCTATATGTAGATTAAAGTCACCCATGATAACTGCTGTGCCCTTATTGCACGCGTCTCTAATATCCCGTTTAATGCCATTCCCAAACTCTGCATTACTGTTTGGGGGTCTGTATACAACTCCCACTAACGTTTTCTGCCCCTTGGTATTTCTCAGCCCTGCCCATACAGACTCCACATCATCAGAGCTAATATCCTTCCTTACTATTGTGTTAATCTCCTCTTTAACCAGCAATGCTACCTCACCTCCTTTTCCTTTTTTACTGTCCTTCCTGTATATTGAATACCCCTGCATGTTGAATTCCAAGACTTGGTCATCCTGGAGCCATGTCTCCGTAATCCCAATTATATCATATCCGTTTACATCTATTTGCGCAGCTAATTCATCCATCTTATTACGAATGCTCCTTGCATTAACACTCTTAGTCCTTTTAGAATTATTATTTACTGTGGCCCTGTTTGATTTACTCCCCTGATTTATCTGCCTTCCACTTTTGCTTTTCTCCTTCCTGTCATCAGCGAACATCCCCATTTCTGACCTTATGTTGGAGGGAAGGCCATTGATGAAGCAGCTGAAGATGGTTGGGCCTATAACTCTGCCGTTAAGAACTCCTGCAGCGAAGTTCTGGGGCGGTGATGAATGACCTTCAACCACCACAACCATTTTCCTTTGTGCTCGGTATGTCTCCGGCCAGTGGAGCGGTCCCCCGCCCCCGATTCCCATTGACCTCAATTTACTTGGGGCTCCTTGATGCCATAGTCGGTCAAATGCTGCCTTGATTTCAAGGGCAGTCACTCTCACCTCACCTCTGGAATTCAGCTCTATTGGCTATGTTTGGACAAAAGTTGTAATGAGTTCTGGTGCCGATTGATCCTGGCGGAACCTGAACTGAGCGTTGGTGAGCAGCTTATTGCAGAGTAAGTGCCGATTGATAGCACTGTCGATGATACCTTCCATCATTTTACTGATGATTGACAGTGGACTGATGGGGTGGTAATTTGTCGGATTGGATTTGCCCTGCTTTTTGTCGACATGACATATCTGGGCAGTTTTCCACATTGTCGGGTAAATGCAAGTGTTGTAGCTGTACTGGAGCAGCTAGGCTAGAGTCGCGGCTAGTTCTGGAGCACAAGTCTTTAGCACGACATCCGGGATGTTGTCAGGCCCATAACCTTTGCTGTATCCAGTGCGCTCAGCCTTTTCTTGTTATCAAGTGGAGTGAATCCAATTGACTGAAAACTGGCTTCTGTGATGTTGGGAACCTCAGAAGGAGGCCGATATGGATCATCCACTTGGCACGTTTGGCTGTAGATGGTTGCAAACGCTTCAGTCTTGTCTTTTGCACTAATTGTGTTTGGGGATATTCCTGGAGCCTCATCCTCCCGTTAGCTGTTTAATGGTCCACCACCATTCACGACTGGATGTGGCAGGACTGCAGAGCTTTGTTCTGATCCGTTGATTGTGGGATCCCTTAGCAGTGTCTATAACATGCTGCTTCCGCTGTTTAGCATGTTTGCTTCTCTATATATTTCCCATTAGTTGATGTTCTATAAAATACACCTAGTTGTGTAAAGGCACCTCTATTAGTTCTTAACTCTAAACAAATAGATTCTGTCCTTGACCCCTCCAGGACATCCTCTCTCTCCAGCACTGTAACATTCTCCTGAATCAATGCTGCCACACCTCCTACTTTCTTCCATTCCTTTTCTTTCCTGAACACCTTCTACCCAGGAATATTTAGTACCCAATCCTGCCCTTTTTTGAGCCAGGTCTCCGTTTTCACCACGAAATCATATTCCCATGTGGCTATTTGCGCCTGCAGCTCACCAACCTTATTCATCACACTTCATGCATTTACCCACATGCACTGTAAACCTGTATTGTATTCTCTTAGTCTGACCCCACATAATGGCTCAAAAATTCGGCCGTTCTCGGGAGAGTACGGACTGTGGACTCACCCGTATTCATTCCCGAAATGCCGGTTTCCTGCATGCACTGCGCATGCGCGGGAAACGGCACTTCCGGAATGGCATCGGGGGCGTTTCCAAGGTGAGCCGCGTGCACACGAGAGGCTGCGCGCACGCAGCACACTTAGGTTTTATTTCAGGTTTCAACGCGAGGGTAAGTAGTGAAGATTCTATGCTAGTAAAAAGGAGGCGTAAGACCACTTTTGAACAAGGTAAGTAGTTAATTTCAGTATAATTTTAAAAAAATTTCAGCAGGTTTATCTTTTTTAGAGAATTTAAAGAAAGGTAAGTTTATTTTTATAACTTTTAAAAAGTATTTAAATTTTTTTGAAAAATTTAAATTTTTGTTTAAAGTGGTTAATTTATTTAACTATAGTTATTTTATTAATGTGATGTTTTTTTAAACATTTATTTGAGGTTCAGCTGTTCTTTTGGGGCCGATTTCAATTCACAGATTTGACAGGTCTCCTGAAAGTTGGTCTGCTGCCATTGGCTCTCCATGGCTCACGTGATCCCAGGGGTCGCATCGCACTAACTGCGTCCCTGGAACACGCAAGCACTGCTCGCCGGCACCAGGGAGAGGCCCAGGACCCGAAGTTGCTGTGGACCCGAAACACAACGGCAGGCGCGGTGGGTCAGAGCGCGCGCAATCCTTACCACGCAGCAAGCTGGCCACTCGAATTTCTAGGCCAATACCTTATTATTTATTAGTCTTGTGCCATCCGTCTCTGCCAATCCTTTGTGCACCTTGTTTCTCCTTTCTAAAGCTACAGCCTGGTGCCCACCCCCTCCCAAATTAGTTTAAAACCTCCACAACAGCACGAGCAATCCCCCCCCCCCCCCCCCCCCGCACCGTCGAGGCGATTGATTGCAGCTCTGTTGAGGTGCAACCTCTCAGGCCTGTACAGATCCCACCTCCCCGAGAACCGGTCCCAATTTCCCAGTAATCTAAAGCACTCACTCCTGTACAATTTCCCCAGCCACGCATTCATCTGCTCTATCCTCCTATTTCTATACTCACCAGCACAGTCACCGGGAGTAATCCGAAGATGACTACCTTTGAGGTCCTGATTTTAATCTCTTTCCTAGATCCCTAAAATCTGCTTACAGAACATCATCCCTCTTTCTAATTATGTCATTGGTACCGATAGGGAGAATGACCTCTGGCTATTCAAACTCACCTCTCAGAATGTTCTTCAGCCGCTCAGTGACATCCTTGACCCTGGCCCAAGGCAGGCAACATACCATGCTGGATTCACGTCTGTGGCCGCAGAAACGCTTCTCTACTCTCCTACCTATTGAATCCCCTATCACTGTTGATTTCCTGATCTTTCTCCCCCCACCCGCCCCGCCTCCCACTGCACAGCTGAGCCACCCCTGGTGCTCTGGACATGGCTCTGGCTGCATTCGCCAAATGAACCATCGTCCTCTCCAGTATTATGAACTGAATACCGGTTAGAGAGCGAGATGCACTCAGGGGACTCCTGCACTACCTGCCTTGTCCTCATTTACTGTCTGGCGGTCACCCATTCCCTCTCTGCCTTCACACCCTTAAGCTACAGTGTGACCACCTCCTGAAATAAACTCAAGACTTTTAAAAATGTATTTAGAATTCGCATTGTTAAACTCTTCAAATAATCTGTAAAATCAGTTCTTGTTAGCATGGTAACGAACTAATCCTGTCTGGCAAGAGAGATATCATGCACTGTGATTTCGTGGGAATACGAGATTACTGGATTTTGGACCAGAGAGGTGGTGGGCTTGTCTGGCTACTAGTTCGAGGTGCTGTATTAGTTTAAGGAGCTGCATTACTTTGATGTGCTGCATAAGTTTGGGGAGCTGTATTAGTTTGAGGAGCTGCATTAGTTCCAGGGGCTGTATTAGTTTGAGGGGCTGTATAGGTTTGAGGGGATGTAGTAGTATGAGGGGCTGTATTAGTTTGAGGGGCTGTATTAGTTTGATGTGCTGTATAGGTTTGAGGGGCTGTATAGGTTTGAGGAGCTGTATTAGTTTGAGGGGCTGAATAGGTTTGAGGGTCTGTATTAGTTTGAGGGGTTGTATTAGTTTGAGGGGCTGTATAGGTTTGAGGCGCTGTATTACTAAGAGGGGCTGTATTAGTTTGAGGGTCTTTATTATTTTAAGGGGCTGTATTAGTTTGAGGAGCTGTATAAGTTTGAGGGGCTGTATTAAATTGAGGGGCTGTATCAATTTGAGGTTCTCTATTAGTTTGAGAGGCTGTATTAGCTTGAGGTACTGTATTAGTTTGAGGGGCTGTATTAGTTTAGAGGTCTGTATTAGTTTGAGGGTCTGTATTAGTTTGAGGGGCTGTATTAGTTTGTGGGTCTGTATTAGTTTGAGGGGCTGTATTAGTTTGAGGAGCTGTATTAGTTTGAGGGGCTGTATTAGTTTCAGTTACTGTATTAGTTTGAGGAGCTGTATTAGTTTGAGGGGCTGTATTAGTTTGAGGGGCTGTATTAGTTTGAGTTTCCGTATTAGTTTGAGGAGCTGTATTAGTTTGAGCTGCTGTTTTAGTTTGAGGAGCTGTATTAGTTTGAGGGGCTGTATTAGTTTGAGGGGCTGTATTAGTTTGAGGTATTGTATTAGTGTGAGGAGCTGTATTATTTTGAGGGGCTCTATTAGTTTGAGGTATTGTATAAATTTGAGGTACTGTATTAGTATGAGGGGCTGTATTAGTTTGAGCTACCATATTAGTTTGATGTATTGTATCAGTTTTGAGATCTGCATTATTTTGAGGTACGGTATTAGTTTTAGGGGCTGTATTAGTTTGAGGGTCTGTATAAGTTTGAGTTTCCGTATTAGTTTGAGGAGCTGTATTAGTTTGAGCTGCATTTTTAGTTTGAGGAGCTGTATTAGTTTGAGGGGCTGTATTAGTTTGAGGGGCTGTATTAGTTTGAGTGTCTGTATTAGTTTGAGTGTCTGTATTAGTTTGAGGGTATGTATTAGTTTGAGGTATTGTATTAGTTTGAGGGGCTGTATTATTTTGAGGGGATGTATTAGTTTGAGGGGCTGTATTAGTTTGAGGGGCTGTATTAGTTTGAGGAGCTGTATTAGTTTGATGGTCTGTATTGGTTTGAGGGTCTGTATTAGTTTGAGGGGCTGTATTAGTTTGAGGGGCTGTATTAGTTTGAGGGGCTGTATTAGATTAAGGTAATGTATTAGTTTGAGGGTCTGTATTAGTTTGAGGGGCTGTATTAGTTTGAGGTGCTGTATTAGTTTGAGGATCTGTACTAGTTTGAGGAGCTGTATTAGTTTGAGGTACTGTATTAGTTTGAGGGTCTGTATTAGTTTGAGGGTCTGTATTAGTTTTAGGGTCTGTATTAGTTTGAGGGGCTGTATTAGTTTGAGGGTCTGTATAAATTTGAGGGTCTGTATTAGTTTGAGGGGCTGTATTAGTTTGAGGGTCTGTATAAATTTGAGGGTCTCTATTAGTTTGAGGCGCTGTATTAGTTTGAGGTACTGTATTAGTTTGAGGGTCTTTATTAGTTTGAGGGCCTGTATTAGTTTGAGGTGCTGTATTAGTGTGAGGGTCTGTATTAGTTTGAAGAGCTGTATTAGTTTGAGGTACTGTATTAGATGAGGGGCTGCATTAGTTTGAGGATCCATCGACACAAATTCACCACTTTCATTGTTTAACTAAATGGCCACAGTTAAGGCGGACAGCCCCATCCCAGAGTGCAGCAGAGCAGCCCTGAGAGGACACTCTCACTTTTGGAATTTAATTACTGAATGGCCACAGCAGAGCGAAGAACATCACCGAAACAATATGTGGTCTAGAGATGGGTCTGGTGGTGTTTGAAACAACAACCCCATTGCTGGGAGAATACAGCTGGCAATTGTCATTAGTTAATTTATGTGACCAGAATTCACCGGTCTTTGGGGTTTTCAATTATAATCTCAGCCCTAAATATATTCCATCACAACAGGGAATTAACTCGGCTGTCATCATCTGTTTGTTCAAATGTTTTTTTAAACATTATTTTCAGCGATGTTGCAACCTCAATCTCCCCGTGGAGATCCCGCAGGTTATAAATGAAAGGCTCTGGGAATGTCCCGCCTCAGAGTATAATTCAGAGAGATTGCCTGCAGCACGAAGGGACACATCACTTCACACAGAAAATGCTTGACACATATGACAGTGTGGAGAAAATATACTACATGATCATTGCCGTCATTGGTGTTCCTGGTAAGTGATTATAACCATTGAATTTGTGTAAATCTGTGTGTGAGCTGATCTCTGATCTTGCTATGTTACTGATAATGTTACATCCTGACCCAGTGGTCATCGTTATACAGACACTCGATCAGTGATAACATTTCGTTTAGACAAATGTACTGAATTATGTAAGGTTTTATTCCATTGCCTCAACTGAAAGTAAAACTCTGTTTGTACCTCACGGGCTCGCTGTGTTATGTAGTTGTTGAATTTCGTGTAATATTGTGTACTGTTGAATCAGACCTCAGTGTAAGGAACTCTCTGAGAGAAGGTATTGGTGGAAGGGTCTCTCACTGTAGAACTACTGAGTGTGGGTCACGAACCGGAGTGGAACACCTGACCCCAGTGGCCATGTATTACTGGGAGTATCTGTCACTGTGAAATGTACTGAGTGTGGGTCACTAACCGGAGTGGAACACCTGACCCCAGTGGCCATGTATTACTGGGAGTATCTGTCACTGTAGAATTGCACTGAGTGTAGGTCACTAACCGGAGTGGAACACCTATAGACTCTGGAACAGCTCCCATGGATTGGAGGGTAGCTAATGTAACCCCACTATTATAAAAAGGTGGTAGAGAGAAAATGGGGAATGATAGACCAGTAAGCCTGACATCGGTAGTGGGGACAATGCTAGAGTCCATTATAAATGATGTAATAGCAGAGCACTTGGAAAACAGTGACAGGATCAGACAAAGTCAACATGGATTTACAAAAGTTAAATCATGCTTGACTAATCTACTGGAATTTTTTGAGGATGCAACTGGTAGAATAGATTAGGGAGAACCAGTGGATGTAGTGTATTTGGAATTTCAGAAGGCTTTCAATAAGGTCCCGCATAAGAGATTAGCATGCATAGTTAAAGCACACGGGATTGGGGGTAAGGTACTGTCTTGGATAGAAAACTGCTTGGCAGACAGGAAGCAGAGAGTTGAAATAAACGGGACTTTTTCCGAGTGGCAGGCAGTGACTAGTGGGGTACCGCAGGGATCGGTGCTAGATTACCAGTTATTCACAATATATATTAATGATCTAGAAGAGGGAACTAGATGTAATATCTCTAAGTTTGAAGATGACACACAACTGGGGGGGCGTGTGTGCTGTGAGGAGGTTGCAGAGAAACTCCAGTATGATTTAGACAGGTTGGGTGATTGGGCAGATGCACGGCAGCTGCAGTATAATGTGAATAAATGCGAGGTTATCCACTTTTTTGGCAAAAGCAGGAAGGCAGATTATTATCTGAATGGCAATAGATTGGGAAAAGGCGAAGTGCAACGAGACGTGGGTGTCCTTGTGCACAACTCGCTGAAGGTAAGCATGCAGGTGCAGCAGGCGGTTACGGAGGCAAATGGTATGTAGGCCTTCATAGCGAGAGGATTCGAGTACAGGAGCAAATATGTCTTGCTGCAGTTGTACAGGGCCTTGGTGAGACCACGCATTGAATATTGTGTGCAGTTTTGGTCACCTTATCAAAGGAAGGATGTTCTTGCCATGGAAAGAGTGCAGCGAAGATTCACCAGACTGATACCTGGGATGGCAGGAATGACGTATGAAGGGAGATTGGGTCGATTGAGCTTGTATTCGCTTGAATTTAGAAGAATGAGAGGGGATCTCATGAAACTTATAAAATTCTAACAGGACTAGACAGACTAGATGCAGGAAGGATGTTCCCGAAGGTGGGGGAGTCCAGAACCAGGGGTCACAATCTAAGGATAAGGGGTAAGCCATTTAGGTTTGAGATGAGGAGGAATTTCTTCACCCAGAGAGTGGTGAACCTGTGGAATTCTCTACCACAGAAGACAGTTGAGTCCAATTCATTAAATATATTCAAGAAGGAGTTAGTTATATTTCTTAAGGCTAAGGTGATCAAGGGATATGGGGAGAAAGCAGGGACAGGGTACTGAATTTGGATGATCTGCCATGATCGCATTGAATGGCGGAGCAGGCTCGAGGGGCCGAATGGCCTGCTCCTGCTCCTGTTTTCTATGTTTCTATCCCAGTGGCAGGACACGGCTATTGAGGTCGATGATCAGCCATGATTGTATTGAATGGCGGAGCTGGTTCGAGGGGCCGAATGTGCTACTCCTGCTCTTATTTCTTATGTTCTTATGTTCATATATAAGTTGAAATGCATTGATAATGCTTTGTTTCCTACTGAACTGCACCAACAGAAACAAATGTTAACTAATTACTGACAGATAAACAGCAGGACAGCAGTGCTACAGTATTCAAATCCTCTCTATATTGACTTATTCTTACTCTAAGTAGAGTTATTGTAAATACTTTAATAGTTTTGGTGCTGATTAATCATCTTCCCCCAACACCACCCTGAGAATCTGTGGTTCATGAGCACTGAATGTCATTATGTTACATAGAAGCATCGAAATTCCTCCTCATCTCAGTTCTAAATGGCTTACCCCTTATGCTTAGACTGAGACCCCTGGTTCTCGACTCCCCCGCCATCGGGAACATCCTTCCTGAATCTAGTCTGTCTAGTCCTGTTAGAATTTTATAATTTTCAATGGGATCCCCTCTCATTCTTCGAAACTCTAGCGAATATAAGCCTAATCGACCCAATTTCTCTTCATACTTCATTCCTGCCATCCCAGGTATCAGTCTGGTAGATCTTCGCTGCACTCCCTCCATGGCAAGAACATCCTTCCTCAGATAAGGTGACCAAAACTGCACACAATACTCAAGGTGTGACTCACCAACTTGTACAACTGCAGCAAGACATCCTTGCTCCTGTACTCGAATGCTCTCGCTATGAAGGCCAACATACCATTTGCCTTCTTATCCGCCTGCTGCACCTGCATGCTTACCTTCAGCGACTGGAGCACAAGGACTCCCAGATAACGTTGCACTTCCCCTTTTCCCAATCTATTGTCGTTCAGATAATAATCTGTCTTCCTGTTTTTGCAACCAAAGTGGATAACCTCGCATTTATCCACGTTATACAGCATCTGCCATGCAAGTGCCTAATCACTCAAACTGTCCAAATCATACTGGAGTTTCTCTGCATCCTCCTCACAGCACACACGCCCACCCAGCTTTGTGTCGTCTGCAAACTGAGAGATATTACATCTAGTTCCCTCGTCTAGATCATCAATATATATTGTGAATAGCTGGGGTCCTAGCACTGATCCCTGTGGTACCCCACTAGTCTCTGCCTGCCACTCGGCAAAAGACCCGTTTATTACAAATCTTTGCTTCCTGTCTGTCAACCAGTTCTCTATCCAAATCAGTACCTTACCCCCAATCCCATCTGCTTTAACTTTGCACGCTAATCTCTTATGCGGGACCTTATCGAAAGCCTTCTGAAAGTCCAATTACACCACATCCACTATTTCTCCCTTATCTATTCTACCAGTTACATCCTCAAAAAATTGCAGTAGATTAGTCAGCCATGATTTTCCTTTTGTAAATCCATGTTGACTTTGTCCGATCCTGTCTTACCGGTTTATAGTTCCCCGTTTTACTCTACCACCTTTTTTAAATAGTGGGGTTACATTAGCTATGCTCCAATCCATGGGAACTGTTGCAGAACCTACAGAATTGTGAAAGATGAGCAGCAATGCATCTACTGAGTGCAAGTCAGCAGAGAGTGCTAAGTTAGGGTAAGTGTGAGTAGTTCTTTAATTGTTAGTTCTCTTTAAATCATTCTTGATAAGAGTACATAAGCAGCTTAAGTGAAGGGGAAAAGTTAACTATTTGGGATTCTGTTGGTTTAAGAAGTGTAAAACTTCCGCCAGCTGTACGGCCTCAATTAAGACACGCAGCTCCTGTTTGTGTGCGTGGGCGGCACGCGTGCCAGCCTGCAGGAGCTGCCTGTCTTCTACCAGGAACTGCTATGGGTTTGGAACAGAGTCGCCTCCAGGCGCAGTTCTCCCCCGTCAGGAGCGGCGGCCGTCCTTCGGGAGCCGCTGCTCAGGAATCCGCACCTCCTCGACCGCGGGTTCGGTCGGCTGGCGGATGGTAGGGCTGTACCCGGTAAGGTGACTGGAGTCGGGGACCTGCTCGATGGCTGAGGAGTGGGCTGGATGGCGCCGGAGGAGTTGGCGAGGTGCATGGGTTGGATCAACGTCCGGCTCACGGTCCAAGCCATCGAGTCGCTAAAAGTGGCATTGGGCCCCGACTCCACTAGGTGTATCGAGGAGGCTCAAGCTAGTGGGGCGATCCCGTCCGAGCTGACCCCCGTTCGGACGGAATTCCTTATCGGCGCCCGGCCCCGAATCCTCCCTCGGGAGCCGCCGCCTCACCACTTGAGCCTTCTCGGAGAAATGCCCTCCGTGCCCTTTTAACCCGCACGGAAGCGTTTCCTGTACGGGCTGCTCCTGCACACTCTCCACTTTGCCATCTTCGTCTGCCGTCCGGACACGCCTTGGCGTACCATCTTGCCGTCCGGCGGAGGCGAAGGTCCCCAATGGAGGGCTCTCTACGAGGGAGTCTTCCCTTGTTCTATTGGGAACTTGGCCTGGAGGGTGTTGCACGGAGCAGTCCCGTGCAATAGGTTATTAAGTAGGTTTATGGACTCCCAGGCCGCTTGCCATTTCTGCGGCCTGGAGGAGTCCGTATTTCACGTATATATAGAGTGTGAGAGGTTGCAGCCCCTCTTTCATTACCTGAAGGGGCTGCTCCTCAATTTCTGGTTGCACTTCAGCCCCACGCTGCTGATCTATGGTCACCCGGTGCGGAGGGGAGCGGGCAGGTCGGAGGACCTCCTCGTGGGACTGCTCCTGGGCCTGGCTAAGAAAGCCATTAATTGGTCCAGGCAGCGGGCGGTCGAGGGGGTCGTTCGGCCCGATTGCCTGCCTCTCTTCCGCGGCCATGTTCGCGCCCAGGTGGCCCTGGAGATGGAGCACGCGGTGTCCGCTGGCACGCTTGAGTTTTTCCGCGACAGGTGGGCGCCGCGGGGGCTGGAGTGCATCGTCACCCCGGACTACCAAATTTTAATTTGATTTGTTAAGTTTCCTTTGAAGTTTTATTTGGTTACAGATACTTAACTGGTTTGATCAAAATAGTAAGAAGTGTAAAACAAGGTTACACTGCAGTCGGAGTAAATTGGCACAGCAGGCAGTGGCAATCAGTTTTCTAATCAATCAGCAGGGGTGACTCATTTGGCTGTAAACAAACAAACAGTAGAAAAAGACCAGTGCTAGTGAGAGCAAGCACAGAGTGCAAGTCAGCAGAGAGTGCTGAGTTGGGGTAAGTGTGAGTTCGGGTGAGTGGGGTGAAGGTTGCTCTTTTCAAACTTTAACTCTGGCTTGTAGTTATTAAGGCCATTCTGGTGCAGAGTGACTGTTGATAAACCATTTAACTGGTGTAATTTAGAGGGCTTGATTTAATTTAAATCCAATTAATTAGAGGGGATACTAGCAGCTATAATCGGGCAGAGAGTGTCCATAACTAAGAATAAAAAAAATAATTAATTACATAGACTGGAGCAGGTGATGTGTTACTGTTGCAAGATGTGGGAGCCGGTGGACCTCATTGAGGCTCACAGTGATTACATCTGTGACAAGTGTCTGCTGCTACAGGAACTCCAGCTCCCTGTTGATGAGCTGGAGTCTGAGCTTCAGACACAGCGACACATTAGGGAGGGGAAGAAGTACCTGGACTTTGTGTTTCAGGAGGTGGTCACACCTATGAAGTTAATTAATTCAGATGTAGCCCATGGTAAGAGACAGGACGGTGTGACTATGAGTGAGGCAGGTACGGGGATCCAGGAGGTAGTGTTGGAGGAGCCGCAGCCCTTGCTCTTGTCCAACAGGTTAGAGGTTCTTACTCCCTGTGAGGACGGGAGCAGGGACCGCAGGGAGGATGAGCAACCTGGCCACAGCACCGTGGAACGGGGGGCCATTCAAGAGGGGGGAGTAAATAGAAATGTTGTAGTGGTCGGGGATAGTATTATTAGGGGGACAGATAGAGTTCTGTGCAGCCGAGAGCAAGAGTCCCGTAGGCTGTGTTGCCTGGCCGGTGCCAGGGTTAAGGACATCTCCTCGGGGCTGGAAAGAAACTTGCAGTGGGAGGGGGTGGATCCAGTTGTCGTGGTCCATGTTGGTACAAACGACGTAGATAGGACAAGGAAGTCGGTTATTTTAAAGGAGTATGAGCAGCTAGGGGTCAAATTAAAAAACAGAACCTCAAGGGTAATAATCTCTGGATTATTACCTGAGCCACGAGCGGAATTGGCTAGGACAAATAAAAATAGAGATTTAAATGAGTGGCTCAAAGACTGGTGTGGGAGAAATGGGTTTTGCTTCCTGGGACACTGGCACCAGTACTGGGGCAGGAGGGAGCTGTTCCGTTGGGACGGGCTTCACTTGGCCAGTGCTGGGACTAGAGTCCTGGCAGATCATGACTAGGGCTGTAGAGAGGGCTTTAAACTATCTAGTCGGGGGGAGGTTCCTATAGAGCAAATAATAAAAATGACAACAGAGAAGGTAATAGACTTAGGTAGCAGTGGGGAAATTAAAAACCAGAGTGTGTCAGGAAGGGGCAGAAGGTATGGAGTAAAAGGTAAAGTAATAAAAAGGGCAAAAGCAGGAGCTAACTGTTACAAAACATATTTGAACGTTCTCTATCTGAATGCACGTAGCATTCGTAACAAAATAGACGAGTTAATGGCACAAATAACTACATATGGGTATGATCTTGTGGCCATTACAGAAACATGGCTGCAGGGTGACAATGCCTGGGAATTAAACATACCAAGTTATTTAACGATCAGGAAGGACAGGCAGGAAGGAAGGGGAGGTGGGGTGGCTATGTTAATAAAGGAAGGAATCACTGTATTACAGAGAAATGATATTGGGTCAAAAGATCAGTATAATGAAACAGTTTGGGTGGAGATAAGGAATAATAAGGGGAAAAAAACACTAGTGGGCTTAGTCTATAGGCCTCCGAATAGTTGCAACTCTGTTGGATGGAGTATCAATCAGGAAATAGTTGAGGCTTGTAATAAGGGAACATCTATAATTATGGGGGATTTTAACTATCATATTAATTGGACAAATCAAATTGGGCAGGTCTGCCTTGAGGATGAGTTCATTGAGTTTATTAGGGATGGGTTTCTTGAGCAGTATGTAACTGAACCGGCCAGTTGGCAAGCAACCTTAGATCTGGTCCCGAGTAACGAGACAGGATTAATTAAAAATGTCCTAGTAAAGGATCCCCTTGGAATGAGTGACCATAACTTGGTTGAATTCCATATTCAATTAGAGGGTGAGAAGGTCGGATGTCAAACAAGCGTGCTAAGCTTGAATAAAGGAGACTATGAAGGTATGCGAGCGGAATTGAGTAGAGTGGAATGGGAAAATAGATTAAAGGTAAGACGATGCATGATCAGTGGGGTACAGTTAAGGAGTTATTTTACAACTTCCAAAAAATATATATTCCACTGAGAAGAAAAGGGTGTAAAAGAAAAGACAGTCATCCGTGGCTAATTAAAGAAATTAAGGATGGTATTCGACTGTAAACAAGGGCTTATAAGGTAGCCAAATCTAGTGGGAGGATAGAGGATTGGGTAAACTTTAAAAGACAGCAAAAAATAACAAAACGATTGATTACGAAAGGGAAGATAGATTATGAAAGTAAATTAGAAAAAATATAAAAACAGACTGTAAGAGTTTTTATATTTATATAAAAAGAAAAAGGGTGGCTAAAGTAAATGTTGGACTCTTAGAAGATGAGACCGGGAAATTAATGGTGGGAAATATGGAGATGGCAAATACACTGAATGAATATTTTGTATCAGTCTTTACATTAGAGGACACTAAGAATATCCCAACACTGGACAAACAGGGGGCTATTGGGAGGGAGGAGCTAAACACGATCAAAATCACTGAGGAAATGGTACTCGGTAAAATAATGGGACTCAAGGCGGATAAATCACCTGGACCTGATGGCTTACATCCTAGGGTCTTGAGGGAAGTGGCGGTAGGGATTGTGGATGCATTGGTAATAATTTTCGAAAACTCCCTGGACTCAGCAAAGATCACGGCAGATTGGAAAACTGCTAATGTAACACCCTTATTTAAAAAGGGCAGTAGACAGAAGGCTGGAAACTATAGACCGGTTAGCCTAACATCTGTGGTAGGTAAAATTTTGGAGTCCATTATTAAGGAGACAGTAACGGGACATTTGGATAATCATAATTGAATAGGACAAAGTCAGCGTGGTTGTATGAAGGGGAAGTCATGTTTGACAAATTTGCTGGAGTTCTTTGAGGAAGTAACACACAGGGTGGATAAAGGGGAACCAGTGGATGTGGTGTATTTAGACTTCCAAAAGGCATTTGACAAGGTGCCACACAAAAGATTATTGCTTAAGATAAAACATCACTGGATTGGGGGTAATATTCTGGCATGGAGAGAGGATTGGCTATCTAAAAAAGGCAGAGAGTTGGGATAAATGGTTCATTCTCGGACTGTCAACCAGGAGCCAGTGGGGTTCCGCAGGGGTCGGTGCTGGGTCCCCAACTCTTTACAATCTATATTAACGATTTGGAGGAGGGGACCGAGTGTAACATATCAAAGTTTGCAGATTATACTAAGATGGGAGGGAAAGTACTGAGTGAGGAGGACATAAACAATCTGCAAGGGGATATAGACAGGCTAAGTAAGTGGGCAGAGATTTGGCAGATGGAATACAATACTGGAAAGTGTGAGGTTATGCACTTTGGCAGGAAAAATAGTACAGCAAGTTTTTATCTAAATGGCAAGAAACTGGAAAGTACTGAAGTACAAAGGGATCTGGGGGTCTTGGTGCAGGAAACTCAAAAGGTTAGTGTGCAGGTGCAGCAAGTGATTAAGCAGGCCAATGGAATGTTGGCTTTCATTGCTAAGGGGATAGAATATAAAAATAGGGAGGTATTGCTTCAGTTGTACAAGGTATTGGTGGGACCGCACCTGGAATACTGCATACAGTTTTGGTGTCCATACTTAAGAAAAGACATACTTACTCTCGAGTCAGTACAAAGAAGGTTCACTCGGTTAATCCCGGGGATGAGGGGATGGACATATGAGGAGAGGTTGGGTAGATTGGGACTCTACTCATTGGAGTTCAGAAGAATGAGAGGCGATCTTATTGAAACATATAAGATTGTGAAGGGGTTGGATCGGGTGGATGCGGGGAGGATGTTCCCGATGATGGGTGAAACTAGAACTAGGTGGCATAGTCTTAGAATAAGGGGCTGCTCTTTCAAAACTGAGATGAGAAGGAATTACTTCACTCAGAGGGTGGTAGGTCCTTGAATATGCTGCTCCCAAAAGCTGTAGAAGCTACATCATTACATAAATTTAAAACAGAAATAGACAGTTTCCTAGAAGTAAAGGGAATTAAGGGTTACGGGGAGCGGTCATGAATTTGGACATGAGTCTTGGTTCGGAACGGTCATGGCCCTGTGGGTAGCGGAGCGGGCCCAGGGGCCATGTAGCCTGATCCTGCTCCTAATTCGTGTGTCCAATTCTGTTAGGTTCAGGAAATGGTTGTGTGATAGTAGATTTGTAAGGGGGCGTGTCTCAGCCGGTGCTGGTGCGAGGTTAGGACTACGTTGCCTAATACTATTGCTTGCTCTGGTCTCCGGCCAGCCTTTTTGCAATAAGCAGCTGTGAGTAGTTCGACCTACTCGCCGTAACGGTTCTAACACTGGACTTAGGTGCAACGAGCAGTAATTCAGAGAAAACTCAAATATACCCTGTTGAATAGTACGAAATGGAAATCTTTATTGCATGGCTTCTAAAATCATGAAGTACATGTCCGAGGCGCAAATCAACGAGAGTACAAGTATACATACATTCATAAAGCTTGGTCTATGGAAATGAAGAACACACGGCACATCGTAAAAAGGGGAACACATTATCCCTTAACCTTATTAAAAACCACCCTCCCTTAACAATACCTACACAACGTCTAGATTTGTAGGATCGGAAAACATGCTCACCACTCTTGTTACTTCAGAGATTTTTAAAGTGAGGCACTCAGCTCGTTTCGCTGCAGCGCCTGACTGTCACGTGTTTGAAAGGGTCTCTGCACCCCACTTGTTTACTTTCGCTGCTGCGAAAAGCAGGCCAGACTCTCTGTTGTCATGAAGAACTCGGCAGAACTCGGAACGTTTGTAAAATTCAAAGAAGTGTCTTCCTGTGCTCGATACAGGTTGTAGTCGGTAGAACTCAAAGAAGAGTTATTTATTTATATTTTCGGGCGCGGTCGGGGTTTACTGACCGTGGCGGCACGTGGATTCTTCTCGTCTTCTTCTCGTCTTGTCACTTCGGGCCTCCTGGTCCAGACACCGTTTTCCGACACTCGGGATGGTGTACCCTGTTACTTGCCCTTGTCGGGGCGGCTCTTCCGATTGAGCTCCACCCAACATTCGAATAACCGACCAGTACGCCTAAGAGTCAAGTGTCAACAAAGTCCAGAGAAACACAAATTCCAGCCCTAAGGAAGAGCTTCAGCAAGGGTCCGCCGAGAGATAAGAGCCAGCCTGGAGAATAAGAGTGCAGCAGTCAGCAGCGAGATAAGAGACCGATGGACATTAGTTCTCTATAGTTATAGTGATGTGTCCCCTTATCTCCCGCTCAAACTTAATGTTTGTCCTTTGTGTAATATTGGCGCACAAAACTCCCTACATGGGGCGATTCTTTTCTTTAACGGGTTTCGGTAGCACCTGAAACTGACCAACTATCCGTTAATGTCTTGCCCATTGTTGAACCAGCCAGGATGTGTATGAATCGTCTCCCTGACTGGTTTTGGGGCCTCCCCGAATACTGACTTAATCACCCGTCAATGTCTCTCTCATTGTAGAGCCGTGGGGGTATTTGTGTATTGATGTGTCTGGATGGGCCATCAATTGCCGAGTACAATGGTCCTTACTGTGCATAGGAAAACGATTCCAGCACTTATATCTTTGCTATTGTTCCAAATGCAAACGGTTTGCATCCTGTCTTTATTAGTGTTTACCAAGTATGATCCAATCTTATACTGAATGTTTATTCAACGCCATCTTGTCTGCCCACTGTATTTCTGGAAGCTTCTGCCACGATGTGCGGTGGCCATTTTACAGGCTTCTGTGTCCTTTATTATCAGGACAGCATTTCGTTTAATAAAACTGATCAAACGAATCTGCTTCTCTCTTGTTATTTTGAATCGCGATAATTCCGAAACTTTACAGATTGGCGGTTAGGATCAGATCAGCCAATATCTTATTGAATGGCGGACCAGGCTCGAGGGGCCAATTGGCCTACTCCTGCTCCTATTTTTTATGTTCTTATGTTCTTACTATTTCTACGGCCACTTCCTTAAGTACCCTAGGATGTAGATTATCAGGTCTTGGGGATTTATCGGCCTTCAATCCCGTCAATATCCCTACATATCCCTTTTATTTGCCCCCCCCACCTTTTTTTCCTCCTAGAAGCTGGCAGCTGTCCTTCATTCTGCCAGTGGATTTCACACTTCTTTCAGCCTTAATCTGTCACATTAACACCACCTCCAGCCTTGCATATCTATTAATGTCTCTTAATGTCTCTTCATCTCCCCCTTTGTTCTTTTATCCCCTCCCCCTTTTCCCAGCTTTACTCTGGCCTTAAATCTATTTGATTTCCGGCTCTTCACAGTTCTGACGAAAGGTCATCGACCTGAAACGTTAACTCTCTTTCTCTCTCCACGGATGCTGCCTGGCCTGCTGAGTTTTTCCAGCGTTTTCTGTTGTTATTTCCCAACAATTTATTTCATTCAATTCCTCCCTCTCATTAGACAGGATGAATATTGGGCTGTGGTTATTGATTATTCCACTTCTGTAACTGATTAAGGTTTGACGAACCAGTTCTTACCTCTGATTCAAGTCTCTGCACAGGTAACCTGCAACGACCTCTGGCCTTAGCTCAGTGAGGTGAGTCCCTGCGAGGAGAGACACGCATAACTGAAGAACATGTATATCAGGTTTTCATAATACACATATCAGTCCCGAGGGCAGTAAATAATAGCATTCATAAATTGATAAAAATGTAATATATAGGGCAATGCCTCAATAAATAAAACACTTCAATATCCGCAATGATTAAATGAACTTTTGAATGTGATTAATTTGTACACAAGTTACGGAGAACTCCTGAGAATTTACAGCACAAAACAGGCCATTCGGCCACACTAGATTATGCCAGTGTTTATGCTCCACAGGAGCCTCCTCCCACCCCTCTTCATCTCACCCGATCAGCATAACCTTCTACTGCTTTCTACCTCGTGTACTTCTCCAGCTTACCCTTAAATGCATCTCTGCTATTCGCCTCAAGTATTCCAAGTTGTAGGGAGTTCCAAATTCTAACCAATCTCTGAGTAAAGACATTTCGCCTCAATTCCGTATCGGATTTATTAGTGACTCTCTTTTATCGATAATCTCCAATTTTGCACTCACGTCACGAGTATAAACATCTACCCTATGTTACCCCTTCAAAATTTAAAGGCCTCTATTAGGCCACCCCCCAGCCTTCTCTTTTGTAAAGAAAGGAGCCCCAGCCTGTTCAATCTTTCCTGATGCTTATAATGTCTCAGTTCTGGTGTCATCCTTGTTAAAATATTACACATTCTTCTCAGCCTTAATATCCTTTATGTAATATGGAGATCAGAACTGCACACAGCACGCTCAGTGTGGTATAACCAAGGTTCGATATAAGTTTAAGCTAACCACTTTGCTTTACGATTCTATTCTTCTCGAAATGAACCCCAGTGCTTTGTTTCCATGTTTATGGTCATGTTAACATGCGTTGCTACTTTAAATGATTTGTTAATCGGTGCCCCTCTACCCCATTCCCACTCTGATTTCCAAGGAGTATTTGGGAAACTTATTCTTCCTAGCAAAATGCAGTACCTCTCACTTAGCTATATTGAAATTAATTTGCCATTTAAACACCCTTTCTGCAAGTTTATTACTTTCTTCAGGTATTGTGTTGCATTCTTCCTCTGTATTAACTGTACTTCCAATTTGGATTCATCTGCAAATTTTGAATTTGTTCTTCTGCTTCCCGATTCAATATCGTTTATGTAAATGATGAACAACAATGATTGCAACGCCGATCCTTGTGGAACATCACTTCTCACCATCCAACTATCTGAGTAAATAGTTTTATCCACTACTCCCTATTTTCTGTTCTTGCAGCCATCTTGCTATCCATTCTGCTGCTTGTCTCCTAACTCCACTTGCTCTGTGATTCAGTCTGCTATGTGGTACCTTATCGAATGGCTTTAAAAAATCAAATATATCTCCTGCATAACCCTTATCTAATCTTTCTGATACTTATTCAAATAATTCACTAAGGTTACTCAAGCAAGACATTACAAAGGGGGTGCAGGAACAGATGGACCCGGGGATACATCTACAAAAATCGTTGCAGGTGGCAGGGCAAGTTGAGATAGCGGTTAAAAATGCTTACTGCAATCTTAGCTTTATAAATAGAGGCATAGAGTACAAAAGCAAAGAAGTTATGATAAACATTTATGAAACATTGGTTCGGCCACAACTGGAGTATTGTGTCCAATTCTGGGCTCCGCACTTTAGGAAGGGGCATGAAGTCTTTAGAGTGGGTGCAGAAAAGATTCACAAGAATGTTTCCAGGGATGAGGGACTTCAGTTATGTAGATATACTAAAGAAGCTGGGGTTTTTCTCAGTAGAGCAGAGAAGATTGAGAGGAGATTTGATAGAGGTGATCAAAATCATGAGGGTTCTAGACAGAGTAGACAGAGCAGATAGAGAGAAGCTGTTCCCATTGGTAGAACGGTCAAGAACCAGAGGGCACAGGTTTTAGGTGATGTGCTGAAGATCCAAAGGTGACATGAGGAAAAACTTTTTAAGGCAGCGTTGCGTTATGATCTGTAATGCACTGCCTGAAAGGGTGGTGCAGGCAGATTCAATCGTGGCTTTCAAAAGGAAATGGGATAAGTACCTGAAGGAAAAGAATTGCAGGGCTGCGGTGAAAGGGCAGGGATTGGGATTAGCTGCAGTGCATGTGCAGAGAGTGAGCACGGGCTCGACAGGCCGAATGACCTCCTTCTGTGCTATAACCATTCCATGATTTCCTTTTGGAAAACCAGCTGACTACTCGTTATTATATTTTGTGTTTCTAGATGTTTTTCTGTTACATCTTTGAGTAAGGATTCCATTAACCATCGACGTTATGCTAACTGCTCTGTAGATGCATGGAATTGTTCTATCTTCCATTTTAAATACAGGAATAACATTTAAATGGCGAACCACAGTGATCTTTCATTCCCTTCCTCGACTTCTCGATCTTCATTTCAGGGTCTAGGCCATCCACCAATATATACTATAATCTCACCAACTCCCACAGGAATCTTGAGTAGACATCCTCCCACCCGGCTTCCTGGAAGGGCTATATTCTATTCTCAAAGTTTCTCCGCCACCGTTGCATATGTTCTGACGATGCCACCTTTCACACCAGTGCTTCCGAAATGTCTTCATATTTCCTCAGCCGAGTATTCACCTCCATTGTGAATGACAGGGCCCTCGACCGTGTCAATCTGCATTGCTCCCATCACCCCTTGTCCTCAGCTTCCACTGCACTAGCCTTCACATTCAACGGATCATCCTCTGCCAATTCCATCATGTCCAGCTAAGGCCAACAACAAACATATCTTCCCCTGCACTCCCATCCCCCCGGCCCTCGCAACACCCTGGTCCACTCTTCCATCACCACTAACATCTGCTCCCCTTCCCCGGCATCTTCCTATGCAAGCGCAGGAGATGCAACAGCTGCCCTTTCCCATCTTTCCATCCCACCAGCCAAGGCCCCAAACATTCCATCCACGTGAAAGACTAATTTACTTGTACTTCCACCATTTAGTAAATCATACTCGCTGCCCACGATCCAGTCTCCTGTGCATTGGGTGGACTAAGCACAGATTGAGTGATTGCTTTGCTGAACGCCTCCGTTCAGTCCACAAGTGTGATCCAGAGCTTCAGCTCAGTTCCCACTTTAATTCTACATCCCACTCCCACTCTGAACTCTCTGTTCTCGGCCTCCTGCACTGTTTCCATTTTAAACTCAATGAGGAGCAGCACCTTATTTTTCGATTCGGCATTTTATTGCCTGCCGGATTCAAAACTAAGTTTAAAAACTTCAGATCATAAACTCTGCTCCCGTTTTCTCGGACGACATGTGCTGGTAATGGAGGATGGCTCGACCAGAGCCACTGGGAGTGGAGGAGGTTTGGGCTGGGACTGTGTGGTGGCGATCCCGGTACACGGTCAGCGGGCTGGCCCAAACACCTGGGGTCTACCCAACTTTCTCTGCCACATGTGCCCTACTACCCCTCCTCCTTGTTATTCTGCTGTAACCATTTACACCTCCTCTAGACCCATCTTCTGTTTCTTTAATTCTCCCATTCGCCTTGCGCCATCATCCCTTTAGTCATTGAATCACTCCTGCCCTCCAACCAATCACAGCGATTCCTATTTGTTCTATCCTTATGCTAAAGCACTTTTCTGTGACTCTATCATTGCTTTAATACTGATAATATCTGGAATCATCCAGTTCTGATGAAAGGTCATGGACCTGAAATGTTAACTCTGTTTCTCTCTGCACAGATGCTGCCTGACCCGCTGAGTGTTTTCAGCATTGTATTATTTAATAAATTAAAGTTAGTATTAAGTAAAAGGAGGAAGCTTATAAAGTTGCCAGAAAACACAGTCAGCCTGAGGATTGGGATCTTATAGAAATCAGCACAGGGGGACCAAGAAATGGAGAAAGAAAGGGAAAATGGAATATGAGCACAAATTAGCGAAAAATATAAAAACGGATTGTAAAAGCTTCTATAGGTATGAGAAAAGGAAAAGAAGGTAAATGTAGGTCCTTTACACTCAGAGATAGGATCATTTATAATGGGGAATGAGGAAATGTCCGAGAAATTAAATAAATACTTTGTTTCTGTCTTCACGGAGGAAGACACAAAAAACCTCCCAGAAATACAAGAAAACCAAGGGTGTGGCGAGAATGAAGAACATAATGAAATTATTATTTGTTAAAAAAAAAGTACTTGCAAAATTAATGGGACTAAAAGTCGATAAATCTCAAGGACCGGATGACCTACATCCTCGGGTGTTGTAAGAGGTGGCCATTGGGATAGTGGACGCATTGGTTGTCATCTTCCAAAATTCTATAGATTCTGGAATGGTTCCTGCAGATTGGAGGATAGCAAATGTAACCGCGCTTTTTAAGAAAGGAGGGAAAGAGAAAAGGGGAACTACAGACCTGCTAGTCTCACATCAGTCGTTGGGAAAATGCTGGAATCTATTATAAAGGTTGCAATAACTGGGCACTTAGAAACTAATAGTAAGATTGGGCAGAGTCAACATGGATTTATGAAAGGGAAGGCCTGTTTGACAAGCCTATTGGAGTTCTTTGAGGATGTAACTAGTGGAGTAGACAAAGGGGAACCAGTAGATGTGGTGCATTTGGATTTTCAGATGGCCTTCGATAAGGTCCCACACAAGAGGTGAAAAAAATTAGGGCACTTGGAATTGGGGGTAATATACTAGCATGGATTGATAATTGGTTAACAGTCAGGAAACAGAGTAGGGATAAATTAGTCTTTTTCAGGATGGCAGGCTGTGACTAGTGGGGTACCGCAAGGATCGGTGCTTGGGCCCCAGCTATTCACAATCTATATTAATGATTTGGATGATGTGACTAAATGTAACATTTCCAAATTTACTGATGACACAAAGCTAGGTGGCAGTGTTAGTTGCGAAGAGGATCTGAAGAGGCTTCAAGGGGATGTCGACAGGCTCAGTGAGTGGTCGAGAACATAGCAGATGGATTATAATGAGGATAAATGTGAATTTTCCACTTTGGTCGAAAAAACGGAAAGGCAGAGTATTTCCTAAATGGTGAAAGATTGGGGAATGCAGATGCTCAAAGGTACCTGGGTGTTCTTGTACATGAGTCACTGAAAGTGAATGTGCAGGTGCAGCAAGCCATTAGGAAGGCAAATGGTATGCTGGCCTTCATTACAAGAGGATACTTGCGTACAGGAGTAAAGAAGTCTTCCTCCAATTCTATAGGGCCTTGGTGAGACCACACCTGGAGTACTGTGTACAATTGTGGTCTCCTTACATAAGGAAGGATATACTTGCCATAGAGGGAGTGCAACGAAGGTTCACGAGATTTATTCCTGGGATGACGGATCTGTCGTATGAGAAGAGATTGAGTAAACTAGGCCTGTATTCTCTTGAATTCAGAAGAATGAGAGGGGTTCTCATTGAAGCATACAAAATTATTACAGGGCTTGATAGGGTGGGTGCTGGGAGAATGTTTCCCTTGGCTGGGGAGTCTAGAACCGGGGGCCACAGCCTTTGGATAAAGGGTAGGCCATTCAGGACAAGGATAAGAAGAAATTTCTTCACACAGAGGGTGGTAAATCTTTCGAATTCTCTACCCCAGAGGGCTGTGGATGCTCAGTCATTGGGTATATTCAAAACAGGTCGATAGATTTCTGACTAGTAAGGGCATCAAGGGATATGGCGATAAGGCCGGTGAATGGAATTGAGGCAGAAGATCAGCCATGATCTCATTGAATGGCGAAGCAGGCTCGAAGGGCCAAATGGCCTACTCCTGCTCCTATTTCTTATGTTCTTATGTTCTTATCAGAATTAAAGCAGTCTCCGTATTTTGCATTTGCTCATATACTTCCGCCTGGATATTAAGAGAGGCGGGTTATGTACGATGGTCGGAGGGTACGGTGTGGATGTGGAATATCAGACAGGATACCAGGAAGTCCAGCTATTCCCGGACGTTGGGGTGTCTGAACTCCACAGCATACGTCCTTTCTCCTTGACTGGTTCCCCACCCCGGAAGTCAGCCTGATTGACAGTCGGGCTTCCAGTCGGACGGGGTGGGGGGACTCCGGAGCAGGACCAGGTAGGTCGGATGGATGAAACTGGGTTGGATGGGGCGTCTGATCTAGCGGTGTGTCCGATCATGGACCAGGGGATTTGACCTGTCCCAGGGGGTGTGACCGATCCCCGGGGGTATGAACTGTTCCGGGACTTTGACTGGTCCCGGGGGATTGACCGGTCCCGGGAGTTTGACCGGTCCCGGGGGTTTGACCGGTCCCGGGGGTTTGACCGTTCTCGGGGTTTGACTGGTCCCGGGTTTGACTGGTTCCGGGTGTTTGACCAGTCCCAGGGGTTTCACCGGTCCCGAGGGTTTGACCGGTCACAGGTAAGTGACCAGTCCCGGGGGTTTGACCGGTCCCGGGGGTTTGACCGGTCCCGGGGTTTTGAACGATCCCGGGGGTTTGACTGGTACCGGGGGTTTGACCGGTCCCGGGGTTTGTCTGGTCCCGGGAGTTTGACCCGTCCCGGGGGTTTTACCGGTCCCAGGGGTGTGACCGGTCCTGGGGTTTGACTGGTTCCGGGTGGTTGAACAGTCCCGGGGGCTTCACCGGTCCCGGGGGTGTGACTGGTCCCGGGGCTGTGACCGGTCCCGGGGGTGGGACTGGTCCCGAGGATTTGACCAGTCCCGGGGGTGTGACTGGTCCCGGGGGTGGGACTGGTCCCGGGGGTTTGACTGGCTCCGGGAGTTTGACCAGTCCCGGGTGGTTGACCAGTCCCGGGGGTTTGACCAGTCCCGGGGGTTTGACCGGTCCCGGGGGTTTGACCGGTCCCGGGGTGTGACCAGTCCCGGGGTTTTGACCGGTCCCGGGGGTGTGACCAGTCCCAGGGGTGTGACAAGTCCCGGGGGTTTGACCACTCCCGAGGGTGTGACCAGTCCCGGGGGTGTGACTGGTCCCGGGTGTGGGACTGGTCCCGGGGGTTTGACCAGTCTCGGTGGGTGTGACCGGTCCCCGGGGGTTTGACCAGTCCCGGTGGATTGACCAGTCCCAGGGGTGTGACCGGTCCTGGGGGCCTGACTAGTTCCGCGGGTTTGATCGGTCCCGGGGGTCTGACCATTCCCGGGGGTTTGACCGGACCCGGGGGCCTGACCAGTCCCGGGGGTTTGACCGGTCCCGGGGGTGTGATCAGTCCCGGGGGTTTGACCGGCCCCGGGGGTTTGACCAGTCCCGGGGGTGTGACCAGTCCCAGGGGTGTGAATGGTCCCGGTGGTGGGACTGGTCCCGGGTGTTTGCCTGGCTCCGGGAATTTGACCGGTCCCGGTGGTTTGACCGGTCCCGGGGGTTTGACCAGTCCCGGGGGGTGTGACCGGTGCCCGGGGGTTTGACCAGTCCCGGGGGATGGACCAGTCCCAGGGGTGTGACCGGTCCCGGGGGATTGGCCAGTCCCGGGGGTTTGACCGGCCCCGTGCGTTTGACCAGTCCCGGGGGTGTGACCAGTCCCAGGGGTGTGAATGGTCCCGGTGGTGGGACTGGTCGCGGGGGTTTGCCTGGCTCCGGGAGTTTGACCGGTCCTGGGGGTTTGACCAGTCCCAGGGGTTTGACCAGTCCCGGGGGTTTGACCGGTCCCGGTGGTTTAACCGGTCACGGGGGTTTGACCAGTCCCGGGGGGTGTGACCGGTGCCCGGGGGTTCGACCAGTCCCGGGGGATGGACCAGTCCCAGGGGTGTGACCGGTCCCGGGGGATTGGCCAGTCCCAGGGTTTTGACTGGTCCCGGGGGTCTGAACATTCCCGGGGGTTTGACCATTCCCGGGGGTCTGTCCAGTCCCAGGGGTTTGACCGGTACTGGGGGGTGTGACCAGTCCCGGGGGTTTGACCAGTCCCAGGGGTTTGACCAGTCCCGGGGGTGTGGCCAGTCCCGGGGGTTTGACCTGTCCCGGGGGTTTGACCAGTCCCGGTGGTTTGACCAGTCCCGGGGGTTTGACCAGTCCCGGGGGGTTTGACCAGTCCCGGGGGTTTGACCAGTCCCGGTGGTTTGACCGGTCCCGGGGGTTTGACCTGTCCCGGGGGTTTGACCTGTCCCGGGGGTCTGACCAGTACCGGGGGTTTATCCATTCCCTGGGGTTTGACCAGTCCCGGGGGTTTGACCTGTCCCGGGGGTCTGACCAGTACCGGGGGTTTATCCATTCCCTGGGGTTTGACCAGTCCCGGGGGTTTGACCAGTCCCGGAGGTTTCACCAGTCCCGGGGGTTTGACAGGTCCCGGGGATTTGACCTCTCCCGGGGGTTTGACCAATCCCGGGGGGTGTGACCGGTCCCCGGGGGTTTGACCAGTCCCGGGGGATTGGCCAGTTCCGGGGGTTTGACTGGTCCCGGGGGTCTGAACTTTCCCGGGGGTTTGACCGGACCCGGGGGTCTGTCCAGTCCCAGGGGTTTGACCGGTCCCAGGGGTTTGACCAGTCCCGGGGGTGTGAACAGTCCCGGGGGTGTGACCAGTACCGGGGGTTTGACCAGTCCCGGGGGGTTTGACCAGTCCCGGGGGTTTGACCGGTCCCGGGGGTGTGACCAGTCCCGGGGGTGAGACCAGTTCCGGGTGTTTGACCAGTACCGGGGGTTTGATCAGTCCCGGGGGTTTGACCAGTCGCAGGGGTTTGACCAGTCCCGGAGGGTTTGACCGGTCCCGGTGGTTTGACCCATCCCGGGGGTTTGACCAGTCCCGGGGGGTTTCACCAGTCCCGGGGGTTTGACCGGTCCCGGGGGTTTGACTGGTCCCGGGGGTTTGACCGGTCCCGGGGGTTTGACCAGTCCCGGGGGTTTGACCGGTCCCGGGGTGTGACCAGTCCCAGTGGTTTGACCGGTCCCGGGGGTTTAAACGGTCCCGGGGGTTTGACCAGTCCCGGGGGTTTGAACAGTCCCGGGGGGTTTGACCAGTCCCGGGGGGTTTGACCTGTCCCAGGGTTTTGACCAGTCCCGGGGATTTGACCTGTCCCGCGGGTTTGACCTGTCCCGGGGGTTTGACCGGTCCCGGGGTTTTGACCAGTCCCGGGTGTTTGACCAATCCCGGGGGTGTGACCGGTCCCGGGGGTTTGACCAGTCCCGGGTGTTTGACCAATCCCGGGGGTGTGACCAGTCCCGGGGGATTGACCAGTCACGGGGGTTTGACCGTTCCCGGGGGTTTGATCAGTCCCGGGGGTTTGACCGTTCCCGGGGGTGTGACCAGTCCCGGTGGTTTGACCAGTCCCGGGGGTTTGACCAGTCCCGGGGGGTTTGACCAGTCCCGGGGGTTTGAAAAGTCCCGGGGTGTGACCGGTCCCGGGGGTTTGACCAGTCCCGGGTGTTTTAACAATCCCGGGGGTTGACCAGTCCCGGGTGTTTGACCAGTCCCGGGGGTTTGACCTGTCCCGGGGGTTTGACCTGTCCCGGGGGTGTGACCAGTCCCGGAGGTGTGACCGGTCCCGGGGGTTTGACCAGTCCCGGGTGTTTGACCAGTCCTCGGGGTTTGACCGGTCCCGGGGGTTTGACCAGTCCTGGTTGTTTGACCAGTCCCGGGGGTTTGACCAGTCCCGGGGGTTTGACCGGTCCCGGGTGTTTGACCAGTCCCGGGTGTTTGATCAGTCTCGGGGGTTTGACCAGTCCTGGGGGTTTGACTGGTCCCGGGTGTTTGACCAGACCCGGGGGTGTGACCGGTCCCGGGGGTTTTACCAGTCCCGGGGGTTTGACCAATCCCGGGGGTGTGACCGGTCCCGGGTGTTTTACCATTCCCGGGGGTTTGACCAGTCCCGGGGGTTTGACAGGTCCCAGGTGATTGACCGGTCCCGGGGGTTTGACGGTTCCTGGGGGGTTTGACCGGTCCCAGGGGATTGACCGGTCCCGGGGGTTTGACGGGTCCTTGGGGGTTTGACCGGTCCCAGGGGATTGACCTGTCCTGGGGATTTGACCAGTCCCGGAGGTTTGATCGCTGTCGAGGGTTTCACCAGTGCCAGGGATTTGATCAGTCCCGGGGGTTTGACCTGTCCTGGGGTTGTGGCCGGTCCCGGGGGTTTGAAATGTCCCGGGGGGGTGACCAGTCCCGGGGGTGTGACCAGTCCCGGGGGTGTGACCAGTCCCGGGGGTTTGACCAGTCCCGGGGGTTTTGACCAGTCCCGGGGGTTTGACCAGTCCCGGGGGTGTGACCAGTCCCGGGGGTTTTGACCAGTCCCGGGAGTTTGACCAGTCCCGGGGGTTTGACCAGTCCCGGGGGTTTGACCAGTCCCGGGGGTGTGACCAGTCCCGGGGGTTTTGACCAGTCCCGGGGGTTTGACCAGTCCCGGGGGTTTGACCAGTCCCGGGGGTGTGACCAGTCCCGGGGGTGTGACCAGTCCCGGGGGTTTGACCAGTCCCGGGGGTGTGACCAGTCCCGGGGGGTTGACCAGTCCCGGGGGTTTGTCCAGTCCTGGGGGTTTGACTGGTCCCGGGGGTTTGACCAGTGCCGGGGGTTTGACCGTTCCCGGGGGTGTGACCAGTCCCGGGGGGTTGACCAGTCCCACGGGGTGTGACCAGTCCCGGGGATTTGACCAGTCCCGGGGGTTTGATCAGTCCCGGGGGTTTGACCGGTCCCGGGTGGTTTGACCTGTCCCGGGGGTTTGAAAAGTCCAAGGTGTTTGAACTGTCCCGGGGGTGTGACCAGTCCCGGGGGTGTGACCAGTCCCGGGGGTTTGACCTGTCCCGGGGGTTTGACCTGTCCCGGGGGTGTGGCCAGTCCCGGTGGTTTGACCAGACCTGGGGGTTTGACCTGTCCCGGGGTGTGGCCAGTCCCGGTGGTTTGACCAGTCCCGGGGGTTTGACCGGTCCCGGGGGTTTGACCAGTCCCGGGGGTTTGACCAGTCCCGGGGGTTTGACCAGTCCCGGGGGGTTTGACCAGTCCCAGGTGTTTGACGAATCCCGGGGGTGTGACCGGTCCCGGGGTTTGACCACTCCCGGTTGTTTGACTTGTCCCGGGGGTTTGACCAGTCCCAGGGATGTGACTGGTCCCGGGGGTGTGAAAAGTACCGGGGGATTGACCAGTCACGGGGTTTTGACCGTTCCCGGGGGTTTGACATGTCCCGGGGGTTTGACCGTTCCCGGGGGTGTCACCAGTCCAGGGGGGTTGACCTGTCCTGAGGGATGTGACCAGTCCCGGGGGTTTGACCGTTCCCGGGGGTGTGACCAGTCCCGGGGGTGTCACCAGTCCTGGGGGTTTGACGGTCCCGCGGGGTTTGACCTGTCCCGGGGATTTGACCAGTCCCGGGGGTGTGACCGGTCCCGGGGGTTTGACCAGTCCCGGGTGTTTGAACAATCCCGGGGGTTTGACCAATCCCGGGTGTTTGACCAGTCCCGGGGGTTTGACCAGTCCCGGGGGGTTTAACCTATCCCAGGGATTTGACCAGTCCCGGGGGTTTGACCTGTCCCGCGGGTTTGACCTGTCCCGGGGGTTTGACCGGTCCTGGGGGTTTGACCAGTCCCGGGTGTTTGACCAATCCCGGGGGTGTGACCGGTCCCGGGGGTTTGACGAGTCCCGGGTGTTTGACCAATCCCGGGGGTGTGACCAGTCCCCTGGGATTGACCAGTCACGGGGGTTTGACCGTTCCCGGGGGTTTGACCAGTCCCGGGAGTTTGACCGTTCCCGGGGGTGTGACCAGTCACGGGTGTTTGACCGTTCCCGGGGGTGTGACCAGTCCCGGGGGTTGACCTGTCCCGAGGTGTGTGACCAGTCCCGGGGGTTTGACCATTCCCGGGGGATTGACCAGTCCCGGGGGTTTGACCGTTCCCGGGGGTGTGACCAGTCCCGGGGGGTTGACCAGTCCCGCGGGGTGTGACCAGTCCCGGGGATTTGACCAGTCCCGGGGGTTTGTCCAGTCCTGGGGGTTTGACTGGTCCCGGGGGTTTGACCGGTCCCGGGGGTTTGACCAGTCCCGGGGGTTTGACCAGTCCCGGGTGGTTTGACCTGTCCCGGGGGTTTGAAAAGTCCCGGGGCTTTGAACTGTCCCAGGGGTTTGACCAGTCCCGGGGGTTTGACCAGTCCCGGGTGTTTGACCAGTCCCGGGGGTGTGACCAGTCCCGGGGGTGTGACCAGTCCCGGTGGTTTGACCAGTCCCGGGGGTTTGACCTGTCCCGGGGGTTTGACCTGTCCCGGGGGTGTGGCCAGTCCCGGTGGTTTGACCAGTCCCGGGGTTTGACCAGTCCCGGGGGTTTGACCAGTCCCGGGGGGTTTGACCTGTCCCGGGGTTTTGACCAGTTCCGGGGGTTTGACTGGTCCCGCGGGTTTGACCTGTCCCGGGGGTTTGACCGGTCCCGGGGGTTTTGACCAGTCCCGGTGGTTTGACCAATCCCGGGGGTGTGACCGGTCCCGGGGGTTTGACCAGTCCCGTTGTTTGACTTGTCCCGGGGGTTTGACCAGTCCCAGGGGTGTGACTGGTCCCGGGGGTGTGACCAATACCGGGGGATTGACCAGTCACGGGGGTTTGACCGTTCCCGGGGGTTTGACATGTCCCGGGGGTTTGACGGATCCCGGGGGTGTCACCAGTCCCGGGGGGTTGACCTGTCCTGAGGATTGACCAGTCCCGGGGGTTTGACCGGTCCCGGGGGTTTTGACCAGTCCCGGGTGTTTGACCAGTCCCGGGGGTGTGACCAGTCCGGGGGTGTGACCAGTCCCGGGGGTTTCACCAGTCCCGGGGGTTTGACCTGTCCCGGGGGTTTGACCTGTCCCGGGGGTGTGACCAGTCCCGGTGGTTTGACCAGTCCCGGGGGTTTGACCAGTCCCGGGGGTTTGACCAGTCCCGGGGGTTTGACCTGTCCCGGGGTTTTGACCAGTTCCGGGGGTTTGACTGGTCCCGCGGGTTTGACCTGTCCCGGGGGTTTGACCGGTCCCGGGGTTTGACCAGTCCCGGTGTTTGACCAATCCCGGGGGTGTGACCGGTCCCGGGGGTTGACCAGTCCCGGTTGTTTGACTTGTCCCGGGGGTTTGACCAGTCCAGGGGTGTGACTGGTCCGGGGGTGTGACCAATACCGGGGGATTGACCAGTCACGGGGGTTTGACCGTTCCCGGGGGTTTGACATGTCCCGGGGGTTTGACCGGGTCCTGGGGGTTTGACCAGTCCCGGGTGTTTGACCAATCCCGGGGGTGTGACCGGTCCCGGGGTTTGACGAGTCCCGGGTGTTTGACCAATCCCGGGGGTGGTGACCAGTCCCCTGGGATTGACCAGTCACGGGGGTTTGACCGTTCCCGGGGTTTGACCAGTCCCGGGAGTTTGACCGTTCCCGGGGGTGTGACCAGTCACGGGTGTTTGACCGTTCCCGGGGGTGTGACCAGTCCCGGGGGTTGACCTGTCCCGAGGTGTGTGACCAGTCCCGGGGGTTTGACCATTCCCGGGGGATTGACCAGTCCCGGGGGTTTGACCGTTCCCGGGGGTGTGACCAGTCCCGGGGGGTTGACCAGTCCCGCGGGGTGTGACCAGTCCCGGGGATTTGACCAGTCCCGGGGGTTTGTCCAGTCCTGGGGGTTTGACTGGTCCCGGGGGTTTGACCGGTCCCGGGGGTTTGACCAGTCCCGGGGGTTTGACCAGTCCCGGGTGGTTTGACCTGTCCCGGGGGTTTGAAAAGTCCCGGGGCTTTGAACTGTCCCAGGGGTTTGACCAGTCCCGGGGGTTTGACCAGTCCCGGGTGTTTGACCAGTCCCGGGGGTGTGACCAGTCCCGGGGGTGTGACCAGTCCCGGTGGTTTCACCAGTCCCGGGGGTTTGACCTGTCCCGGGGGTTTGACCTGTCCCGGGGGTGTGGCCAGTCCCGGTGGTTTGACCAGTCCCGGGGGTTTGACCAGTCCCGGGGGTTTGACCAGTCCCGGGGGGTTTGACCTGTCCCGGGGTTTTGACCAGTTCCGGGGGTTTGACTGGTCCCGCGGGTTTGACCTGTCCCGGGGGTTTGACCGGTCCCGGGGGTTTGACCAGTCCCGGGTGTTTGACCAATCCCGGGGGTGTGACCGGTCCCGGGGGTTTGACCAGTCCCGGTTGTTTGACTTGTCCCGGGGGTTTGACCAGTCCCAGGGGTGTGACTGGTCCCGGGGGTGTGACCAATACCGGGGGATTGACCAGTCACGGGGGTTTGACCGTTCCCGGGGGTTTGACATGTCCCGGGGGTTTGACGGATCCCGGGGGTGTCACCAGTCCCGGGGGGTTGACCTGTCCTGAGGGATGTGACCAGTCCCGGGGGTTTGACCGTTCCCGGGGGTTTGACCAGTCCCGGGTGTTTGACCAGTCCCGGGGGTGTGACCAGTCCCGGGGGTGTGACCAGTCCCGGTGGTTTCACCAGTCCCGGGGGTTTGACCTGTCCCGGGGGTTTGACCTGTCCCGGGGGTGTGGCCAGTCCCGGTGGTTTGACCAGTCCCGGGGGTTTGACCAGTCCCGGGGGTTTGACCAGTCCCGGGGGGTTTGACCTGTCCCGGGGTTTTGACCAGTTCCGGGGGTTTGACTGGTCCCGCGGGTTTGACCTGTCCCGGGGGTTTGACCGGTCCCGGGGGTTTGACCAGTCCCGGGTGTTTGACCAATCCCGGGGGTGTGACCGGTCCCGGGGGTTTGACCAGTCCCGGTTGTTTGACTTGTCCCGGGGGTTTGACCAGTCCCAGGGGTGTGACTGGTCCCGGGGGTGTGACCAATACCGGGGGATTGACCAGTCACGGGGGTTTGACCGTTCCCGGGGGTTTGACATGTCCCGGGGGTTTGACGGATCCCGGGGGTGTCACCAGTCCCGGGGGGTTGACCTGTCCTGAGGGATGTGACCAGTCCCGGGGGTTTGACCGTTCCCGGGGGATTGACCAGTCACGGGGGTTTGACCGTTCCCGGGTGTGTGAACAGTCCCGGGGGGTTGACCAGTCCCGAGGGGTATGACCAATCCCGGGGGTTTGACCAGTCCCGGGGGTTTGACCAGTCCTGGGGGTTTGACCAGTCCCGGGGATTTGACCAATCCCGGGGGTTTGTCCATTCCCGGGGGTTTGACCAGTCCCGGGGGGTTCGACCTGTCCCGGGGGTTTGAAAAGTCCCGGGGGTTTGACCAGTCCCGGGGGTTTGACGGTCCCGCGGGGTTTGACCTGTCCCGGGGTTTTGACCAGTCCCGGGGGTTTGACCGGTCCCGCGGGTTTGACCTGTCCCGGGGGTTTGACCGGTCCCGGGGGTTTGACCAGTCCCGGGTGTTTGACCAATCCCGGGGGTGTGACCGGTCCCGGGGGTTTGACCAGTCCCGGTTGTTTGACTTGTCCCGGGGTTTGACCAGTCCCAGGGGTGTGACTGGTCCCGGGGGTGTGACCAATACCGGGGGATGGACCAGTCACGGGGGTTTGACCAGTCCCGGGGGTTTGACCAGTCCCGGGGGGTTTGACCAGTCCCGGGGTTTTGACCAGTCCCGGGGGTTTGACCGGTCCCGCGGGTTTGACCTGTCCCGGGGGTTTGACCGGTCCCGGGGGTTTGACCAGTCCCGGGTGTTTGACCAATCCCGGGGGTGTGACCAGTCCCGGGGGTTTGACCAATCCCGGTTGTTTGACTTGTCCCGGGGGTTTGACCAGTCCCAGGGGTGTGACTGGTCCCGGGGGTGTGACCAATACCGGGGGATTGACCAGTCACGGGGGTTTGACCGTTCCCGGGGATTTGACCAATCCCGGGGGTTTGTCCAGTCCCGGGGGTTTGACCAGTCCCGGGGGGTTTGACCTGTCCCGGGGGTTTGAAAAGTCCCGGGGGTTTGACCAGTCCCGGGGGTTTGACGGTCCCGCGGGGTTTGACCTGTCCCGGGGATTTGACCAGTCCCGGGGGTGTGACCGGTCCCGGGGGTTTGACCAGTCCCGGGTGTTTGAACAATCCCGGGGATGTGACCGGTCCCGAGTGTTTGACCAGTCCCGGGGGTTGACCAGTCCCGGGTGTTTGACCAGTCCCGGGGGTTTGACCGGTCCTGGGGGGTTTGACCGGTCCCAGGGGATTGACCGGTCCTGGGGGTTTGACGGGTCCTGGGGGGTTTGACCGGTCCCGGGGGTTTGACCTGTCCTGGAGGTTTGATCGGTCCCAGGGAATTGACCGGTCCCGGGGGCTTGTTGGGTCCTGGGGGGTTTGACCGATCCCAGGGGATTGACCGGTCCCAGGGGTTTGACGAGTCCTGGGGGGTTTGACCGGTCCCAGGGGATTGACCAGTCCCGGGTGCTTGACGGGTCCTTGGGGGTTTGACCGGTCCCAGGGGATTGACCTGTCCTGGGGATTTGACCAGTCCCGGAGGTTTGATCGCTGTCGGGGGTTTGACCAGTCCCGGGGGTTTGACCGTTCCCGGGGGTGTGACCAGTCCCGGGGGTTGACCTGTCCCGAGAGGTGTGACCAGTCCCGGGGGTTTGACCGTTGACGGGGGTGTGACCAGTCGCGGGTGTTTGACCGTTCCCGGGGGTGTGACCAGTCCCGGGGGGTTGACCAGTCCCGAGGGGTGTGACCAGTCCCGGGTGGCTTGACCTGTCCCGGGGGTTTGAAAAGTCCCGGGGGTTTGAACTCTACCGGGGTTTTGACCAGTCCCGGGGGTGTGACCAGTCCCGGGTGTTTGACCAGTCCCGGGGGTTTGACCTGTCCCGGGGGATTGACCGGTCCCGGGGGTTTGACCTGTCCCGGGGGTGTGACCAGTCCCGGTGGTTTCACCAGTCCCGGGGGTTTGACCTGTCCTGGGGGTTTGACCTGTCCCGGGGGTTTGACCTGTCCCGGGGGTGTGACCAGTCCCGGTGGTTTGACCAGTCCCGGGGGTTTGACCTGTCCCGGGTGTGTGACCAGTCCCGGTGTTTTGACCGATCCCGGGGGATTGACCGGTCCCGGGGGTTTGACCTGTCCCGGGGGTGTGACCAGTCCCGGTGGTTTCACCAGTCCCGGGGGTTTGACCTGTCCCGGGTGTGTGACCAGTCCCGGTGGTTTCACCAGTCCCGGGGGTTTGACCTGTCCCGGGTGTGTGAACAGTCCCGGGGGTTTGACCGGTCCCGGGGGTTTGACCAGTCCCGGGGGTTTGACCAGTCCCGGGGGTTTGACCAGTCCCGGGTGTTTGACCAGTCCCGGGAATTTGACCAGTCACGGGGGGTTTGACCTGTCCCGGGGGTTTGAAAAGTCCCGGGGGTTTGACCAGTCACGGGGGTTTGACGGTCCCGGGGGTTTGACCAGTCCCGGAGGGTTTGACCAGTCACGGGGGAGTTTGACCTGTCCCGGAGGTTTGACCAGTCACGGGGGGTTTGACCTGTCCCGGGGGTTTGAAAAGTCCTGGGGGTTTGACCAGTCCCGGGGGTTTGACGGGTCCGGGGGGGTTTAACCTGTCCCGGGGATTTGACCAGTCCCGGGGGTGTGACCGGTCCCGGGGGTTTGACCAGTCCCGGGGGTTTGACCAGTCCCGGGTGTTTGACCAGTCCCGGGAATTTGACCAGTCACGGGGGGTTTGACCTGTCCCGGGGGTTTGAAAAGTCCCGGGGGTTTGACCAGTCACGGGGGTTTGACGGTCCCGGGGGTTTGACCAGTCCCGGAGGGTTTGACCAGTCACGGGGAGTTTGACCTGTCCCGGAGGGTTTGACCAGTCACGGGGGGTTTGACCTGTCCCGGGGGTTTGAAAAGTCCCGGGGGTTTGACCAGTCCCGGGGGTTTGACGGGTCCGGGGGGGTTTAACCTGTCCCGGGGATTTGACCAGTCCCGGGGGTGTGACCGGTCCCGGGGTTTTGACCAGTCCCGGGGGTTTGACCGGTCCTGGGGGGTTTGACCGGTCCCAGGGAATTGACCGGTCCCGGGGGTTTGACGGGTCCTGGGGGGTTTGACCGGTCCCAGGGGTTTGACCTGTCCTGGAGGTTTGACCGGTCCCAGGGTATTGACTGGTCCCAGGGGTTTGAAGGGTCCTGGGGGGTTTGACCGGTCCCAGGAGATTGACCGGTCCCAGGGGTTTGACGAGTCCTGGGGGGTTTGACCGGTCCCAGGGGATTGACCGGTCCCGGGGGTTTGACGGGTCCTTGGGGGTTTGACCGGTCCCAGGGGATTGACCTGTCCTGGGGATTTGACCAGTCCCGGAGGTTTGATCGCTGTCGGGTGTTTGACGAGTGCCAGGGGTTTGATCAATCCCGTTGGTTTGACCGGTTCCGCGGGTTGTGAGCAGTCCCGGGGGTGTGACCAGTCCCGGGGGTTTGACCAGGCCCGGGGGTTTGACCAGGCCCGGGGGTGTGACCAGTCCCGGGGGTTTAACCAGTCCCGGGGGTTTGACCAGTCCCGGGGGTTTAACCAGTCCCGGGGGTTTGACCAGTCCCGGGGGTTTGACCAGTCCCGGGGGTGTGTCCAGTCCCGGTGGTTTGACCAGTCCCGGGGGTTTGACCAGTCACGGGGGTTTGACCGGTCCCGGGAGTGTGTCCAGTCCCGGTGGTTTGACCAGTCCCGGGGGTTTGACCGGTCCCGGGGGTGTGTCCAGTCCCGGTGGTTTGACCAGTCCCGGGGGTGTGTCCAGTCCCGGTGGTTTTACCAGTCCCGGGGGTTTAACCAGTCCCGGGGGTTTGACCAGTCCCGGGGGTTTGACCAGTCCCGGGGGTTTGAACGATCCCGGGGGATTGAGCAGTCCCGGGGGTTTAACCAGTCCCGGGGGTTTGACCAGTCCCGGGGGTGACCAGTCCTGGGGGTTTGACCGGTTTCAGGGGTTTGACCGGTCTCAGGGGATTTAACCAGCCCCGGGGGATTGACCGGTCCCGGGGGTTTGACCAGTCCCGGGGGTTTGACCAGTCCCGGGGTTTGACCAGTCCCGGGGGTGTGACCAGTCCCGGGGGTTTGACCAGTCACGGGGGTTTGACCGGTCCAGGGGATTTAACCAGCCCCGGGGGATTGACCGGTCCCGGGGTTTTGACGAGTCCCGGGGGTGTGACCAGTCCCGGGGGTTTGACCAGTCCCGGGGGTTTGACCAGTCCCGGGGGTTTGACCAGTCCCGGGGGTGTGACCAGTCCCGGGGGTTTTTACCAGTCACGGGGGTTTGACCGGTCCAGGGGATTTAACCAGCCCGGGGGATTGACCGGTCCCGGGGGTTTGACGAGTCCTGGGGGTGTGACCGGTCCCGCGGGTTTGACCGGACCCGGGGGGTTTGACCTGTCCCGGGGGTTTGATCAGTCCCGGGGGTTTGACCAGTCCCGGGGGTTTGACCAGTCCCGGGGTTTGACCAGTCCCGGGGGTTTGACCAGTCCCGGGGGTTTGACCTGTCCCGGGGTTTTGACCAGTCCCGGGGGTTTGACCAGTCCTGCGGGTTTGACCTGTCCCGGGGGTTTGACCGGTCCTGCGGGTTTGACCAGTCCCGGGTGTTTGACCAATCCCGGGGGTGTGACCGGTCCCGGGGGTTTGACAGTCCCGGGTGTTTGACCGGTCCCGGGGGTTTGACCAGTACCGGGGGATTGACCAGTCACGGGGTTTTAACCGTTCCCGGGGGTTTGACCAGTCCCGGGGGTTTGACCGTTCCCGGGGGTGTGACCAGTCCCGGGGGGTTGACCTGTCCCGAGGGGTGTGACCAGTACCGGGGGTTTGACCGTTCCCGGGGGTGTGACCAGTCCCGGGGGGTTGACCTGTCCCGAGGGGTGTGACCAGTCCCGGGGGGATGACCAGTCCCGAGGGGTGTGACCAGTCCCGGGGGTTTGACCAGTCCCGGGGGTTTGACCGGTCCCGGGGGTTTGACCAGTCCCGGGGGTTTGACCAGTCCCGGGGGTTTGACCAGTCCCGGGGGATTGACCAGTCCCGGGGGTTTGACCAGTCCCGGGGGTTTGACCAGTCCTGGGGGTTTGACCAGTCCCGGGGGTTTGACCAGTCCCGGGGGATTGACCAGTCCCGGTGGTTTGACCAGTCCGGGGGATTGACCAGTCCCGGTGGTTTGACCAGTCCGGGGGGTTTGACCTGTCCCGGGGGTTTGAAAAGTCCCGGGGGTTTGACCAGTCCCGGGGGTTTGACGGTCCCGGGGGGTTTGACCTGTCCCGGGTGTTTGACCAGTCCCGGTAGTTTGACCAGTCCCAGGGGATTGACCGGTCCCGGGGGTTTGACGGGTCCTTGGGGGTTTGACCGGTCCCAGGGGATTGACCGGTCCCGGGGGTTTGACGGGTCCTTGGGGGTTTGACCGGTCCCAGGGGATTGACCTGTCCTAGGGGTTTGACCGGTTCCGCGGGTTGTGACCAGTCCCGGGGGTTTGACCAGTCCTGGGGGTTTTACCAGTCCCGGGGGTTTGACCAGTCCCGGGGGTTTGACCAGTCCCGGGGGGTTTGACCTGTCCCGGGGATTGAAAAGTCCCGGGGGTTTGACCAGTCCCGGGGGTGTGAACAGTCCCGGGGGTTTGAACAGTCACGGGGGTTTGACCGGTCCCGGGGGGTTTCACCTGTCCCGGGGATTTGACCAGTCCCGTGGGTGTACCAGTCCCGGTTGTTTGTCCAGTCCCAGTAGTTTGACCATTCCCGGGGGTTTGACCGGTCCTGGGGAGTTTGACCGGTCCCAGGGGATTGACCGGTCCCGTGGGTTTGACGGGTCCTGGGGGGTTTGACCGGTCCCAGGGGATTGACCAGTCCCGGGGGTTTGACGAGTCCTGGGGGGTTTGACCGGTCCCAGGGGATTGACTTGTCCAGGCGGTTTGACGGGTCCTTCGGTGTTTGACCGGTCCCAGGGGATTGACCTATCCTGGGGATTTGACCAGTGCCGGAGGTTTGATCGCTGTCGGGGGTTTGACCAGTGCCAGGGGTTTGATCAGACCCAGGGCTTTGACCGGTTCCGCGGGTTGTGACCAGTCCTGGTGGTTTGAAATGTCCCGGGGGTGTGACCAGTCCCGGGGGTGTGACCAGTCCCGGGGGTGTGACCAGTCCCGGGGATTTGACCAGTCCCGGGGGTTTGACCAGTCCCGGGGGTGTGACCAGTCCCGGGGGTTTGACCAGTCCCGGGGGTTTGACCAGTCCCGGGGGTGTGACCAGTCCGGGGGTTTGACCAGTCCCGGGGGTGTGACCAGTCCCGGGGATTTGACCAGTCCCAGGGGTGTGACCAGTCCCGGGGGTTTGACCAGTCCCGGGGGTTTGACCAGTCCCGGGGGTGTGAACAGTCCCGGGGGTTTGACCTGTCCCGGGGGTGTGACCAGTCCCGGGGGTTTGACCAGTCCCGGGGGTGTGACCAGTCCCGGGGGTTTGACCAGTCCCGGGGATTTGACCAGTCCCAGGGGTGTGACCAGTCCCGGGGGTTTGACCGGTCCCGGGGGTGTGACCAGTCCCAGGGGTTTGACCAGTCCCGGGGGTGTGACCAGTCCCGGGGGTTTGACCGGTCCCAGGGGTTTGACCAGTCCCGGCGGTGTGTCCAGTCCCGGGGGTGTGACCAGTGCCGGGGATTTGACCAGTCCCGGGGGTGTGAACAGTCCCGGGCGTGTGAACAGTCCCGTTGGTTTGACCAGTCCCGGGGGTTTGACCAGTCCCGGGTTTTTGACCTGTCCCAGGGGTTTGACCAGTCCCGGGGGTGTGAACAGTCCCGGGGGTTTGACCAGTCCCGGGGGTGTGACCAGTCCCGGTGGTTTGACCAGTCCCGGGGGTTTGATCAGTCCCGGGGGTTTGACCAGTCCCGGGGTTTGAAAGATCCCGGGGGTTTGACCAGTCCCGGGGGTTTAAGCAGTCCCGGGGGTTTGACCAGTCCCGGGGGTTTGACCGGTTTCAGGGGTTTGACCGGTCTCAGGGGTTTGACCAGTCCCGGGGGTTTGACCAGTCCCGGGGGTTTTACCGATCCCGGGGGTTTGACCAGTCCCGGCGGTTTGACCAGTCCTGGTGGTTTGACCGGTCTCAGGGCTTTGACCTGTCCCGGGGGTTTGACCAGTCCAGGGGGTGTGACCGGTCCTGGGGGTTTGACCAGTCCCGGGGGTGTGACCAGTCCCGGGGGTTTGACCAGTCCTGGGGGTTTGACCGTTCCCGGGGTTTTGACCAGCCCCGGGGTATTGACCGGTCCCGGGGGTTTGACCAGTCCCGGGTGTGTGACCGGTCACGGCGGTTTGACCGGACCCGGGGATTTGACTGGTCTCAGGGGATTGACTGGTCCCGGGGGTTTGACGGGTCCTGGGGAGTTTGACCGGTCCCAGGGGTTTGACCGGTCCCGGGTGTTTGACGTGTCCTGGGGGGTTTGACCGGTCCCAGGGGATTGACCAGTACCGGGGGTTTGACCAGTCCAGGGGGTCTGACCAGTTCCGGGGGTGTGACCGGTCCCAGGGGATTGACCACTCCCCGGCGTTTGACCAGTCCCGGGGGTTTGACCGGTCCCGGGGGTGTGACCAGTCCTGGGGGTGTGACCAGTCCCGGGGGTTTGTCCAGTCCTGGAGGTTAGACCAATCCCGGGGTTTTGACCAGTCCAGGGGTTTGACCTGCCCCGTGTGTTTGACCAGTCCTGGGGGTGTGACCTGTCCCGGGGGTTTGACCGGTCCAGGGTGTTTGACTGGTCACTGGGGGTTTTCCAGTTCCGGGACTTTGACCGGTCCTGAGGTGTGTGCCCACACACGGGGGTTAGACCGGTCCCGGGGGTTTGACCGGTCCCGGGGGGTTGACCGGTCCCGGGAGTGTGACTGGTCCCAGGGGTTTGACTGCTCCCAGGGGGTTTGACCAGTCCCGGGGGTTTGACCAGTCCCGGGGGTTTGACCGGTCTCGGGGGCATGTCCAATACCCAGTCTTGGAGATGTCCGATCCGGACACAGGAACATAGAAACATAGAAGATAGGAGCAGGAGTAGGCCATTCGGCCCCTCGAGCCTGCTCCTCCATTCGATGAGATCATGGCTGATAATCCAAACTCAGTACCCTGTACCTGGCTTCTCCCCATATCCCTTGATACCATTAGCTTTAAGAAATATATCTAACTCATTCTTGAACATATTTAATGACTTGGCCTCAACTACCTTCTGTGGTAAAGAATTCCACAGGTTCACCCCTCTCTGGGTGAAGAAATTCTTCCTCATTTCTGTCCTAAATGGCTTACCCCTTATCCTTAGATTATGACCCCTGGTTCTGGACTCTCCGACCACCGGGAACATTCTTCCTGCATCTAGTTTGACCAGACCTGTCAGAATTTAAATTTTTCGATGAGTTCCCCTCTCATTCTTCTATACTCCAGCGAGTATAAGCCCAATCGACCCAATCTCTCCTCATATGTCATTCCTGCCATCCCAGGTATCAGCCTTGTGAATCTTCGCTGAACTCCTTCCATGGCAAGAACATCCTTCCTCAGATAAGGCGACCAAAACTGCACACAGTACTCAAGGTGTTGTCTCACCAAGGCCCTGTACAACTGCAGCAGGACATCCCTGTTCCTATACTCAAACCCTTTCGCTATGAAGGCCAACATACCATCTGCCTTCTTCACCGCCTGCTGCAACTGCATGCTTACTTTCAGCGACTGGTGCACAAGGACACCCAGGCCTCGTTGCACTTCCCCTTTCTCCCAATCTATTGCCATTCAGATAATAGTTTGCCTTTCTGTTTTTGACACCAAAGTGGATAACCTCGCACTTATCCACGTTATATTGCATCTGCCACGCTTCTGCCCACTCACCCAACCTGTCCAAATCATCCTGGAGTTTCTCAGTATCCTCCTCGGAGCACACACGCCCATCCAGCTTTGTGTCATCTGCAAACTTGGAGATATTACATTTAGTTCATTTATCCAGATCATTAATGTATATTGTGAATTGCTGGGGTCCAAGGACCGATCCCTGCGGCACCCCACTAGTCACTGCCTGCCACTTGGAGAAAAACTCATTAATTCCTACTCTCTGCTTTTTATCCGCCAACCAGTTCTCTCCAAGTCAATACCTTGCCCCCAATCCCATGTGCCTTAAATTTACCTGCTAATCTCTTATGCGGGACCTTATCGAAAGCCTTTTGAAATTCCAAATACACCACATCCACTTGTCCCCAGGTTTCTATCCATGGGGGGTTTCGGGCGATGGGTAGAGTTTGGGGGGTGAGGGGCGAAATCATTCCCTAGGCCCAGGAATCCCGGCCAGCCGTAGTTAAACCTGTAAAACAAGTTAAATCAGAGGCTGCCCGCCTCATTAAAATATTTAACTTGCCAACCCGCCTCCTGGGAGCGGTTCGCTGCCCGCCCGCCCCCCCCCCCCCCCTGTCCCGTCTCCTTTAAACTCGGAAGCGGGCGGGTTGGAGGCGGGTTGGGGTCGGGAGGATATTGTTCAATTTTCACCTCAGACCCGACCCCAATCCGCCGGTTTTTGGGGTGTTAAAATCCAGCCCTTACTGTCTGGGCTCAGACACGGAGAATGTGTGATAGTAATTTCCAGTCTCTTTTCCCTTCTGTGTTTTACAGTGAATTTAGTGGCGATTGTGATCCTGTCCCGGGGAAAGTGCGGGCTCTCCACCTGCACTACCCGCTACCTGGTGGCCATGGCAGCGGCGGATCTCCTGACCATTGTCACTGAGGTCATACTGAGGCTGATCAATTATCATTATTTTCCAGTGTCTTTCCTGTCCATCACCCCGGTGTGTAGTGTTATCTTTGTCCTGACCCGTGCAGCCACAGACTGTTCTGTCTGGTTCACCGTCACTTTCACCTTTGATCGATTTGTGGCCATTTGTTGCCAGAAGCTGAAAACTAAATATTGCACCGGGAAAACTGCGGCTGTGGTTCTGGCAACAACCGGCATTCTGCACTGTTTAAAAGACGTTCCCTTCTACTTTGTATATCAACCCTGGGTGATAATCGACAATGTGCCGTGGCTCTGTCTCGCAATCCCGAGCTATTATACTGAGCCCGGGTGGGTGGGATTTGACTGGTTTAACACGGTTTTAACCCCATTGCTCCCATTTGCTTTAATCCTGTTGCTCAACGCTCTGACAGTCAAACATATTTTAGTGGCCAGTCGGGTCCGTAAGGGACTGAGGGGTGAGAGCAAGGGAGAGAATGGCAGTGACCCAGAGATGGAGAGCAGAAGGAAGTCTATGATTTTACTCTTCACCTTATCCGCCAGCTTCTTACTGCTGTGGCTGGTGAATGTTATAGAATTCTTATATTATAACATTACAGGAACAAATCCCAATGATTACACTGATTCTTTATATATCTTTCAACAAGTCGGAGTTATGCTGCGGAATTTAAGTTGCTGCACAAACACATTTATTTATGGGGTGACCCAGTCCAAGTTCAGAGAGCAGGTGAAGAGGGCGGTGAAATATCCGCTTACCTCAATTATTCAATTCATTAATAATCAGAAATAACTGAGCGCAGCCCAGAGGCGGCTCCCAGTGTTTCCAGCCCAGGAATGTAATATTCAGCCCCAGACTGCCATCCACTGACTTTCACCAGCAATCGCTGGAGATCTGAAGATACAGCCAGGGGCGGGGCGAGCACTGTGTTTAGGACTCGGCGCTGTTTCTGACTGACATATCCCACATTGTCTTTCGGGACAGGACCTCTAGTTTGCTGTTTTCACTCTGAGCTCTTCTGTAAAGTGTCCCTTCAGCGATTGAGGACAGCAATTCATTCGCTGCTTCCAGAGTAAGAGCCTGGTCAATATGTAGGCAGACAGAGTGGAGCTGAGCTGTAGTTCAGAGGATTATATTACCTGGACTATACAGCACACAAACAGGCCATTCGGCCCAATCAGTCTTTGCTGGTGTTTATCCTCCATATCAGTCTCCTCTCATTGCATCTACCTCATCTCAGTCTCTCAGAATATATTTCTATTCACCTTTCTTGCATTTACTGGTTTAGTTTCATTCTGAAATAATCTAAACTATTTAACTCAAGCACCTCCTGTGGTAGTAACATAGAAGATAGGAGCTGGAGTAGGCCATTCGGCCTCTCGAGCCTGCTCCGCCATTCGATGAGATCATGGCTGATCATCCAAACTCAGTACCCTGTACCTGCCTTCTCCCCATATCCCTTGATACCTTTGGCTTTAAGAAATATATCTAACTCATTCTTTAATATATTTAATGACTTGGCCTCAACTACCTTCTGTGGTAGAGAATTCCACAGGTTCACCACTCTCTGGGTGAATAAATTCGTCCTCATTTCTGTCCTAAATGGCTTACCCGTTATCCTTAGATTATGACCCCTGGTTCTGGACTCTCCGACCATCGGGAACATTCTTCCTGCATCTAGTTTGTCCAGACCTGTCAGAATTTTATATGTTTCGATGAGATCCCCTCTCATTCTTCTATACGCCAGCGAGTATAAGCCCAATCGACCCAATCTCTCCTCATATGTCAGTCCTGCCATCCCAGGTATCAGCCTTGTGAATCTTCGCTGAACTCCTTCCGTGGCAAGAACATCCTTCCTCAGATAAGGCGACCAAAACTGCACACAGTAATCAAGGTGTGGTCTCACGAAGGCCCGTTACAACTGCAGCAGGACATCCCTGTTCCTGTACTCAAACCCTTTCGCTATGAAGGCCAACATACCATTTGCCTTCTTCACCGCCTGCTGCACCTGCATGCTTACTTTCAGCGACTGGTGCACAAGGACACCCAAGTCTCGTTGCACGTCCCCGTCTCCCAATCTATTGCCATTCAGATAATAGTCTGCCTTTCTGTTTTTGACACCAAAGTGGATAACCTCGCACTTATCCACGTTATATTGCATCTGCCACGCTTCTGCCCACTCACCCAACCTGTCCAGATCATCCTGGAGTTTCTCGGTATCCTCCTCGCAGCACACACCCCCGCCCAGCTTTGTGTCATCTGCAAACTTCGACACATTTCATTTAGTTCCCTTATCTAGATCATTAATGTATATTATGAATAGCTGCGGTCCAAGGACCGATCCCTGCGGTACCCCACTAGTCACTGCTTGCCACTCGGAAAAAGACCCATTAATTCCTACTCTCTGCTTTCTGTCCGCCAACCAGTTCTCTATCCAAGTCAATACCTTGCCCCCAATCCCATGTGCCTTAACTTTACACGCTAATCTCTTATGCGGGACCTTATCGAAAGCCTTTTGAAATCCAAATACACCACCTCTACTGGTTCTCCCCTATCTATTTTCCCAGTTACATCCTCAAAAAAATCCAGTAGATTAGTCAAGCACGATTTACCTTTTGTAACTCCATGTTGACTTTGTCCGATCCTGTCACTGTTTTTCAAGTGCTCAGCTATTACATCCTTTATAATGGACTCTAGCATTTTCCCTAATACCGATGTCAGGCTTACCGGTCTGTAATTCCCCGCTTTCTCTCTACCACCCTTTCTGAATAGTGGGGTAACATTAGCTACCCTCCAATCCATGGGTACCGTTCCAGATTCCATCGAATGTAGTGAGGTCCACATTCTAGCCACTCTGAGTACAGAAATTGCTCCTTATTTCCCAATTGAATTTATTATTAAATATCTTGTATTTATGACCCCAAGTGTTGCATTCTCCCACAAGTGTAAACATTCTCACCACATCTACCCTGTCCAACCCATTCATAATTTTCAAGATCTCTATCAGGCCTCAGCAAAGTCCTCTCTCTTTAATAGCAGAAAGTCCCAACCTGTTCAATCTTTCCCGATAGCTGTAATCTTTCAGTTCTGGTTCCATCCACCTAATTATTTGTAAGCACGAAGCTTCTGGCCCACTTCACAAACTCCGTTGCCTAAACACCGACTCCATCCCTCTCCTTAGCACCAAAAAATGCTGTTTGCAACCTTGGTGTCGTATTTGACCACGGTGTGATCTTCTGATAACATATTCACTCCATCACCAGGACGGCTTACTTCCAACTCGGTAACATCGCCGAAATTCGCCCCTGCCTCAGCTCATCTGCTGCTCAAACCATCATCCATGCCTTTGGTAGCTCTAGACTTGATAACACCAACTCTCTCCTGGCTGGCTTACCAACACCCACCCTCCATAACTTGAGCTCATCCAAAGCTGTGCTGCCCGTAACCTAACCCACACCAAATCCCGGTAAACCACCACCCCTGTGCGCGCTGACCTAAAGTGACTCCCGTTCCGGCAATGCCTCCATTTTAAAATGATCCTCCTTGCTTTCAAATCCTTCCATGACCTCGCCCTCCCTACCTCTGCAAGCTCCACCAGCTCCACAACACTCCCGAGATCTCTGTGTTCCTCTAATTCTGGTCTCTTTCACATCCCCGATTGTAACCGCTCCACCATTGGCAGCTGTGCTTTCAGCTGCCTGGGCTCGAAGCTCAGGAATCCCCTCCCTGAACCTCTGCTTCTCTAAATCTCCCTCCTCCTTTAAGATGCTGCTTAAAACTTACCTCTTTGACTAAGCTTTTGGTCATCTTTCCAGATATCTCCTTATGTGGCTCAGGGTCAGGTGTTGTTCAATATCGCTCCCGTGAATCGCTTGGGTCATTTTACTATGTTAAAGGCACTATATAAATACAAGTTGTGGTTGTTGTATTAATTATTTTTTGCACTTTCTCCAGTTCTTTTATGTCCTTTTTATATTATGGAGACCATAACTCTGCACAGTTCTCTAAGTGTGACGTGACCCGGGTCCTATACATGTTTAATACAATTTACAAAGTATTTACAGGACAGAGACAGGCCATTCGACTCAAAATGTCCATGTTGGTGTCCATGCTCCACACGACCCTCCACCCACCCTCCTTCATCTAACCCAGTAAAAATATCATTCTATTCCTTTCCCCCTTTAAATGTGTCTGTGCTATTCGCATCAACTGCTCCTTGTGGTAGCGAGTTCCACATTCTGACCACTCATTTGGTAAAAAGGTTTCTCCTGAATTCCCTATTAGATTTATTAATGACTATCTTAAATCTATGGCCCGAGTTCTAGTCTCTCCTGAAAGTGGAAACACCTTCTCTAATCTACCCTATGAAACCCTTTCATTAATCTCAAAGAACTCTATCTGATCATCCCTCGGTCTTCACTTTCCTAAAGGAAAGAGCCCCAGCCTGTTCAGTCTTTCCTGACAGGTGTAACCTCTCAGTTCTGGTATCATTCTAGTAAATACTGTTTGTACTTTCGCCAGTCCCTCTATGTCCTTTTTATAAGATGGAGACCATGTTCACAGTACACCAAGTGTGGTCTAACCAAGGTTCCATACAAGTTTAACATAACTTCTATTCTTTACAATTCTATCCCTCTAGAAATGAACCCCAGTGCTTTCTTTGTTTTTATGGCCTTATCAACCTGCATTGCAACTTTTAGTGATTTATGTAACTGTATCCTCACATCGCTCTGTCCCTCAACCCCGTTTAGAACTTATTCTCCAAGGAGTCTGTGACCTCCGTATTCTTCCTATTAAAATGCACTACCTCGCATTTCTCTATATTGAGGTTAATTTGCCAGTTACACACCCATTCTGCAAGTTTATTAACGTCCTCCTGTATTTTGTCGCAGTCCTCCTCTATATTAAGTATAAACCCCCATTTGGGTGGCATCCACAATGTTTGAAATTGCACTTCCGATTCCTGAGTCCTAATTGTTGAAGTAAATGGTGAACAAAAGTGTTGCCAGCACCGATCCTTGTGAAACACCACTTCCCACCACTGGTCAACTTCACTTCTTTTGAATTCTATTGCCTTAAAAATAAACCCAATTCATTGTTAACATTTTAATTGCTTTGCTGTCCAGTGATACTGCTTTTAATTATTTGTTCACCATTATCCCGATAGCCCTTTTCTCTTCTGCCACTTTCAGTTTCTTATTTTCTAAGGTCTCGGTGATTATAGAATCATGGAATGATACAGCGCAGATGGAGGCCATTCGGCCCACCGGACCTGTGCCGGCTCTTTGGTAGAGCTGTCCAATTAATTCCACTCCTCTGCTCTTTCCACAGTATTTTATTTTATCTCAAGTATTTTTTCCAAATCCCCCTTGAAAGTTACTATTGAATCTGCTTCCACCGCCCTTTCAGGCAGCGCATTCCAGATCACAACAACTCGCTGTGTAAAACAAAAGCTTCCTCATGTTGTCTCGGGTTCTTTTGCCAATCACAATAAATCTGTGTCATCTGGTTACCGACCCCACTGCCACTGGAAACAGTTGCTCCTTAATTACTCTATTAAATCTATGTAGTCTTTAGAACACCTCTATCAAATCTCCTCTTAACCTTCTCTGCTCTAATCAGAACAACCCCAGCTTCTCCAGTCTCTCCACATAACTGAAGTCCCTTGTCCCTGGTACCATTCCAGTAAATCTATTCTGCACACGCTCCAAGGCCTTGACATTTTCCTAAAGTGTGGTGTCCAGAATTAGACACAATGCTCCAGCTGAAGCCTAATCAGTGCTTTATAATGTTTTCGCATAACTTCATTGCTTTTGTACTCTACTGCTTATTAATAAAGCGAAGGATCCCGTATGCTTTATTAACATACTTCTCAAATTGTCGGGCCGCATTCAAAGATTAGTGTACATACATGCCTAGCTCCCTCTGTTCCTGCACTCCCTTTACAGTTACACCATTGAGATCACATTGCCTCTTCTCATTTTTCACTTCACAATTCTCTGTGTTCAATAGAATCTGCCCAGTGTCTGCCTAATTGAATCAGAGTTTGGGTTATGCTGTAAGCAAAGGGATTGGATTCCGAAAGAAACGCCACAGAGAAGTGTAGGATCATGTCAGGGACGTCTCTGAAGCTCTCAATCCCTCCAGCCTGAGGAACAGTTTATAAGGGTAAAGACCCAGCCAAATGTTCTTGGCATTTAGTGTCTTGATTTCGGCTCCAATTATATTTTATTCTGCTAATGGAAAATATGCCTGTAAACTGAGTAAGGAGATACGTTTATATGCAGGAATGAGGGTCAGTTAGAAGGTGTTGCATGAATGACTTTGAAACCGAAGGTCAGCCAGGAGCGTATTGAATGGTGGAGTAGGCTTGAAGGGCCGAATGGCCAACTCCTGCTCCTATTGCTTATGTTCTCTTGTTGACCAGTCAGTCTACGTCCTCCTGAAGTCTGTTACTATCCTCCTCATTGTGTGCTACATTTCAGAGTTTTGATGCCCTCTATACCCAACTCTAGGTCATTAAAATATATCAAAGAGAGCACTGGTCCTAATAGCGACCCCTGGGGAACACCTCTGTATAATTCCCTCCAGACTGAAAAACAACCGGCCACCACGACTCTCTGCTTTCTGACCCTTAGCCAATTTGGTATCCATGCTGCCCTGTCCTATTAATCGCATGGACTACAATTTTATGAACAGTTATGTCATGTGGTACTTTGTCAAACGCCTTTTGAAAGTCCATATACACAACATCAACCGCACTACCCTCATGATGTTATATTTTCCTACCAAAGTGCATCACCTCGCGTTCATCTCTGTTAATGGTCACTTGTCACTTAACTGCGCAGTCTGTATGTTTTCTTATGTGTGTTGTGAGATGTCATGTAGAGAAATGTCTTTTCAATTTTGGAAGCAAAGCATCAGTGTATTGAATAAAAAACAATAATAATTAATAAAGGCAGCCATCTAAAACGGTGTGTGGTTTTGGAATTTTATCAGAAAATCTGAGGATTTATTGCAAAGTAAACTCTTGGCTTCTCACATTGCACCACTGCTTTTCGAAGAAGTTGGTGAAGATATTATTTATTTCAAATAACAGAACTGCTCTCCTGTTTGCTTCAGGCTCCCTTTGTGAATTACGATATATGCATCGAACATCGTAAACTCCTCCCCATCCCATCTAATATCCTCAGCTCCTCTCCACCCCACCTAATATCCTCAGCTCCTCCCCACCCCACCTAATATCCTCAGCTCCTCCCCAACTAATATCCTCAGCTTCTCTCCACCCCACCTAATATCCTCAGCTCCTCCCCACCCCACCTAATATCCACAGCTCATCCTGAACCCACCTAATATCCTCAGCTCCTCCCCACCCCACCTAATATCCTCAGCTCCTCATGAACCCACCTAATATCCTCAGCTTCTCCTGAACCCACCTAATATCTTCAGCTCCTCCACACCCCACCTAATATCCTCAGCACCTCCCACCCCATCTAATATCCTCAGCTCCTCCCCACCCCACTTAATATCCTCAGCACCTCCCCACCCAAACTAATATCCTCAGCTCCTCCCCACCCCAACGAATATCCTCAGCAACTCCCCACCCCAACTAATATCCTCAGCTCCTCCGACCCCAAGTAATATCCTCAGCTCCTCCCCACCCCATCTAATATCCTCAGCTCCTCCCCACCCCATTTGATATACTCAGCTCCTTCCCACCCCACTTAATATCCTCAGCTCATCCCACCCCAGCTAATATCCTCAGCTCCTCCCCACCCCACCTAATATCCTCAGCTCCTCCTGAACCCACCTAATATCCTCAGCTCCTCCACACCCCACCTAATATCCTCAGCACCTCCCCACCCCACCTAATATCCTCAGCTCCTCCCACCCCAGATAATATCCTCAGCTCCTCCTCGCCCCACCTAATATCCTCCGCTCCTCGTGAACCCACCTAATATCCTCAGCACCTCCCCACCCCACCTAATATCCTCAGCTCCTCCCCACCTCACCTAATATCCTCAGCTCCTCCACACCCCAACTAATATCCTCAGCTCCTCTCCACCCCACCTAATATCTTAAGCTCCTACCCACCCCACCTAATATCCTCAGCTCCTCCCCACCCCACCTAATATCCTCAGCTCCTCCCCAGCCCACCTAATATCATCAGCTCCTCCCCACCTAATATCCTCAGCTTCTCTCCACCCCACCTAATATCCTCAGCTCCTCCCCACCCCACCTAATATCCACAGCTCATCCTGAACCCAACTAATATCCTCAGCTCCTCCCCACCCCACCTAATATCCTCAGCTCCTCCTGGACCCACCTAATATCCTCAGCTCCTCCACACCCCACCTAATATCCTCAGCACCTCCCCACCCCACCTAATATCCTCAGCTCCTCCCACCCCAGATAATATCCTCAGCTCCTCCTCACCCCACCTAATATCCTCCGCTCCTTGTGAACCCACCTAATATCCTCAGCACCTCCCCACCCCAACTAATATCCTCAGCTCCTCCCCACCACAACTAATATCCTCAGTTCCTCCCAAACCCCACCTAATATCCTCAGCTCCTCCCCACCCCACCTAATAACCTCAGCTACTCCCCACCACACCTAATATACTCAGCTCCTCCTGAACCCACCTAATATCCTCAGCTTCTCCTGAACCCACCTAATATCTTCAGCACCTCCCACCTCATCTAATATCCTCAGCTCCTCCTCACCCCACCTAATATCCTCAGCACCTCCCACCCCATCTAATATCCTCAGCTCCTCCTCACCCCACTTAATATCCTCAGCACCTCCCCACCCAAACTAATATCCTCAGCTCCTCGCCACCCCAACGAATATCCTCAGCAACTCCCCACCCCAACTAATATCCTCAGCTCCTCCGACCGCAAGTAATATCCTCAGCTCCTCCCCAACCCATCTAATATCCTCAACTCCTCCCCACCCCATCTGATATACTCAGCTCCTACCCACCCCACCTAATATCCACAGCTCATCCCAACCCTCTAATATCCTCAGCTCCTCCCCACCCCACCTAATATCCTCAGCTCCTCCTGAACCCACCTAATATCCTCAGCTTCTCCTGAACCCACCTAATATCTTCAGCTCCTCCACACCCCACCTAATATCCTCAGCACCTCCCACCCCATCTAATATCCTCAGCTCCTCCCCACCCCACTTAATATCCTCAGCACCTCCCCACCCAAACTAATATCCTCAGCTCCTCCCCACCCCAACGAATATCCTCAGCAACTCCCCACCCCAACTAATATCCTCAGCTCCTCCGACCCCAAGAAATATCCTCAGCTCCTCCCCACCCCATCTGATATACTCAGCTCCTTCCCACCCCACTTAATATCCTCAGCACCTCCCCACCCCACCTAATATCCTCAGCTCCTCCCACCCCAGATAATATCCTCAGCTCCTCCTCACCCCACCTAATATCCTCCGCTCCTCGTGAACCCACCTAATATCCTCAGCACCTCCCCACCCTAACTAATATCCTCAGCTCCTCCCCACCTCACCTAATATCCTCAGCTCCTCCACACCCCAACTAATATCCTCAGCTCCTCTCCACCCCACCTAATATCTTCAGCTCCTACCCACCCCACCTAATATCCTCAGCTCCTCCCCACCCCACCTAATATCCTCAGCTCCTCCCCACCCCACCTAATATCATCAGCTCCTCCCCACCTAATATCCTCAGCTTCTCTCCACCCCACCTAATATCCTCAGCTCCTCCCCACCCCACCTAATATCCTCAGCTCCTCCCTTCCCCATCTGATATCCGCAGCTCCTCCCCACCCCACCTAATATCCTCAGCTCCTCCCTACCCCATCTGATATCCGCAGCTCCTCCCCAGCCCACTTAATATCCTCAGCTCATCCCAACCCTCTAATATCCTCAGCTCCTCCCCACCCCACCTAATATCCTCAGCTCCTCCTGAACCCACCTAATATCCTCAGCTCTTCCACACCCCACCTAATATCCTCAGCACCTCCCTACTCCACCTAATATCCTCAGCTCCCCCCACCCCAGATAATATCCTCAGCTCCTCCGCACCCCACCTAATATCCTCCGCTCCTTGTGAACCCACCTAATATCCTCAGCACCTCCCCACCCCAACTAATATCCTCAGCTCCTCCCCACCACAACTAATATCCTCAGTTCCTCCCAAACCCCACCTAATATCCTCAGCTCCTCCCCACCCCACCTAATAACCTCAGCTACTCCCCACCACACCTAATATCCTCAGCTTCTCCTGAACCCACCTAATATCTTCAGCACCTCCCACCTCATCTAATATCCTCAGCTCCTCCTCACCCCACCTAATAACCTCAGCACCTCCCACACCATCTAATATCCTCAGCTCCTCCTCACCCCACTTAATATCCTCAGCACCTCCCCACCCAAACTAATATCCTCAGCTCCTCGCCACCCCAACGAATATCCTCAGCAACTCCCCACCCCAACTAATATCCTCAGCTCCTCCGACCGCAAGTAATATCCTCAGCTCCTCCCCAACCCATCTAATATCCTCAGCTCCTCCCCACCCCATCTGATATACTCAGCTCCTACCCACCCCACCTAATATCCTCAGCTCATCCCAACCCTCTAATATCCTCAGCTCCTCCCCACCCCACCTAATATCCTCAGCTCCTCCTGAACCCACCTAATATCCTCAGCTTCTCCTGAACCCACCTAATATCTTCAGCTCCTCCACACCCCACCTAATATCCTCAGCACCTCCCACCCCATCTAATATCCTCAGCTCCTCCCCACCCCACTTAATATCCTCAGCACCTCCCCACCCAAACTAATATCCTCAGCTCCTCCCCACCCCAACGAATATCCTCAGCAACTCCCCACCCCAACTAATATCCTCAGCTCCTCCGACCCCAAGTAATATCCTCAGCTCCTCCCCACCCCATCTGATATACTCAGCTCCTTCCCACCCCACTTAATATCCTCAGCACCTCCCCACCCCACCTAATATCCTCAGCTCCTCCCACCCCAGATAATGTCCTCAGCTCCTCCTCACCCCACCTAATATCCTCCGCTCCTCGTGAACCCACCTAATATCCTCAGCACCTCCCCACCCCACCTAATATCCTCAGCTCCTCCCCACCTCACCTAATATCCTCAGCTCCTCCACACCCCAACTAATATCCTCAGCTCCTCTCCACCCCACCTAATATCTTCAGCTCCTACCCACCCCACCTAATATCCTCAGCTCAACCCCACCCCACCTAATATCATCAGCTCCTCCCCACCTAATATCCTCAGCTTCTCTCCACCCCACCTAATATCCTCAGCTCCTCCCCACCCTACCTAATATCCACAGCTCATCCTGAACCCAACTAATATCCTCAGTTCCTCCCAAACCCCAACTAATTTCCTCAGCTCCTCCCCACCCCACCTAATATCCTCAGCTCCTCCCCACCCCACCTAATATCCTCAGCTCCTCCCTTCCCCATCTGATATCCGCAGCTCCTCGCCACCCCACCTAATATCCTCAGCTCCTCCCTACCCCATCTGATATCCGCAGCTCCTCCCCAGCCCACTTAATATCCTCAGCTCATCCCAACCCTCTAATATCCTCAGCTCCTCCCCACCCCACCTAATATCCTCAGCTCCTCCTGAACCCACCTAATATCCTCAGCTCTTCCACACCCCACCTAATATCCTCAGCACCTCCCTACTCCACCTAATATCCTCAGCTCCCCCCACCCCAGATAATATCCTCAGCTCCTCCTCACCCAACATAATATCCTCCGCTCCTCGTGAACACACCTAATATCATCAGCACCTCCCCAGCCCACCTAATATCCTCATCTCCTCCCCAATTCACCTAATATCCTCAGCTCCCCCCCACCCCACCTAATATCGTCAGCTCCACCCCACCCCACCTAATATCCTCGGCTCCTCCCCACCCCAACTAATATCTTCAGCTCCTACCCACCCCACCTAATATCCTCAGCTCCTCCCCACCCCACCTAATATCCTCAGCTCCTCCCCACCCCACCTAATATCCTCAGCTCCTCCCCACCTAATATCCTCAGCTTCTCTCCACCCCACCTAATATCCTCAGCTCCTCCCGACCCCACCTAATATCCACAGCTCATCCTGAACCCAACTAATATCCTCAGCTCCTCCCCACCCCACCTAATATCTTCAGCTCCTCCCCACACCATCTAATATCCTCAGCTCCTCCCCACCCCACCTAATATCCTCAGCTCCTCCCCACCCCAACGAATATCCTTAGCACCTCCCCACCCCACCTAATATCCTCAGCTTCTCCCCATCCCACCTAATATCCTCAGCTCCTCCCCACCACACCTAATTTCCTCAGCTCCTCCCCAGCCCACCTAATATCCTCAGCTCCTCCCCACCCCACCTAATATCCTCAGCTCCTCCCCACCCCACCTAATATCCTCAGCTCCTCCCCACCCCACCTAATATCCTCAGCTCCTCCCCACCCCACCTAATATCCTCAGCTCCCCCCACCCCACCTAATATCCTCAGCTCCTCCCCGCCCCACCTAATATCCTCAGCTCCTCCCCACCCCACCTTTTGTCCTCAGCTCCTCCCCACCCCACCTAATATCCTCAGCTCCTCCCCACCCCACCTAATATCCTGAGCTCCTCCCCACCCCATCTAATATCCTCAGCTCCTCCCCACCCCACCTGATATCCTCAGCTCCTCCCCACCCCACCTAATATCCTGAGCTCCTCACCATCCCACCTAATATCCTCAGGGCCTCCCCACACCACCTAATATCCGCAGCTCTTCATAACCACATCTAATATCGGCAGCTGCTCCCAAATCCACCTAATATCTGAAGAGATCGCAAAGTCTCTGTTTGAAGAATGGACTCAGTCGAGAATATTTTGTGGACTTTATGGAAATTTTCTGAGGTTATTTTCCCTGTGATGGGATCACCCTGTGTAAATATGTGAATAACTGGTTTGTTAAAACTCCAGAAAACGCATGACAGTTGGCTGTGAAAAAACAACTGTCAGTCATCCAGAATATGGAAAAGCTCTTCTCACCTCCATCTGAGAAGAGAAGCAGAACAATGAACCCAGTGGCCTAGCCAGCTGGAGAGGAGCCAGTTTTGCCCAACACAAAGACCGAAATATATCCCAGACTTAGGGCCATTAGTCCAATCATGGAATACTCATGGATGACCCCATCACTGATTAAGCACCGTAGTGCTTAGAAATAAAATGATTTTAAAAATTGGCGGGATACATAGGGGTAGCGAGACTCCAAAAAGATAAACCCTTTCCCACCTTTCTCTCTATCTCTGTCTCTCTCTCGCCCCAACAAGCTCGACCTAACAAGATGTACCAGAGGAAGAAGCAGCTAAGTGGAGCGATCGAGACGGACTGTGTGTGGGGTTAAGCATGATCTCGAATGTCCCAAGCCGGTAACCAGAGGGCTCAGAGTTTTTCTCAGAAGTGAAGTTTTTGGGCTATTCCGGGGTGGGAGCTTTGTTTGTTTCAGCCAGGCGAAACGGCTTATGCGACTGGGTAATTCGTTGGTAGGGGTGGAATTAGAGTCCACCATAGCAACAAGGGAATTACCTTATTCATAGTCCTAAGTTTTGTACTGTATGTATGTTATTTGTAACCTGGATTTTATTCTCCACAGAGACAGTGATTTAGTTTAGTAGTGAATGTTTTAGCCAGTGTATGTTAGACCAAATAAATATAAGATTGATTTCTCACCGAAGCATTCCTGTCCGCGACTTATTTCATTTACACTCTGAATAATAATTCCCGGGTGTACAATTTTCGTAAGGCGGGGGCGATTTGAACCGTCCGTCTAGCAATTGAGCTAGGATCAAAAAAACACTTACATCTCTTGGCGACTGCGGGCAGGACCTGAGTTACAGGAGTGTAAATCAGTCATGGACAGGGCTTCTGGTGAAAGATCCCAAATGGAGGAAATGATTTCTTCATATGAGTTTAAGAAGGTTAACGTCACTAAGAAGTGGGTGCTAGGCTTGTTGCGGTCTGAGCGTCCGGTGGACGCAGCGGCAGAATGGACGGAGGGCAAGGACCATAGGAGCAGCATTGAAAAGGCGATATGGCTCATCTGTCTACGAAGACACGTCCAACTGCTAGATAAGCAGGTTGCTAAGTTAGAGGCAGAGATCAGGGAGTCCGAGGCACAGTCAGATGCAAGGGCTGTAGTAGGGAGCAGGTTATGCACGGAGGTAAAGAATGAGAAGCAGGGAAAAATAAGCCAGGAGGGAACCTTCCGTAACCATAAGGAGTTCCTGGAATGCCAGGTAACTGAGGCAAAGGGGAACGAGAGGATGGTTAGGGAGGAGAACGCTCGCTTGTCGAGTGAGGTAAAGGTGCTGGGAGAGCAGTTGAAGGATATTCAGGTGGCATACATAGGCGCCAGGCTTTGGCCCGTCTACCGGAGTGCCTGTGCGGGGGTGCCTGACCGGGCGCAGCTGCAGGGGGAGCCTAGAGCTCATTGGCTGAGGACCCTGGTGGCGAACAGCCTGCCAGGATCAAGGCCAAAGCAGAGGGGTGGTTCGATTCCAGGGATCCCCAGACCACAGAATAGAGTGTGATCCGGCAGTTAACTCGCTCTTTTAAGAATGGTAGGGGTGAGGATGACAAACCAAAGGGCAGAGTACACGAGTTAAAGCCTAGTGGAGGCAACGTTTGAAGAGAGTGGCGCCAGGAAGGGGGTATCTCAGAGAAGAAGCAGGGTTGTTATGGGTGTGGGAGTAAAGGGCACTGGAGGAAAGACTGCCCAGTCTCTGACAAAAGGAGCGGGAAAGGGGATCCTCCAGCGCCAGTGCAGAAAGCCGCAGCTTTGGCAGGAAGCAGCACTGATCCGTTCGCGGTATTAGTGGCTGCTCTCCGCGCAGTCTTTACGGCAGGGCAGGGTAGGGTGGATGCAGCAGCGGGCAGCGTACTCCCATCCGCCCCAAACAATCCCGACCCATGACTAGGGGCTTCTCAGCCCGTTTACCTGTGCCCACTAAGATATGATGCTTGGAAGAGACCGTGCGTGAAGATGGTGGTGGAGAAGGTGCAAGGGACCGATCTGCTGGACACTGGAGCTTCATGCATCATTGTCTATGCGGATAACCGGACCACATCATCTCTATCGAGCGGGGTCCCATATAACTTAGTAGGGTCCACCGGGAACGGACAGGCTGGGTCTTTCTCCATCCCGCTAGCCATCGATCTGGGTACACTCCATACGGAGTGGAATTGTGTCCTGATGCGGTGGGAGCGGGAGGAATAGGCATTTTGGGGGCAGTCTTCATACTGGCCCACAAGATATTGGTGGATTTCCGGAATCACTGTCTTTCGGGGGCAGTATGCACGGGAAAGGAGAAGGAGGTGGTAGTTATACCAGGGAAGCAAGGCAAGGGAACCGTGTGTACGATGAAGCCCAAGGATAGTTATGACCTTGAACGTTTGGTCACTTCTACCCCGGCGGAGTACATAGCGGATGTGCGAGCCAACCTCGCGGCATTCGCTACACACAAGCACGACTGTGGGAGGGTAATAGGGGTGGAGGTCAGAATAGAAGGAGACCCCATGTCTCGACCACAGAAACAGTACAACTTCCCTAGAGAGGCAGAGGCGGATTTAGAGGCGGCATTGGGATCATTGGTTGAGCAGGGTGTGTTGAGACCCATAGTGACCCATGTGAACTCTCGGATTTGGCAGGTTAGGAAACCGGGCAATTTGTGGAGAGCCACTGTGGACTATCGAGTTCTTAACAAGAACATCCCAGCCTGTGCCCCTACCGTCGCAGCCGTAGCTGACCTGATCGGGAGTATCCCGGCATCCGCGAAAACATTCACGGTGCTGGACATTTCAAACAGATTCTGGTCTATCCCTATCAAAATCCCTCTAAATTCACGTTCACTTTCAAGGGTCAGCAGTACACATGGACCTGCCTTCCCCAAGGGTTTCATAACAGCCCTTCTATTTTCCACCAATACATGGCCAACTGTTTAAAAGGGTTCAGCAGACCGCAGCGGCTTGTACAGTACGTGGACGATCTGCTTTTGTTCTCCAACGAGGGGTAGGAGCATGGCCCCCTGCTGGCTGAGCTGCTGAGTCTGTAAAAGGAAGCTGGGTTCAAGGTTAATCCCAAGAAAGCACAGATCGGCCAGCAGGACGTAAAATTCCTCAGGCTGACCATACGTGCTGGCGAGAGGGCGATCGATAAGGTGAAAAGGAAGGCGGTACAGGAGCTACCTGCCCCGACCACGATAACGGGGGTAAGATCCTTCCTGGGTCTCACAGGGTATTGCAGGGATTTCATAGAGGACTATGCCGCTACGGCAGCTAGTCTACTCCGGCTGCTTCAAAAGGGAGTGGTCTGGGAGTGGGATGAGGATTGCATGGCAGCTTTTAGTCATCTGAAGAGTGATCTGCAGACCGCACCTGCTTTAGGAGCGTTGATGGGGGAAAGGAGTTATTTTTGGAGGTAGCTGCCACAGGGGAGAGTTTGAGCGCAGTGCTGCTCCAGGAGCGGCATGGCAAGCTGAGGCCTGTGGTATACTCATCAAGAATCCTCACAGATGTAGAGAGGGGGTACTCCAATTGTGAGAGGCACCTGCTTGCCACACATTGGGCCGTGAGGAGATCACAAATCTTCACGGGGGCATCCCCGTTAACTCTCTTAACCCATCATTAGCCCACTCAGATGCTTCTGGATGGGAGGATAAAGGACGGCACGGTGAGCAGTGCACGCATTGCTCGCTGGACTTTATTGCTCTCTCAGACAAATTTGAGTGTGAAAGGCCTCTGTGAGCCCAAGCTCGCCGCAAATTTGATCTACCCAGGGGTGGCCCACAAATGTTCTGTTGAAGGGGTATGGGACGTAGACATAGGGTTTCGGGCTGGGATCCATGTAGACGGGCCCAGTACAGTGGTGGCAGGGGAGCAACACACTGGATGCGGGAATTTTGACCCAAAGGCAGGCATTGCCAAGGCCATTAAACTCCCGAGCAGCATGAGCGCCCAGCACGCTGAACTGTCGGCGGTGGTGTATGTGGTTACTCACCCCTAAGTGTACCATAAGAACATAAGAACATAAGAAATAGTAGCAGGAGTAGGCCAATCGTCCCCGCGAGCCTGCTCCGCCATTCAATAAGATCATGGCTGATCTGATCCTAACCTCAAATCTAAAGAACACAAGAAGTAGGAGCAGGACCCGGCCACTCAGCCCCTGGGCCCGCTCTGCCACCCACAGGGCCCTGACCGATCCGAACTCAGCCTCATGTCCAATTTCCTGCCCGCTCACCGTAACCCGTAATTCCCTTTACTTCTAGGGAACTATCTATTTCTGTTTTAAATTTATTTAATGATGTAGCTTCCACAGCTTCCTGGGGCAGCAAATTCCACAGACCTACTACCCTCTGAGTGAAGAAGTTTCTCCTCATCTCGGTTTTGAAAGAGCAGCCCCCTATTCTAAGTTTATGCCCCCTAGTTCTAGTTTCAACCATCCTTGGGAACATCCTTACCGCATCCACCCGATCAAGCCCCTTCACAATCTTATATGTTTCAATAAGATCGTCTCTCATTCTTCTGAACTCCAATGAGTAGAGTCCCAATCTACTCAACCTCTCCTTATATGTCCACCCCCTCATCCCCGGAATTAACCGAGTGAACCTTCTTTGTACTGCCTCGAGAGCAAGTATGTCTTTTCTTTAGTATGGACACCAAAACTGTACGCAATATTCCAGGTGCGGTCTTACCAATACCTTATATAACTGCAGCAATACCTCCCTGTTTTTATAATCTATCCCCCTAGCAATAAAAGCCAACATTCCGTTGGCCTTCTTGATCACCTGCTGCACCTGCATAGTAACTTTTTGATTTTCTTGCACTTGGACCCCCCGATCCCTTTGTACTGCAGTACTTTCCAGTTTCTCGCCATTAAGATAATAACTTGCTCTCTGATTTTTCCTGCCAAAGTGCATAACCTCACATTTTCCAATATTGTATTGCATCTGCCAAATCTCCGCCCACTCACCCAGCCTGTCTATATCCCCTTGTACGTTTTTAATGTCCTCCTCACTTTCTACTTTCCCTCCCATCCTTGTATCATCTGCAAACTTTGATATGTTACACTCGGTCCCCTCCTCCAAATCGTTAATATAGATTATATAGAGTTGGGGACCCAGCACGACCCCTGCGGAACACCACTGGCTACTGGTTGCCAGTCCGAGAATGAACCATTTATCCCAACTCTCTGCTTCCTGTTAGATAACCAATCCTCCACCCATGCCAGAATATTACCCCCAATCCAGTGATTTTTTATCTTGAGCATTAATCTTTCATGTGGCACCTTGTCGAATGCCTTCTAGAAGTCTAAATACACTACGTCCACTGGTTCCCCTTTATCCACCCTGTACGTTATGTCCTCAAAGAACTCAAGCAAATTTGTCAGACATGACTTCCCCTTCATAAAGCCATGCTGACTTTGTCCTATTAAATTATGTTTATCTAAATGTTCCGTTACTGTCTCCTTAATAATAGACTCCAAAATTTTACCCACCACAGATGTTAGGCTAACTGGTCTATAATTTCCAGCCTTCTGCCTATAACCTTTTTAAATAAGGGTGTTACATTAGCAGTTTTCCAATCTGCCGGGACCTTTGCTGAGTACAGGGAATTTTGGAAAATTATTACCAAAGCATCCACAATCCCTACTGCCACTTCCCTCAAGACCCTAGGATGAAAGCCATCAGGTCCAGGGGATTTATCCGCCTTGAGTCCCATTATTTTACTGAGTACCAATTCCTTAGTGATTTTAATCGTATTTAGCTCCTCCCCTATAATACCCTACGCCCTACACTATTTTCTGGGACAGCATGTTCACTTGCAATTCGTGTACAGAATATTTAGCCATTTGGTCTCGTCGCGGGTTCACATCTGCAGACGGCAAACCCCTAGCAACAAAGCCATTGTTGCAACAGATCATAACAAGGATAGGAACCCTGGGGGATTTCTATATCCACAAAGTTAAGGCCCATTCAAAGGGGGAACCCCGTGCGGAGGGCAATCAGCAGGCCAACGTGATGACCGAAGAGGGTGCTCGAACTGGCACGTTTTGGGATCCATATGGGTCGAGTCAGGTAGCAGCGATCAGAGACAAAGCTGGGGCCCAAGGGAGTGCAGGGGAAACATTGGCCCCGGACCTAAAGATTGTCCAGGCACGGGATCCCGTCCTAAAGACTGTTCTGGAGACGCTGGCTAAGGGAGATAAGGTAGAGCGTCCATACGGAATGGCAGGTATCTCGGTAAATACGTAGTACCATTATTCAAGAAGGGTAGTAGGGATAAACCAGGGAATTACAGGCCAGTGAGCCTAACATCAGTGGTAGGGAAATTATTGGAAAAAATTCTGAGGGACAGAAATAGTCTCCACTTGGAGAGGCAAGGATTAATCAAGGATAATCATCATGACTTTGTCAGGGGGAGATCATGTCTGACCAATTTGATTGAATTTTTAGAGGGGGTGACTAGGTGTATGGATGAGGGTAGTGCAGTTGATGTAGTCTACATGGACTTCGGTAAGTCTTTTGACAAAGTCCCGCATGGGAGACTGGTCAAGAAGGTAAAAGCCCATGGGATCCAGTGCAACTTGGCACTTTTGATCCAAAATTGGCTTAGTGGCAGGAGGCAGAGTGTGATGGTCGAAGGTTGTTTTTGTGACTGGAAGCCTGTGTCCAATGCTGGGTCCTTTGCTGTTTGTAGTGTACATTAATGATTTAGATATGACTGTAGGAGGTATGATCAGTAAGTTCGCAAATGACACGAAAATTGGTGGCGTGGTAAATAGTGAGGAGGGAAGCCTCCGGCTTCAGGACTATATAGACGGGTTGGTTAGATGGGCAGAACAGTGGCAAATGGAATTTAACCCTGAAAAGTGTGAGGTGAATCATTTTGGGAGGACTAACAAGACAACGGAATACACAATGAATGGTAGGACCCGAAGAAGGACAGAGGATCAGAGGGACCTTGGTGAGCATGCACATAGATCCCGGAAGGCAGCAGGACAGGTTGATAAGGTGGTTAAAAAGGCATATGGGAAACATGCCTTCATTAGCCGAGGCATAGAATATAAGAGCAGGGAGGTTATGATGGAGCTGTACAAAACGGTAGTTCGGCCACAGCTGGAATACTGTGTGCAGTTCTGGTCGCCACACTATAGGAAGGATGTGAGTTCATTGGAGAGGGTGCAGAGGAGATTCACCAGGATGTTACCTGGGCTGGAGCGCTTCAGCTATGAAGAGAGACTGGACAGGCTGGGCTTGTTTTCCTTAGAGCAGAGAAGGCTGAGCGGGGACCTGATTGAGGTGTACACAATTATGAGTGGCATAGATAGGGTAGATAGAAAGGAACGTTTTCCCTTAGTAGAGGGGTCAATAACCAGGGGGCATAGTTTCAAGGGAAGGGGCAGGAGGTTTAGAGGGGATTGGAGGAAAAACTTTTTCACCCAGAGTGTGGTTGGAATCTGGAAATCACTGCCTGAAAGGATGGTAGAGGCAGGAACCCTCACAATATTCAAGAATCATTTAGATGAGCACTTGACACGCCATAGCACACAAGGCTACGGACCAAGTGCTGGAACATGGGATTAGAATAGACAGGGCTTGAATGCCGGCGCGGACACGAGGGGCCGAAGGGCCTCTTTCTGTGCTGTATAACTCTATGACTCTATGACTCTAAAGGAAGAGATGGTTTTTAGAGGGAAACAGTGGGTAGTTCTGCAGCAGCACCGGAGATAATTCCTTCAGTTGTCCCACGAGGGTCCAGGAGCGGGGCAGCCCGGGCCGGAGACCATTGGCAACGGGTGGAACAGGCAGGGTGTTGGCCGCAACTGAGGGAGGACTTCCGCAACTTCTGCGCTATTGCTTGGTGTGTGGTGCAAACAACCTTGACCCTCCAAAAAGGAACGTTTCCATGGGACACACTGGGAGAGTGGAGGGTCCATGGCAGTCCATACAGGTCGATTATATCGGACCGCTGCCCACCGCGCAGGTGGGTTACACATACTGCCTGGTCCTGGTGGATGTGTTCTCTAAATGGGTAGAAGCCTTCCCATGCCGAACAGCCACAGCTTTGTGGACTGCAAGGATTCTAGTGAGAGAAGTGTTCTCTCGGCTACCACGGTATGTGGAGTCCGATCAGGGGAGTCACTTCACAGCGGCAGTCATGCAGGCGACTCTGAAGATGCTAGGTGTAGAGGGTAAATGGCATGTCGCACACAACACGCAGTCATCGGGGATCGTGGAGCGGATGAATAGGACCATCAAGGAAAGGTTACGGAAGGAGACGGGAGACTCGCCTAGAAAATGGGCGGAGGTCTTGCCGTTAGTTCTGATGGGGGTCCGAGCCAGCCCGTCTAGAAGCACAGGGTATTCCCCACATGAGCTCGTGACTGGCAGGGTCATGAGAACGCCCAGCCATGTACTGGCCCCGGTTCTCACAGAAGGTCAGTTGAGAGAGGTGAACCGGGACAGGATTGTTAAGAATTTGTTTGAGCATCTCAGACAGACCCATTGGCAGGCTGCCAGTAACATGGGGAAGCAACATCGTAGAAATCGTTTATTGCTTGAGCCTCAGAGGCAACACGAGTGAAAGGTCGGAGAGCAAGTAATGGTTAGAAACTTCGCCAGGGTAGGGACTTTTCAACCGCTATACATGGGACCGTACAGTATCGTGGATAGGGCTAGTCCAATGGTATATGTGGTCAAAATGCCTCGACGCACTAAGTGGTTCCATATCAATCAGTGAAGCTTTTCAACCCTGGGGAAAGAGCTGATAAGAGGAGGAAACAGCAGGGAGTGGTGAGCTGCGCTACAGTTGTGGGTCTCCAGCCCATAATCTGGGACAGTGAGGAGCCCACAGAGGGACCAGTCGTTCCGCCTGTAGGGGCAGGAGTGAGAAGGAGTGTCAGGATCCCACAGCCGAGGGTGCCGTGGACGCCTCCTTACACACCGTTGAACGAAGGAAGCCGGAGTCGTAAGAGGCCCAGGGTCGAGGAGACCTAGTGTGGCCACCCGGAGACGGGTGACGCTGTACATAACTTATTTCTCTCCTGTCTGTTGCCTTAGCTTGTCTGTATAGTTTGGATTGACATGTATGCTGTGGATACCAAATGTAATCGTGTGTAGCTGCGTCTGGAAAGGTGAGGCATCACCCAAGGACAACGTTGCATTCTGTGTCTTTTCAGGGAACGCCTAAGAACAAGATGAAGTCAGCCATGGTAGTCCTGAGCGTCATGATTGAAGCCAGCGAGAGTCACAGGGGCGACACCGAGGAATCGGTTATCTTCGGCTGCACCGGCGGAGACGGACCGACCATGACCACTGGAGGTGGCTCGAAGGATGGGGCGAGCGTCTATCTCCACGAGGGAAGCTGGCCTGGATGGCTGGGGTCGAATTCCACCCGCTATTCCAGTCATGACAAGTTCACCTATGGTGAAGCATCCATCCCATGCCCGAGAATAGGGGTTATCACCTCCCGGGTTAGGGTAACAGAGGGTAAACGGGTGTGCCTTAGCTGCAGGGGACATATTCCACTGGGAAGGTGGTGGTGGCTCAGGAAACTGAGCGCGGATACAGGGGACCAGACAGCTGACTGGGAAAGACTAAGTCATGACACGTACCGGACGATCACGGGTTCTCAGGGAGGAGTGAATGTGTGTTGGGATAAGTGGTGGGAATCCGAGAAAGGGATTTATGTGTGTATGTGGGGCTCGGAAAAGATCTGCCCAGCAGGTGTGTTGATCGCGTTTAGCAGGCGATGGCAGGACGCCAGGGGTGGGATCGGTTGGGATCGGAGTGTGGACTCCTGTGTGATCCTAAAACCCCCGAATACCATCAACGCCACAGAGCTCATCTCATACACCAGGAAGCCCGCGTCCAGAGCCCCGACAGTACAGATGACTGTAGATGGGTGTCCCACCACCACCAGGGGTCCAGGGAATGGGTTGGTGTTAATCCCGACTGACAAAGTGTTGTTTCAGAACGTGCTCTACGCCGTGGCATCCGTGACCCTGAACCTGACTGAAGTCCATCTGCCTGTGTGGTGTCCAAGGAAGACGGAGAAGCTTTATGAAGCTCTGTTAAAAGCGACGTTTCAGGAATTTTATGAACTGGACTATGGAAATGTAGAGAAAGAAAAGCTTTATAATCTGAATGTTGGGGATAGTGTGGGGTCCGGGAGGCAGAGAAGAGGGACCTGGATGATTCCTTTTCTGCCGGAACATCTCACTGAGTTAATAAAGACCGTTGAACTCTCCCAGAAACATTTTTACACTTTGGAGGGAGCAAAAGACAGTAGAAGTGGGGGAGGAGATGAAGGGGATTGTCTCGCCACCATGGTGGGACATCGGTCTGAGTATAGAGATTCCTCCCTGGATCCGCATCTGTTCCCATGCATTAGTTATCATACAATTGTTGCTTGTAAGCTACTTGTTCTACACCAGCTGCAAGTGATGGAGCCAGATGCTCCGAGCGCGGTAGCAAAGGGTGTTAGATTGATCCGGTAAGGTGTAATTGATTTATGTTGATGATGGTTTCTCCCTGCAAAAACTTGTAATGTACCAAGGTTGTGTAAGCGAGTGTATAGTATTCTGGTTATAGCTTTACAATCTGTACTATGTGATGTGTGCTGTTGTATTTTTGTAATGTGTTACCACCTGTCAATGCTGTACTGTGTGATGTGCGCTGCTGTATTTTTGTAATGTGTTACCACCTGTAAATGCTGTACTGTGTGATGTGCGCTGTTGTATTATTGTAATGTCTTACCACCTGTCAATGCTGTACTGTGTGATGTGCGCTGTTGTGTTATTGTAATGTGTTACCACCTGTCAATGCTGTACTGTGTGATATGCGCTGTTGTATTTTTGTAATGTGTTACCACCTGTCAATGCTGTACTGTGTGATGTGCGCTGTTGAGTTATTGTAATGTGTTACCACCTGTCAATGCTGTACTGTGTGATGTGCGCGGTGACTTTTTGGTAACCTTCTGTGGATCTTATTAATGTTCTGTATTTTGACTTGAAGTTTGTCAATGGGAATTGCAACCCAGCCATTTGAATGTGTTCAGAAGCCGTTTCGCTGATGATTTGACTCGGGAGAAGGGAACTATGACACGCAGTAAGGGTTACAGCTCTGGGGTTAAAATGTAAAATGAGGGAAACAGCTTCACTTGTGGGAGACTTTGGCCTTTGCTGTCTCACCGAGTGATGCTTTGTGGAAAGACAAGCTTTAAACGGGGGACTGCAGAGATCGCAAAGTCTCTGTTTGAAGAATGGACTCAGTCGAGAATATTTTGTTTATATTATGGGATTTTTCTGAGGATATGTTCCCTGTGATGGGCTCACCCTGGGCAGATATGTGAAAAAGTGGTTTGTTAAAACTCCAGAGAACGCATGGCAGTTGGCTGTGACGGAAGAACTGTCAGGCATCCAGATTATGCAAAAGCACTACTCACCTCCATCTCAGAAGAGAAGCAGAACAATGAACCCACTGGACTTGCCAGCTGGAGAGGAGCCAATTTTTCCCAACACAAAGACCGAATTCTGTCCCAGACTTAGGGCCATTAGTACAAACACGGAGTACACATGGGTCTGAGGATGACTCCATCACTGATTAAGCACTGGAGTGCTTAGAAACAAAAGGATTTTAAAGATTGGCGGGAAAGATATGGGTAGCAAGACTCCTATAAAGATAGATCCTTTCCCACCTTATCTCTCTCTCTCTCTCTCTCGCCCCAACAAGATCGACCTAACAAGAAGTACCAGAGGAAGAAGCAGCTAAGCGGAGCAATCGAGACGGAATGTGTGTGGGGGTAAACATGATCTCGAGTGTCCCAAGCCGGTAACCAGAGGGCTCAGAGTTTTTCTCAAAAGTGAGGCTTTTGGGCTATTGTGAGGGTCAGAGCTTACTTTGTTTCAGCCAGGCGAAAGGGCCTTATGCGACTGAGTAATTCGTTGGTAGGGGTGGAATGAGAGTCCACCATAGCAACAAGGGAATTGCTGCTTGTCATAGTCCTCAGTTTTGTACTGTATGTATGTTGTTTGTAACCTGGATTTTATTCTCCACAGAATCAGTAATTTCGTTTAGTAGTGCATGTTTTAGCCAGTGTATGTTAGACCAAATAAATATAAGTTTGATTTTTCACTGAAACATTCATGTCCGTGAATTACTTCATTTACACTCTGAATAATAATTCCCGGGTGTAGAACTTTCGTAAGGCGGGGGCGATTCGAACCGTCCATCTAGCAATTGGGCTAGGATCAAAAACCACTTACATAGGGAAATGGTATTAGGGAAATTGATGGGATTGAAGGCCGATAAATCCCCAGGGCCTGATAATCTACATCATAGGGTATGTAAGGAAGTCACCCAAGAAATAGTAGATGCATTGCTGGTCATCTTCCAAAATTCTATCGACTCTGGAACAGTTCCCATGAATTGGAGGATAGCTAATGTAACCCCACTATTTAAAAAAGGTGGTCGAGAGAAAACAGAGAATTATAGACCGGTAAGTCTGACATCGGTAGTGAAAAAAATGCTAGAGTCCATTATAAAAGATGTAATAGCAGAGCACTTGGAAAACAGTGACAGGATCGGACAAATTCAACATGGATTTACAAAAGGTAAATCATGCTTGACGAATCTACTGAAATTTGTTGAGGATGTAACTGGTAGAATAGATAAGGGAGAGCCAGTGGATGTGGTGTATTTTGAGTTTCAGAAGGCTTTCGATAAGGTCCTGCATAAGAGATTAGCAAGCAAATTTAAAGCACATGGGATTGGGGGTAAGGTACTGCCTTGGATAGAAAACTAGTTGGCAGACAGGAAGCAAAGAGTTGGAATAAACGGGTCTTTTTCCGAGTGGCAGGCAGTGACTAGTGGGGTACCGCAGGGATCGGTGCTAGGACCCCAGCTATTCACAATATATATAAATGATCTAGACGAGGTAACTAGTTGTAATATCTCCAAGTTTGTAGACGACATAAAGCTGGGTGGGTGTGTGTGCTATGAGGAGGATGCAGAGAAAGTCCAAAATGATTTGGACTGGTTAGGTGATTGGGCAGATGCATGGCAAATGCAGTATAATGTGGATAAATGCGAGGTTATCCACTTCAGTTGCAAAAACAGGAAGGCAGATTATTATCTGAACGGCAATAGATTGGGAAAAGGGGAAGTGCAACGAGACGTGGGAGTCCTTGTGCACCAGTCGCTGAAGGTAAGCATGCAGGTGCAGCAGGCGGTTAAGAAGGCAAATGGTATGATGGCCTTCATAGCGAGACGATTCCAGTACATACAAACATAGAAGATAGGAGCAGGAGTAGGCCATTCGGCCCCTCGAGCCTGCTCCGCCATTCGATGAGATCATGGCTGATCATCTAAACTCAGTACCCTGTACCTGCCTTCTCCCCATATCCCTTGATACCTTTAGCTTTAAGAAATATATCTAACTCATCCTTGAATATATTTAATGACCTCGCCTCAACTATCTTCTGTGGTAGAGAATTCCACAGGTTCACCACTCTCTGGGTGAAGAAATTCTTCTTCATTTCTGTCCTAAATGGTTTACCCATTATCCGTAGATTATGACCCCTGGTTCTGGACTCTCTGATCATCGGGAACATTCTTCCTGCATCTAGTTTGTCCAGACCTGTCAGAATGTTATATGTTTCGATGAGATCCCCTCTCAATCTTCTATACTCCAGCGAGTATAAGCCCAATCGACCCAATCTCTCCTCATATGTCATTCCTGCCATCCCAGGTATCAGCCTTGTGAATCTTCGCTGAACTCCTTCCATGGCAAGAACATCCTTCCTCAGATAAGGCGACCAAAACTGCACACAGGACTCAAGGTGTGGTCTCACCAAGGCCCTGTACAACTGCAGCAGGACATCCCTGTTCCTATACTCAAACCCTTTCGCTATGAAGACCAACATACCATTTGCCTTCTTCACCGCCTGCTGCACCTGCATGCTTACTTTCAGCGACTGGTGCACAAGGACACCCAGGTCTCGTTGCACTTCCCCTTCTCCCAATCTTTTGCCATTCAGATAATAGTCTGCCTTTCTGTTTTTGACACCAAAGCGGATAACCTCGCACTTATCCACGTTATATTGCATCTGCCACGCTTCTGCCCACTCACCCAACCTGTCCAGATCATCCTGGAGTTTCTCGCTATCCTCCTCGCTGCACACACTCCCACCCAGCTTTGTGTCATCTGCAAACTTGGAGATATTACATTTAATTCCCTTATCTAGATCATTAATGTATATTGTGAATAGCTGGGGTCCAAGGACCGATCCCTGCGGTACCCCACTAGTCACTGCTTGCCACTCGGAAAAAGACCCATTAATTCCCACTCTCTGCTTTCTGTCCGCCAACCAGTTCTCTATCCAAGTCTATACCTTGCCCCCAATCCCATGTGCCTTAAATTTACCCGCTAATCTCTTATGCGGGACCTTATCGAAAGCCTTTTGAAAGTCCAAATACACCACATCTACTGGTTCTCCCTTATCTATTTTCCCAGTTACATCCTCAAAAAATTCCAGTAGATTAGTCAAGCACGATTTACCTTTTGTAAATCCATGTTGACTTTGTCCGATCCTGTCACTGTTTTTCAAATGCTCAGCTATTACATCCTTTATAATGGACTCTAGCATTTTCCCCACTACCGATGTCAGGCTTACCGGTCTGTAATTCCCCGCCTTCTCTCTACCACCCTTTTTGAATAGTGGGGTAACATTAGCTACCCTCCAATCCATGGGTACAGTTCCAGATTCCATCGAATGTTGGAAGATGATCAGCAATGCATCTACTATTTCTAGGGCCACTTCTTTAAATACCCTAGGATGTAGATTATCAGGCCATGGGGATTTATCGGCCTTCAATACCGTCAATTTCCCCAACACCATTTCCCTGCAAATACTGATTTCTTTCAGTTCCTCCCTGTCATCAGACCGTATGTTCTCCAACATCTCTGGGAGGTTATTTGTGTCCTCCTTTGTGAAGACAGAACCAAAATATGCATTTAATTGGGCTGAGTACAGGAACAAGGATGTCTTGCTGCAGTTGTACAGGGCCTTGGTGAGACCACACCTTGAGTATTGTGTGCAGTTTTTGTCGCTTTATCTGAGGAAGGATGTTCTTGCCATGGAGAGAGTGCAGCGAAGATTTACCAGACTGATACCTGGGATGGCAGGAATTACATCTGAGGTGAGATTGGATCGATTAGGCTTATATTCGCTAGAGTTTAGAGAATGAGAGGGGATCTCATTGAAACTTATAAAATTCTAACAGGACTAGACAGACCAGATGCAGGAAGGATGTTCCCGATGGCGGGGGAGTCCAGAACCAGCGGTCACAGACTAAGGATAAGGGATGAGGATGAGGACTGAGATGAGGAGGAATTTCTTCCTCCAGAGAGTGGTGAACCTGTGGAATTCTCTACCACAGAAGGTAGTAGAAGTCAATTCATTAAATATATTCAAGAAGGAGCTAGATATATTTCTTAATGCTAAAGGAATCAAGGGATATGGGGAGAAGGCAGGGACAGGGTACTGAATTTGGATGATCAGCCATGATCGCATTGAATGGCGGAGCAGGCTCGAGGGGCCGAATGGCCTACTCCTGCTCCTATCTTCTATGTTTCTATGAAACTGAGAGCAGGGGAAGTAAGGGGAACACAGTAACTGTTTAATTAGAAACAGAGAACAGGGGGAGTAAGGAAGACAGGGTAAGTATTTAGTTAGATAGATCGGACAGGACCATTATGGGGAACACAACAACTGTTTAAATAGAAATAGAAGACTTGGAAATTTAGCGGAACACATTGACTGTTTATTTGGAAACAGAGAATAGGGGAAGAAAGAAATACACGGTAACTTTTTAATTAGAAATGGAGGACAGAAATAGAGGTCTTCAAATATCCTAATATATACTGGGATAGAAATCGTGTAAAGGGCAGAGAGGGGAACCAATTTCTGAAGTGTGTTCAGGAGAACTTTCTTGATTAGTATGTTTCCGGCCCAACGAGGAATGGGAGATTGCTAAATCTGCTTCTGGGGGATGAGGTGGGTCAAGTGGAGCAATATCTGTAGGTGAACATTTAGGGAACAGTGATCATACAATCTAATGAGGTCATGTCTGATCTTCTGCCTCATTCCATTCACCGGCCCTATCGCCATATCCCTTGATGCCCTTACTAGTCAGAAATCGATCGACTTCTGTTTTGAATATACCCAATGACTGAGCCTCCACAGCCCTCTGGGGTAGAGAATTCCAAAGATTCACCACCCTCTGTGTGAAGAAATTTCTTCTCTTCTCAGTTCTGAATGGCCTACCCTTTATCTTGAGGCTGTGGCCACTGGTTTTAGATTCCCCAGCCAAGGGAAACATTCTCCCAGCATCCATCCTATCAAGCGCTGTAATAATTTTGTATGCTTCAATGAGATCCCTTCTAATTCTTCTGTATTCAAGAGAATACAGTCCTAGATTACTCAATCTCTTCTCATACGACAGTCCCGCAATCCCAGGAATCAATCTCGTGAACCTTCGTTGCACTCCCTCTGTGGCAAGTATATCCTTCCTTAGGTAAGGAGACCAAAATTGTACACAGTTCTCCAGGTGTGGTCTTACCAAGGCCCTATATAATTGGAGTAAGACTTCTTTACTCCTGTACTCAAATTATCTTGTAATGAAGACCAGCATAACATTTGCCTTCCTAATGGCTTGCTGTACCTGCACATTCACTTTCAGTGACTCATGTACAAGGAAACCCAGGTCCCTTTGGGCATCTGCATTCCCCAATCTTTCACCATTTTGGAAATACTCTGCCTTTCTGTTTTTTCTACCAAAGTGGATAACTTCACATTTATCCACATTATATTCCATCTGCCATGTTCTCGCCCACTCACTGAGCCTGTCGAGCTCCCTTGAAGCCTCTTCACATCCTCTTCGCAACTGACACTGCCACCTAGCTTTGTATCATCAGCAAATTTGGAAATGTTACATTTAGTCCCCTCATCCAAATCATTGATATAGATTGTGAATAGCTGGGGCCCAAGCACCAATCTCTGCAGTACCACATTAGTCACAGCCTGCCAAACTGAAAAAGACCTGTTTATCCCTACTCTTTGTTTTCTATCTGTTAACCAATTCTCAATCCATGCTAGTATATTACCCCCATTTCAATGTGACCTAATTTTGTTCACCAACCTTTTGTGTGGGACGTTATCGAAGGCCTCCTGAAAATCCTGATACACCACTTCCAATGTTTCCACTTTGTCTACTCCACTAGTTACATCCTCAAAGAACTCCAATAGGTTTGTCAAACAGGATTTCCCTTTCATAGATCCATGTTGACTCTGCCCAATCTTACTATTAGTTTCTAAGTGCTCAGTTATTGCCTCCTTTATAATAGATTCCAGCATTTTCCCAACTACTGATTTGAGGTTAACAGGTCTGTAGTTCCCTGTTTTCTCTCTCCCTCCTTTCTTAAATAGCGGGGTTACATTTGCTATCCTCTAATCTGCAGGAACCGTTCCAGATTCTGTAGAATTTTGGAAGATGACAACCAATGCGTCCACTATTCCAATGGCCACCTCTTTCAAAACCCTACGATGTAGGTCATCCGATCCTTGGGATTTATCGACTTTTAGTCCCATCAATTTTGTTAGTACTGTTTTCTTACTAATAATAATTTCGTTAAGTTCCTCATTCTCGTCACACCCTTGGTTTTCTCGTATTTCTGGGAGTTTTTTTGTGTCTTGCTCCGTGAAGACAGAAACAAAGTATTTATTTAATTTGGCCGCCATTTCCTCATTCCCCATTATAAATTCTCCCGTCTCTGACTGTAAAGGATCTACATTTACCTTCGCCAGTATTTTCCTTTTCACATACCTATAGAAGCTTTTATAAACCGTTTTTATATTTTTCGCTAGTTTGTGCTCATATTCCATGTTTCCTTTCTTTATCAATTTCTTATTCCCCCTTTACTGATTTCTAAAAAGATCCCAATCCTCAGGCTGACCGCTTTTTCTGGCAACTTCATAAGCTTCCTCCTTTGACTTAATACTAGCTTTATTTTCTTTTAATAGCCATGGTTGGATCACTTTTCCTTTTTGGATTTTTATTCCCTAGAGGAATATATGTTTGTTGCAAATTATGCATTATTTCCTTGAATGTTAACCATTGTATGTCCACCTTCATACCTTTTAGTGTAGTCTCCCAATCTACCATGGCCAACTTGTCCCTCATACCCTTGTAGTTTCCTCTGTTTAGATTGAAGACCTTAATTTCATATTGGACTACATCACTCTCAAACTTGATTTCAAATTCAATCATATTATGATCACTTGTCCCTAAAGGCCCCTTTTCCACGAGATTATTGATTAGCCCTTTCTCAATACACAGAACCAGATCCAGAATAGCCTGTTCCCTGGTTGGTTGATCCAGGAAACCATCTGCATGCATTCCAAGAATTCGTCCTCCGCACCATTAGTGGTAATTTGATTTGCCCAGTCAATATGTAGATTAAAGTCCCCCATGATTACCGTATTGCGCTTGTTACATGCACTTTTAATCTCTTGATTGATACTGTGCCCTACATTACTATTACTGTTTGGTGGCCTATACACAAACCCCCACCAATGTTTTCCGCCCTTTGCTGTTTCTTAGCTCCACCCAAACTGATTCCAGTTCAAAATCATGATCTGCCAAGCCAAGATCTTTTATCTCTACCGTACCGATCTCATCCCTTATTAACAGCGCTACACCACCTCCTTTTCCTTTTAGTCTGTCCTTCCTAAGTACCCTGGAACATTCAGTTCCCAGCTTTGGATACGCTGCAACCATGTCTCTGTAATGGCAATTACATCACACCTATTTACTTCTATTAGTGCAATTAATTCATCCACCTTGTTGCGAATGCTACGTGCATTTAGATAAAGTGCCGGCAACTTTGTCTGTTTAATATTTTTCGGCACTTTGTCCCACTTTACTGTTGGCCTTTGTTCCTGCTCCGTACTTGTTTTGCTGACTACTTTTCTAACTTGCACTTCCAGCTTTGTTTCTCTCCGTTCTAGCACCCACCCCCGTCCAAAGGAAAACACAGGCGCATAGCCAGTGAATAACACGGGTAGCGCTAACTGCACCACTGGCTCATTACAATCAGCACAAATATTACCTGCTGCCTTCGTCATCACTAAGAGGCATGTGCAGTTGACGCTACGTTCACTGCGCGCCCGTTTTCAGGCCCGATCAAATTCTAGGCCATGCGGTCTGTATGTGCAACAACGTTAAAGACTGTTGGTATTTTCTGAAACAAAATTACAGCAGGAAAATTCTGAGAACCAGAATAAATCCACTTGACCCAAACAGGTCTGTCTCTGTAACAGTGAATATCTCACCTATCGATCTGTTCAGTGTCTCCACAGAAACTTATCGACTTGTCTCCCGGTCCCATTTACACTGCCCCAAATGTCCTTCCCTAGTAACTTAATCCCTTATTCTATTACACTTTGGGTGAAATAATTGAACCTCAATTCCATCTGAATCCTTACCTCCTAATTGGAATTTTCTGTCAGTACCTGATTCCCTTCTGAGTGATCCTGGTTCCTGCAGCGGTGTTGTTAATTCCATTAAATATTGGAATCTGAAGTCTCTTCAATAAAGGAAACGAATCAAATTTCCTTGACCTTTCCTGACCTTAATTTCCCGATGCCCTTCATCATCTTTCTTAATTCCATTCCATTCCTATTCATCCAATCTTAGCAAGAGAATTGAATCTCCTGCGCTTGCTTCTCTACCCGCTCCCGCTCTGCTACCTCTGGTAACCCCTAAGGATCTATCCTTGTCCCCTCTTATTTTTCATGTACATGCTGCACCTTGGCGACATCATCCGAAAACACAGTGTCATATCCACTGACGAGACCAGCTCTACCTCACCACCATCTCTCTCACATCCTCCACTGTCTCTGATGCGTCACGCAGCTTGTCCGACATCATGTATTAGCTGAGCAAACACTTCCTCCTATTAAATATTGGGAAAACCAAAGCCATTATCTTTGGTCGCGGCCACAAACTCCATTCCTTAGCCACGGATTACATTCCTCTCCCTGGCAACTGTGTGATGCTGTTTGCAACCAATGCATCCTATTAGATCCTGAGCTGACCTTTCGCTCCCATACCCTCTCCATCAACAACACCATCTACTTCCACCTCCGTAACATTCGCTATCTGCTCCCCTGCCTCAGCCCATCTAATGCTGAAATCCTCATCTGTGCCTTTGTTATCTCCAGTCTCAATTATTCCAACACGCTAAGGCTTGCCAACCACCAACGTTCCATACTCTGAAAATTTGAGCTTATCCAAAACTCTGCTGTGCCTATCGGAACTCGCACCGAGTCCCGTTCACCCATCACCCATGGGCTCACTGACCTACACAGGCTCCCTGTCTGGCAAAGCCTTGATTTTTAAATTATCAACCTTGTTTTCAATCCCTCCATTACCTCACCCATCCCTATCTCTGCAATCACCTCCAGGCCTACAACCCTCCGAGATCTCTGCACTCCTCAATTTTGGCTTTTGCGTATCCCTAATTTTCACCTCTCCACTAATGGTGGCTGTGTTCACAGCAGCCTCGACCCTGAAATCTGGAATTCCCTCTCCAACCCTAACCGCCTCTACTTATCGCCTTTTCACTCTTAAAATTATATCTCTTCGACTAGCATTTGGTAACCTGTTCTAATATCTCTTTATTTGGCTTGGTGTTTCAATTTGTCTGATTACACTGCAATTAAGCGTCTTGGGACTTTATTACTACGATATATCAATTCAAGTGGTTATTGTTAATCCCCTTTTTACCTTCACAATAACATTAAATTTCCCTGTGACATGTTAACTGGAAATGTATAGAATTTCCCAAGAACTCACCCAAGCCCTGATCAAATATTTGGGGAACATCAGTACATTGTGAGCCTGTCCCTCTCTCAATGCTGCCCAATCAGTACATTGTGAGCCTGTGCCTCTCTCAGTGCTGCCCAATCAGTACATTGTGAGCCTGTTCCTCTCTCAGTGCTGCCCAATCAGTACATTGTGAGCCTGTTCCTCTCTCAGTGCTGCCCAATCAATACATTGTGAGCCTGTCCCCCTCTCAGTGCTGACCAATCAGAACATTATGAGCCTGCCCCTCTCTCACTGCTGTCCAATCAGTACATTGTGAGCCTGTCCCTCTCTCAGTGCTGTCCAATCAGTACATTGTGAGCCTGTCCCTCTCTCAGTGCTGCCCAATCAGTACATTGTGACAATGTCCCTCTCTCAGTGCTGCCCAATTCCCGATTTGCTATTTGTACAAAAGCTCAGCTCTGCTGGGTGGGGTTCAATCATGTATCCATTATAACTTCTGCAGCCATATAACCAGAATCACCTGTGGATTTGTAATGAGATGCCTGCAGTACATTGTGTGACAGATAGTATTCACCATCAGAGGGAACATTTCACCTTCACCCAGCTCGCAATGTTAACTAAATATTAGCAACTCATGTAGATTTCAAACATCTCTCAGAAATGTCCTCTGTCAACCACGGTTCTCATGAAATGTTGGTTTTGGTTTTCTAACTGTCCTCGTTTAAAATATCGAAGTAGGTCCTCTTACATTTTAATGAAAAGCAGAGCAGTATATCGGAGCTTTCTTTTACAATATAACTAACATTGAAACGACTTTCTGTCTGTTCCAATTGAAGATGTTCAACAGAAACACAAGGAAACACTCCGGGTACAAACTGAGACACTGAGAGTGAACACTATCCTAATAAAGGAGAAGGTTAAGGTTTTCCAGCTGGTTGATCGATACGCCGAGCTAACGGTCATTTCTACTGTTCGAGATCGGACACTTGTAGAACATGAACTGCTGGCAAGAGGCCGACACCATGAAGAGTGGAGAGAGAAACATCTCCGGAGAAAACTGGAAAGAATCCGAACTGATCAATTGTTCCAGAGCAGTTTTTCCCGGAGAAATTCCCAATCTGGGAGTTCAGCAGCAGTGAGCGGAGTCCCGGGGATTGGAAAAACAACAATTGTACAAAAGATTGTTCATGACTGGGCCACTGGGAAAATATACCCACACTTTCAATTTGTTTTCAGTTTTAAATTCCGGGATTTGAACGCTATTAACTGTAAAATAAACCTGTGGAATCTGTTACAAATTTTCTATCCTTACTTAAGGAATATTCTGGGAGAGCTCTGGAAGAACCCACAGGGATTGCTGTTTATATTCGATGGTTTGGATGAATTTCAGGGCAATATCGATTTTTCTGACGATCGGAGAAATACAGAACCTCAGTACATGTGCACTGATCCCGAATGCCGATGTAAAGTATGTGAAATTGTGTACAGTTTAATACAGCACAAGCTGCTCCCAGGATGTTCAGTGCTAGTGACCAGCCGCCCCACCGCATTACTTTTATTGGAAAAGGCTGAGATCAGTGTCTGGGCTTAAATCCTGGGATTTGTTGGAGAAGAGTGGAAGGAATATTTTACCAAGTTTTTTGAAGATCAGGCGGTGGCAGCAGCTGTTTTCAAACACGTGGAAGAGAACGAGATTCTGTACACCATGTGCTACAATCCTTCCTACTGCTGGATCCTCGGTCTGTCACTGGGTCCCTTCTTTACACAAAGAGACAGGAATCAGCAGCGAGTTCCCAAGACCATCACCCAACTATATTCCTATTATATTTACAACATACTGTAAAACCATGGCCGAGAGATTGAAAGCCCCCGTGATGTGTTACTGAAGATTGGTAAGATGGCCATCACAGGAGTCTCCGAGAAGAAGATTGTGTTTAGAAATGGAGATTTGATCAAGTACAATCTGCAACCTTCCCAGTTCTGTCTGGGTTCATGATGGAACTGTTGGAGAGAGATGTTTCTGTCCAGAGCGTGGTGTATACATTCCCGCACCTTACCATCCAAGAGTTTGTAGCCGCACTCGCACAATTCCTGACTCCAGATCCCGGGGACATCCTGAAATTCCTCAGAGAAGCCCACAGCGAGGAAGATGGGCGTTTTGAGATATTTCTCCGTTTTGTTGCTGGTCTCTCCTCCCCACAGGCAGCTCGGCCCCTGGAGGAGTTTCTAGGTCCATTGCTTCATCAAACCACCTGCCAAGTGATTGACTGGGTGAAGAAGATGGTTGAAGGACAGATTGGGAACACAGAGAGTGAAACTGGTCAAAGGAACCTCCTGAACACATTCTACTACCTGTTTGAGTCTCAGAATAAAGCACTGGCTCGGGCCACAGTGGGATCTGTGGAAACACTTACATTTAGTGAATTAACATTGACCCCGATTGACTGTGCGGTCCTGTCTCATGTCATTGGACTCTGTGATGTAATAAAATACCTCGATCTCGAGGACTGCTACATTCAGTGTGAAGCACTCCAGCGGCTGGGACCCGAACTGCACAAATGCCGGGTGTTGAGGTAACTGTTTATTTGTCTCTAACTGTTGGTTGAATTGTAGAAAAGTCACGGATTGTGTTGTTGCTCCGTAATGAAGGGAAAGAAAAAGTTCAGTTAAACCAGAGAGAAGCAGATTCAACACAAATATGGCCAATAATAAGAGATTTGATCAGTAATTCCCTAAGGAGTGGAGAATCTAGAACGAATCCTTGTTAACATGTAGGGATTTTACAGTCTTTATCAGCTCACCAAATACAGGTCACTGAGTCCGATAATTTAATTACAATAAATCATATTTAATATGGCTGGGCAGTGGAATGTAAACATAAAATATAATCCAGCAGTAAAGATAAAATTAATTTAAAATTTTTTCCACATCCACCATTTCAACTGGAAACAGGAGAGAAACGTGAGTTTAAATCACTAACAGTTCGATATTTACTCCAATACCTTGCAGGGTGTGTCTTGTCGAGGGGGAAGCTTCCTGCTTTGGGAATATTGGGGAATCGGGAATTCTTTTAGCTGTAAATGATTACAATTATTTACAGACCTGAACATTGAGTAAAGATTGATATTCAGGATCTTAAATCGGCCGGTAAAAAGGTTCCAATCTAAAGTGTTGTGGGGTATTAGCCCGGAGTACAGACACGCACCGCCCAGCGGTGGGGCCTCGCACACAGCGGGCGGCTCCTGGGTAAACCGGGGGCAGTGAACCCGGGAATTCCCCATATTCTGCCCCCTGAGTGTGAGGCCCCGCTCGGGGAGAGAACTTCCGAAAATTCCCCAGAAACTGTCGGGACAGTTACAACTGAAATAAATGTAGTGCCAGCTTAATGGGGAATAAAGTGAGAGACTCCACTCCCCTATAAAATAGGAGCACAGGGACATTTAAAACTTGTAACGGGACAGAATAAACTGTTGCTGCTATTAACAAACATTCACTATAAGCCCTCTGACTCCCACAGCTACCTGGAATACACTTCCTCCCACCTCGCTTTCTGTAAGGACGCTGGTCCATTCTTCCAGTTTTTCCATCTCTGCCGCATCTGCTCTGACGATGCCACCTTCCATACTAGTGCTTCCGACATGTCTTCCTTATTCCTCAACCGAGGATTCCCCTCTACCGTGGTTGACACAGCTCCTGACTATGTCCTTTCCATTTCTCGCACTTCTGCTCTCACCCCTTCCGCTCACTCCCGGAACCACGATAGGGTTCCCCTTGTCCTCACCTATCACCCCATCAGCCTCCGCATTCAACGGATCATCCTCCGCCAATTCCGCCACGTCCAACGTGATCCCACCACCAAACAAATCTTCCCCTCACCTCCCCTTTCAGCATTCTGATGGAACCGCTCGCTCCACGACACCCTGGTCCATTCCTCTACCACCCCCAACACCCCTTCCCCTTCCCACGGCAACTTCCCATGCAAGCACAGGAGATACAACACCTGCTCTTTTACCTCTTCCCTTCCCACTGTCCAGGGCCCCAAACACTCCTTCCAGGTAAAACAGTGATTTACTTGTACTTCGTGCAATTTAGTATACAGTATTCGCTGCTCTCGATGCGGTCTCCTCTACATTGGCGAGACTAAACGCAGATTGGGTGACGGTTTTGCAGAACACCTCCACTCAGTCCATAATTGTGACCCCGAGCTTCTGGTCGCCTATCGCTTTAATTCTCTGCTCCACCCCCACTCTGATCTCTCCGTTCTCGGCCTCTAACACTCTTCCAACAAAGTACAATATACGATCGAGAAACAGCACCTCATCTTTAAATTAGGCACTTTTCAGCTTTCTGGACTCGACATTGAGTTAAACAAGTTCAGACTATAAACTCGGCCCCTATTTCATTTTTTTTCGTTGTTGTTTGTCCTTTTCCCTTTTTTTTCTCGCATGACAGCTGTTGATGATTCTTCCATTGCCATTCGCACCTCAATTCATCTTTTGTTTCTTAACTTGTCCCATTACCATTTCTTGTTGCTTGCACCATCAACCCTCCAGTCTTTTAATCTCTACTGTCTTGCACCCTATCAGAGACCTTCCCTTGTGTTCTTTCCTCCGCTCCCCCCCGCACACCTTTCCCTGCCCCTAAAACTCTGTTACATCTGTAACTTTTCCCAGTTCTGAAGAAGGGTCCTCGACCTGAAACATTAACTCTGTATCTCTCTCTATAGATGCTGTCTGGCCTGCTGGGTATTTCCAGCATTTTCTGTTTGTATTTCAGCATAAATCCTCCTTGTTATATAAAATCCTGGGGGACGGATTTTACAGCAGCAGTTAGAGTTTCACAATATAACTCACCCCAAGATATTATTCTGATTAATATAATGCACAGAGTATAAAGTAAGGGGAATCACCGCTTTATCATTTACTTCTAGGGAAAATCACCCCATTCCCATAAAATACGGGATTTAAGGAGCAGCAAAACGAGACATGTGTCACCAACCATGACGAAGCGGTCACTGAGCTCCAGGGGGGTAATTCTGATCATCAGGGAATGAGACCGGAATGAGGGACATTTAAAGGCGTCACAAAGATAGCATTTTATTTAACAAATACATTTACTGACAGTCCCTGAATATATGGGAAGTTGGACAGAGTGAGATTCATTCCCAGTGGCAGGAATATGGGGGAATTTCGCAGGGGTCAGCGGGCACGAACATTGGCGGCTCGGGTGGGAAACTAGATTTTTCCCCAGCGGCTCGGGACCCCGCTGTCAACCCCCCGCCATGCGCCTTTCCCAAATGTCGGGTCTGTTAGTGCTTGGCAGATCCGACGCAGCGACGGGGGAGGCAATTCAGATCATTATGACATTGTTAACAAAGGATTAACAACTATTTTAGCTCACCTTCAGAGCTTACCAGGTCGCACAGATGGTCCACGCTGCTCGGGGATCACGTCAGGTAAGCAGTGCGGGAGTTGAATGGCCATGGAATCATCTCATTACTTGACAGCTGGAATGTGTTATAAAAGCTCCCATACTCACAGCTGTTCACTTTCCCAGCTCAGAAGCTGTTGCTTCCTGCATTTTGAAGACAGATTGCAGGTTGCAAGTGTTTGGAGCAAACTCTCTATCCAGTGTCACCTCACTGCAACAACCTCTCTCACCATTGACAGATTGCTTCTGTCATCTCAAGTTCACCTGCCATCTATTACATCAGCATGGGTATGGATTATACTGTCTCAACTTGAGCCTCAGAGTCCCACCACGATCAGCCCCAACACCAGCAGTACCAGGCACACCAGCAGCACCAACAACAACACCAACCTGTTCCGCAACTCATGATGCTGCACAGCACAGAGGGCATCAACACCCGACCACATTGCTGACCGGGACACGAGAGATGGACTCGCCATGGCCAGAATTACGTCACTTGACGCTGCACGCCCTGGATGCCACATGCTGCTCCAGGTTGCCATCAGCCGACACCAACAACATAAATCATCCCTACAAAGACCAAACCATTACTGTCACACTCATCAGCATTGCGGGGGGTACCGTTATGTCTCACCATTCACTGCAACTCACTAAGCCACATCCAAAGGTTCACACAAATCTGTCGAAGAATGAAAAGTGTTGAAAATAAAGATTTCAATGTTTGACATCACATTAACAGAAACTTCTCATGAACATTGGATAAAACACACAATGGCCTACCCTTGTGTGTTGTTAGTTGATATGTTTGGACTAGGATTAGAGTGAGCGTGAGGGGTGGCTAGTGAGATGGGGATGTGATAATATAGATAGAGAGGGATGGGTGGAGGTGCAAGGTAAGTTGGTATGAGTAAGAATGTACAGGAGTAGGGTAGGGAAGGCAGAGTGAAGGGGATGTGATGAGTGGCACAGAAGGATGAGTTTAAGTGTGGCTTTACAGTAACGTTTTGTAATCTACTGAGACCATTGAAAGGTTTGCACCACTGCAGGCTGATCCTCCTGACGACATTCCTGCTTGAGCCTCACTGTGCAATGTGCAACCAGGCTGTGTTGGTCTCTTCCGCACATTGGAAGTGAAGAGAACCTCCCTGCGTGCTGTGGCTCCCTCGATAAGCATATAGAGGGAGTTATGGGAGAGCCTGGGTGCAGCCGAGCTCCTCTGTGCAGATGTTGTCAGTGTTTGCAGAACCTCAATACTGTAGAACACTGACATCACAATGGGTAAACTCAATGTGCGAGTCATCAAATTACGTCATCAAAGCCGCTTCCTCCAATTCTCCAGAGCGAGGCCGCGACCCGCCCCCGACCCCGGCCGCACCCGACCCGCCACCGACCCCGGCCGCACCCAACCCGCCACCGAACCGGCTGCACCCGACCCGCCACCGACCCCGGCCGCACCCGACCCGACGCCGGCAGCACCCGACCCGCCACCGACCCCGGCCGCACCCGATCCGCCCCCGACCCGGGCTGCACCCGACTGCACTCGACCCGCCACCGACTCCGGCCACACCCGATCCGGCCCCGACCCTTGCTGCACCCGACCGCACTCGACCCGCCACCGACCCCGGCCGCACCCGACCCGCCACCGACCCCGGCCGCACCCAATCCGCCACCGAACCGGCCGCACCCGACCCGCCACCGACCCCGGCCGCACCCGACCCGCCACCGACCCCGGCCACACCCGATCCGGCCCCGACCCTTGCTGCACCCGACCGCACTCGACCCGCCACCGACCCCGGCCGCACCCGACCCGCCACCGACCCCGGCCACACCCGATCCGGCCCCGACCCTTGCTGCACCCGACCGCACTCGACCCGCCACCGACCCCGGCCGCACCCGAACCGCCACCGAGCCCGACCGCACCCGACCCGCCACCGACCCCGGCCGCCACCGACCCGCCCCCGACCCCGGCCGCTCCTGACCCGCCACCGGCCGCACCCGACCCGGATCCGTACCCGGCCGCACCCGATCCACCCAGGTAGGGAAATCGCGGGGGAAAACCGGGTTATTAATTTCCTGAAGCACTTTCAGTGATTGTTGTAATATCCGAGAGAGAAAAATATATCAGATCCGGTGTTTGACTCAGTTTGTTTCTCTCTCTCTGTTTGTGTTTCGACTGAGTGACAATAAACTGGGAGATTCTGGCGTCAAACTACTGTCTGCGGCTCTGAGGAACCCGGACTGTAAAATACAAAAACTGAGGTGAGTACCAAATTATGAGTGAGTGTGTTTCTAATAACTGGATGTCTGACACTTTACATTATTATTAGTGCCAATGATAGTGTTATTAATAAACCCTGGAGATTTACCCTGATTCCTGTTATTTCTCTCTTTGATCCCAGGTTGGCTGAAGTCGGTCTCACAGATTCTTGTGCCGAGGATCTCGCCTCCGCTCTCAGTACAAACCAGTCACTGACGGATCTGAACCTGAGTGATAATAAACTGGGAGATTCAGGAGTGAAACTATTGTCTGCGGCTCTGAGGAACCCGGACTGTAAAATACAGGAACTGTGGTAAGTACCAGACTGTGTGAGATTGTGTTTATAATAACTGGATGTCTGACGCTGCAAATTATTAATAAAATAAGTAATAGTGTTATTAATAAACAGTGCGAATTGTCTCTGATTCCTCTTATTTTTCTCTCTGGTCCCCAGGTTGGATGGTGTCGGTCTCACAGATTCTTGTGCTGAGGATCTCGCCTCCACTCTCATTACAAAACGGTCACTGACGGAGCTGAACCTGAACAATAATAAATTGGGAGATTCAGGAGTAAAACTCCTGTCTGCGGCTCTGAGGAACCCGGACAATAAAATACAGAAACTGCAGTAAGTACCAGACTGTGTGAGATTGTGTTTATAATAACTGGATATCTGACACTGTACATTATTATTATTATCATTAATAGTGTTATTAATAAACACTGTGGATTTATCCTGATTCCTGTTATTTATCTCTCTGATCCCTAGGCTGTGGGGTAACAGTCTCACAGATTCTTGTGCCGAGGATCTCGTCTCCACTCTCAGTACAAACCAGTCACTGTCGGTTCTGAACCTGAGTAATAATAAACTGGGAGATTCAGGAGTTAAACTACTGTCTGCGGCTCTGAGGAACCCGGACTGTAAAATACAGAAACTGCAGTAAGTACCAGACTGTGTGAGATTGTGTTTATAATAACTGGATATCTGACACTGTACATTATTATTAGTATCAGTAATAGTGTTATTAATAAACACTGGAGATTTACTCTGAATACCTGTTATAACTCTCTCTCTCTGATCCCCAGGCTGTGGGGTAACGGTCTCACAGATTCTTGTGCCGAGGATCTCGCCTCCGCTCTCAGTACTAACCAGTCACTGACGGAGCTGAACCTGAAATCAAACCTCTTCACAGACCGATCTGTTCCCGCTATCCGCCGCCTCATACTGACCTGCAGGAGTCTGGAGCTGATCGAGTGAGTGTTTGTGTAAATGTTTAATGTAATAAATATAATATAAATGGGATTCAGCCACTGTTATTTGTAATATTTGTCTGTAATAATTATTGAAATATTAACCCCAGTCTCCCTTTTATTTACACTGTTGTTCAATCTGTTTATTTCCTGTTTAAACTTTAATCTGTTTCAGGCTGGTGGGGAATCACTTCAGATCAAATGGACAGAAACAGCTGAAGTCTCTGCAGGGAACAAGACCCGGACTGAGAGTGATAGTGTGAGAGCGTGCGTCATCTCCGATTGTGAGGTCAGAGGCCCAGCCACAGGGACCTGAGACACAGCCGCGCGGCCCCACAGCGCTGTTTCTGCAGGATATCCGGTGCTGAATGTTCCCCAATGGGACACTGGGGAAATGCACAGACAGGAAGGGCCCAGAGTGGGGCTCAGTCTGGGCTGCAGTGGGACACTGATAATTGCACTCAGTATTCCAGGGTGTCTCTCCCAGTGAGGACTCGGACTTTGTAACAAGTGTCCCTGTGTACAGAGTGGGTCTCTCCCAATGAGGAGTCGGACTCTGTAACACGTTTCACTGTAAACAGTGTGTGTCTCTCCCAGTGAGGAGTCAGATTCTGCAACAAGTGTCCCTGTGTACAGTGTGTGTCTCTCCCAGTGAGGAGTCAGACTCTGTAACAAGTGTCCCTGTGTACAGTGTGTGTCTCTCCCAGTGAGGAGTCAGACTCTCTAACAAGTGTCCGTGTGTACAATGTGTGTCTCTCCCAGTGAGGTGTCAGACTCTGTAACAAGTGTCCGTACAACCCTCCGAGACCTCTCCACTCCTCTGACCTGTTGCATATCCTCGATTTTCATCGTTCCACATTGGCGCCATGACTTCATCTGCCAAGGCCCTAAACTCTGGAATTCCCCCCCAAACCTTTTCGCAGCTCTACCTCTTCCTCCTCCTCCTTTAAACGCTTCTTAAAACCTACCAGTGGCTCAGTGTCGAATTTTGTCTGATAATTTCCTCGTGACGTTTCATTACATTAAAGCCGCTATATAAATGCAAGTTATTGTTGTTGTCCCTGTGTTTTGTTAATAAAACTCCACCGCTTACTTCAGCTCGCGCCTGGTCTCCTCCTAATTTTCATAAAAAACTGGCTTCATTCTTTGAATACATTAAATAAAGGTTCCTCAAAAGTACATCCCACCTTCTCCAAACGACACTGTAGACTCGACCTGTCGGTCTATTGAAGCGGGTGGTCTTACTCGGGAGGCTGGATATACAATTTACATAAGATGGTGAGACTGAGTGTCAGCAAAAGAGAGCAGCTGGGACTCTAAAAATGGCGTCCCACAGGCAACGGAAAATGGCCGCCATGAACCTGTCGCAAAATGGTCAACATCACCCTGCAGCAAAATGGCCCCCATCAATCTGCAACACATCATAGAATCATACAGCTCATTCGGCCCATCCTGCCTGTGCCGGCTCTTTGAAAGAGCGATCCAATTAGTCTCTCTCCTCGTAGCCCTGCAAACTTTGTCTCAACAAGTATACAAGTACAATCTGCCTCCACCACCCTTTCAGGAAGTGCATTCCAGATCAGAACAACTCGCTGCAGAAAACATCCTCCTGATCTCTGCTCTGTTTCTTTTGCTAATTATTTAAAACCTGTGTCTTTTGGTAACCCAGCCTCCTGCCCCGGAAATAGTTTCTCCCTATTTACTCCATCAGAACCCGTCAAATGGCCTCAATGTTCCATCAAAGTTGTCGCATCGCTCCGAAACACAAGCATTATTTTGAAATGTCCATCCACCGGATCACGTTTCCAACTTTAATTTCCTCTCTGCCCCTATTCATCACACACTGAGTTAACATGTTTTTCACATTGCAGGCCGGGCTACTTTAACCCCAGGCTTTAACCTCTTTAAAACACAAGGGCCACAATCGAACAGGGACTTGTTAACCCGAGGTAACAAAACCAGGGCCCAGAGAGGAAATTAAACGCCAGGTAATAAACAAGCAGAACTCAGGTGGGCCCCATATACTACAACCTGTGGAGGAGGCCTCGGTCAGTCCCCTCTCGAGGAGGTCTCGGTCAGTCCCCTCTCGAGGAGGTCTCGGTCAGTCCCCTCTCGAGGAGGGCTCGGTCAGTCCCCTCTGGAGGAGGGCTCGGTCAGTCCCCTCTGGAGGAGGGCTCGGTCAGTCCCCTCTGGAGGAGGTCTCGGTCAGTCCCCTCTGGGGAGGTCTCGGTCAGTCCCCGCTGGAGGAGGTCTCGGTCAGTCCCCTCTCGAGGAGGTCTCGGTCAGTCCCCTCTGGAGAGGTCTCGGTCAGTCCCCTCTCGAGGAGACCTCGGTCAGTCCCCTCTGGGGAGGGCTCGGTCAGTCCCTCTGGAGGAGGTCTCGGTCAGTCCCCTCTGGAGGAGGTCTCGGCCAGTCCCCTCTGGGGGAGGTCTCGGTCAGTCCCCTCTGGAGGAGGTCTCGGTCAGTCCCCTCTGGAGGAGGTCTCGGTCAGTCCCCTCTGGAGGAGGTCTCGGTCAGTCCCCTCTGGAGGAGGTCTCGGTCAGTCCCCTCTGGAGGAGCTCGTCTCATTGGAGGAGGCCACGGTCAGTCTCTTCTGGAAGAGATCTCGCTCAGTCTCATCTGGAGGAGGCCTCGGTCAGTCTCATATGGAGCAGGTCTCAGTCAGTCTCCTCTGGAAGAGATCTCGCTCAGTCTCATCTGGAGGAGGCCTCGGTCAGTCTCATATGGAGCAGGTCTCAGTCAGTCTCATCTGGAAGAGATCTCGCTCAGTCTCATCTGGAGGAGGCCTCGGTCAGTCCGCTCACAAGGGGGCTTCGGTAGTCTCCTCTGGCGAAGGTCTCGGTCAGTCCCTTCTGGGGGAGGTCTCGGTAAGTCTCCTCTGGAGGAGGTCTCGGTCAGTCCCTTCTGGAGGAGGTCTCGGTCAGTCTCTGGAGAGTGTCTCGGTCAGTCTCCTCTGGAGGAGGCCTCGGTCAGTCCCTTCTGGAGAAGGTCTCGGTCAGTCTCTGGAGAGGGTCTCGGTCAGTCCCCTCTGGAGGAGGCCTCGGTCAGTCCCTTCTGGAGGAGGTCTCGGTCAGTCTCTGGAGGAGGTCTCGGTCGGTCCCATCTGGAGGAGGTCACGGTCAGTGTCCTCTGGAGGAGGTCACGGTCAGTGTCCTCTGGAGGAGGTCTCGGTCAGTCCCTTCTGGAGGAGGTCACGGTCAGTGTCCTCAGGAGGAGGTCTCGGTAGTCCCTTCTGGAGGAGGTCTCGGTCAGTCTCCTCTGGAGAAGGTCCCGGTCAGTCTCATCTGGAGGAGGTCTCGGTCAGTCTCCTCTGGAGGAGGTCTCGGTCAGTCTCCACAGGAGAAGGTCACGGTCAGTGTCCTCTGGAGAAGGTCCCGGTCAGTCTCATCTGGAGGAGGTCTCGGTCAGTCTCTCTGGAGGAGGTCTCGGTCAGTCTCCACAGGAGAAGGTCACGGTCAGTGTCCTCTGGAGGAGGTCTCGGTCAGTCCCATCTGGAGGAGGTCTCGGTCAGTCTCCTCTGGAGGAGGTCTCGGTCAGTCTCCACAGGAGAAGGTCCAGGTCAGTCTCCTCTGGAGAAGGTCTCGGTCAGTCTCCTCTGGAGAAGGTCCCGGTCAGTCTCCTCTGGAAATGGTCTCAGTCAGTCTCCTCTGGAGAAGGTCCCGGTCAGTCTCCTCTGGAGGAGGTCTCGGTCAGTCTCCACAGGAGAAGGTCCAGGTCAGTCTCCTCTGGAGAAGGTCTCGGTCAGTCTCCTCTGGAGAAGGTCCCGGTCAGTCTCCTCTGGAAATGGTCTCAGTCAGTCTCCTCTGGAGAAGGTCCCGGTCAGTCTCCTCTGGAGGAGGTCTCAGTCAGTCTCTGGAGGAGGTCTCAGTCAGTCCCCTCTGGAGGAGGTCTCGGTCAGTCTCTGGAGGAGGTCTCGGTCTATCTGGAGGAGGTCTCAGTCAGTCCCCTCTGGAGGAGGTCTCGGTCAGTCCCCTCTGGACAAGGTCTTGGACCGTCTCCTCTGGATGAGGTCCCGGTCAGTCTCCTCTGGAGGAGGTCTCGGTCAGTCCCCTCTGGAGGAGGTCTCGGTCAGTCCCCTCTGGACAAGGTCTTGGACCGTCTCCTCTGGATGAGGTCCCGGTCAGTCTCCTCTGGAGGAGGTCTCGGTCAGTCCCCTCTGGAGGAGGTCTCGGTCAGTCCCCTCTGGATGAGGTCCCGGTCAGTCTCCTCTGGAGGAGGTCTCGGTCAGTCCCCTCTGGAGGAGGACTCAGTCAATCCTGTAAGACGTTCTGATTGTCTGAGAGTTTATAGAGTTCCGACTGGGGGAACAGACAACACCAAACCCAATGAACCTGTGAAACTTCTTTTACTTAAAAATCAACAAGAGGTTACCAGTAATTCCCAGAATACAAACTGTACTGAAGTCATGCACTTATCACAAGCAACATCTAAAATCATTGACATTAAGCTCAGGTGATTGTAACAAATGCACATACATACTATTCACCAGATGAGAGGTCAATTCAACGATGACGAGATGTATGACTAACTGTAACTGGATCCTGACCAGGTAACTTCGACTATAGCCCCGAATATCAGTGTCCAACAAAACTTATACCCCAAAACTTGCCAACTCGCCCATAGTCTTCATCTTTCTAACTATATGGCATAATGCTCATTAAGTGTTTCTCACACCCTCCTATCACTAGTTCGTTAAGCAACTTTGGTCCTCAAGGTTCGGTACATTCCATAATCTGAAGATGTTTCATTATTGCACTGATTTCACAGTCAATAGCGTGTTCCCACAGAACCTCAATAAGCTTGTTTTCCATATCTGTTGAAAGGCAATTGCCAGCTTTTGCAGTTTACAAGGTAAACAGTTTATTTTGTAAAGTTCTCACAGCAAGCTGTCATTGTCCTCGCGAAGCATGATGGTAAAATTTGATCAACTGTTACAGCAAATACTGTGTTCTACAGTGTCCACCCTCAAAAAGTGAGTTGTACAGTGTCCACCCTCAAATAGTGTGTTCTACAGTGTCCACCCTCAAATAGTGTGTTGTACAGTGTCCACCCTCAAATAGTGTGTTCTACAGTGTCCACCCTGAAGTGGCTGTGCACCCAAGTCAAGGGTCACAGGCATTTACAACTTGTAGGGGCTGTATTCTTCCTTCGGGCTCTTCTGTAACAGCTTGACCAATGCTTGCGGCGTCTGTTGACTTGACAAGTTATCGTTAGTAAATATAACACAATCATCAACTGAACAGTGACCAAAACGTGGGAGATAATTCTTATCCAGGGATAATCCTCAATACTAATACCGATATCCCACCAGGACGAAACATCCCCAATCTAATTGGATGGAAATTCGGCTTTCCAGCTTCCTGGAAGACCTGTCAAATCTATGAATAGAGATCTGCCCCCAAAACTACACTTAAACTTCAAAGAATTTTTTTTTTAAATCACATTTTTAAAATAAATATAAGTTACATAAATTAACAACTTTAAACAAAAATTTTAATTTTTGAAAAAATTAATTATGCTTTTTAACGGTGCTAAAAATAAACTTACCTTTCTTTGTAATTAATTAACCACTTACCTTGTTAAAAACAGTCCTTGCGCCTCCTTTTTAAAAGTGCAGCTTTTCCATACTTACCCTCCCGGAGAAACCTGAAAAAAAAAACGAAGTTCGCTGCGTGCACGATGCCTCTACCGCGCACGCATTCGACTTATGAACCCCTCCCTTCAGGGGAACGGAAGTTCCGGTTTCCAGCGCATGCGCAGTGCATGCGTGAAACCGGCACTTCAGGTGGCCTTACGGGTGAGTACACAGCGCGTACTCACCCAAAATGAGCCGAATTTCTGGCCCAATATTTATTCGCGTACGTTCCGTTTTTTCTGGGCCAGGGTATAAAAGTACTTTTGAGACTGACTAACTCGTTGCAATAACTCTACCAGGTGTTCTGGTGGAGGTGGAATGTCATAGCCGAATCGAGTCACGTACTTGTGTAATTGCTCTTTTAATTGACCTTCTACAGCGATATCTACTTGCCTATGTGCATAAATGCTTAATAAACCCCGCGCCCCAAGTCTTACAGGTTGAACTGGGGTAAAGCAAAACGTTCCCAACGCAATGGGACAAGTCAGACTTTTACCATACTAGTATTCCCGGTGTATGGTGGTGACACAATACTCACCTTTCCCTCGGTACGCAGATTGTACGGGGAAAAGCTTTCCTGCAACTACTTTCATGGTGAAGTTCCATTCTATCCCATCCCAATCGAATTCGCACACAGGGTCTGCGTGTACTACAACGTCATAAGGGCAGAAGAATGTATCCCGAGCTTGAGCGCACCCGGTAAGATCTGGGGCCACCCATGTGGTCCCATCCACCCGGGTCACATACTGCGGGGTTCGTCATACCTTACTAAGTGGTCTCCCTGGCGTACTGCTATATTCTCCACACGGAATAGAGGATTCGGGGTCGCCTTTACGTGCAGGATGGGATAATACAATACCATCCCTAATAAGGTGATGTCGTTCTGTTCCTGCAAATGGCATTCATGTTTCACCGGGTTCACCTGTACCAACCCCCTGACTTTACACATATTCATTGTACATTGATAAGTGGACATTGCCCTCAGGGGTCGATGATTCACCCACAAGAGGAGCTCCCCTCAGCAATGCTCTGCAGGTTATCAGGGGCTTGTTCCACTAACCAGGATCCATACATTACACAAACATCATTCCACGCGGCCTCACTAGAGGCATTCAGATTCTCCTTTAAAATTTGGTTAATCTTTTTAGCATGAGATTCTAAATAGTTAACCACGTCCTGCAGATGAATGTATCATAATTTGGTCCACCTTCAATTCCTCTTGTTCCAGACCATTCATTTTATTCAGAATTTACTTTACACGTTTTCTAACTGCCTTTACGGATTGATCTAAATCAGTCAAATCAATACTATTAACAAGGGAGGCTCCGGTATTAAAAACAGTGGCTGCATCATTTATCTGACCCGGTCGCGTTCTGATATGTTCCCCTTTAACACTGTAACCGACGTTGCTTCCTTCAGTCATCTCAGTATTTTCCCCCAAATTATTGTTAAATCCAATACCATCTGCTGAACCCTTGCGTTATAATGGCTCCAAATCCAATTCCACCAAAGTTGTGCTGGCTCTTTCCAAAAATACTTTTATTAATTCCCGCACCATTCTCAGAGAGGATGTATTATCGGTTTTAGCTGGCTTAAAAGTGGATAAATCCCCACGCCCAGACGAGATGTATCCCAGGCTGTTGTGGGAGTCAAGGGAGGAGATTGCAGGAGCTCTGACACAAATTTTCAGAACGTCTCTGGCCACAGGGGAGATGACAGAGGACTGGAGGACAGCTAACATAGTACCATTATTCAAGAAGGGTAGTCGGGATAAAGCAGGGAATTACAGGCCAGTGAGCCTAACATCAGTGGTAGGGAAATTATTGGAAAACATTCTGAGGGACAGAATTACTCTCCACTTGGAGAGGCAAGGATTAATCAATGATAGTCATCATGGCTTTGCCAGGGGGAGATCATGTCTAACCAATTTGATTGAATTTTTCGAGGAGGTGACTAGGTGTGTGGATGAGGGTAGTACAGTTGATGTGGTCTACATGGACTTCTGTAAGGCTTTTGACAATGTCCGGTATGGGAGACTTGTCAAGAAGGTAAGAGCCTATGTGATCCAGGCCAATTTGGCACATTGGATCCAAAATTGGGTTAGTAGCAGGAGGCAGAGGGTGATGGTCGAAGGTTGTTTTTGTGACTGGAAGCATGTGTCCAGTGGTGTACCGCAGGGATCGGTGCTGGGTCCCTTGCTGTTTGTAGTGTGCATTAATGATTTAGATATGAATGTAGGAGGTATGATCAGAAAGTTCGCAGAGGACACGAAAATTGGTGGAGTGGTAAATAGCGAGGAGGGAAGCCTTAGGCTACAGGACCATATAGACGGGTTGGTCAGATGGGCACAACAGTGGCAAATGGAATTTAACCCTGAAAAGTGTGAGGTGATGCATTTTGGGAGGACTATCAAGGCAAGGGAATAAACAATGAATGGTAGGACCCTAGGAAGGACAGAGGATCAGAGGGACTTTGGTGTGCATGTATATAGATCCCTGAAGGCAGCAAGACAGGTAGATAAGTTAGTTAAGAAGGCATATGGGATACTTGCCTTCATTAGCCGAGGCATAGAATATAAGAGCAGGGAGGTTATGATGGAGCTGTGCAAAACGCTAGTTAGGCCACAACTGGAATATTGTGTGCAGTTCTGGTCGCCACACTATAGGAAGGATGTGATTACATTAGAGAGGGTGCAGAGGAGATTCACCAGGGTGTTACCTGGGCTGGAGCGTTTCAGCTATGAAGATAGACTGGACAGGCTGGGGTTGGTTTCCTTCGAGCAGAGAAGGCTGAGGGGGGGACCTGATTGAGGTGTACAAAATTATGAGGGGCATAGATAGGGTAGATAGAAAGGAACTGTTCCCCTTAGTAGAGGGCTCAATAACCAGGGGGCATAGTTTCAAGGTAAGGGGCAGCAGGTTTAGAGGGGATTTGAGGAAAAACTTTTTCACCCAGAGTTTGGTTGGAATCTGGAACTCACTGCCTGAAAGGGTGGTAGAGGCAGGAACCCTCACAACATTCAAGAAGCATTTAGATGAACACTTGAAACGCCATAGCATACAAGGCTACGGACCAAGTGCAGGAAAATGGGATTAGAATAGATAGGGCTTGATGGCCGGCGCAGATACGATGGGCCGAAGGACCTCTTTCTGTGCTTTATAACTCTATGACTCTATGACTCCCATATAATCGCGCTGTTTCTGGGTTGCACCAGTCCGGTATTCCCACCTCGGTCAGATTTAATATCACAGGCACCAACTTGTGAGGCACATCATGGTATAATACCCGAGTTGGGACTACCACTAACCCATTTGTCTGCCCCGGAGTGTGTTTGGGAGACAACCCGGGTTTCTTCTTGTTCTTCCCGCGATTGTGTTTTATTTGCGGGGGGTGGGTGGAATTTAGAACGGACTTTCAATTTGAATTCTCTGGTATCTATGGTTCGGTTTTCACATTCCGATACATGATCAGTAACACACATTTCATGGCCCAGCCCTCCCTCCTTTTCACCCAGCATCCATTGATAAGGGGGGGGGCATTTTCTGCACCGGACACAAACGCAGGAGAAAGGCTGCAAACCGGGAATTCGGACCCAAGATTGACCTAATTCTTCAGTAGGCCTGGTCGAGGGTTTACACATCCATATATACCCTCAGGCTCCCGCCCCCACCGTGGCCAACACAACATGGTTTCCCCATGGACTTCCGATTGAGTTGTTCTCCCATTCTATCCCCAAGGGTCTCCTATCTGGCGGTAGCTAGTATTGTCACCCACCTTTGCCTGAATGAACCATACACGCGGCTGATTCACTGTCCCACTCTTACACTTTATACATATTCCCCTCCCTTCTTGGACCGTGTATGTGGTTACCCGGACTATTCCTGAACAACGTGTGTCGCACATACCCTTGATAGATCGGAGGGCAACCTCCCGAGCGATACCTTGGGGCGGAGTTACTGGGCAATGGTAATCTGACTGTCCTAACTTGAATCGCTGGATGCTTCCCCATGAGTTCCTGCTGCCCTTTCGAGATGGAGCGCTGTGTCACACAGCAACCAAAATATCCTCCCCATTTCTCTGCCTTGTTCTGGCCTGTGGAAGAGGGGAACAAAGCGGAGAGTTACTCCCAGTCCCGCCTCCCTTCTTCTCACCATTGGTCTTTTAGGCTCTGCACTGACTATTCACTGGACCGCCTTGGCCGTTTCCGAGGTCCTTGCCTCAGATTGTAACCACCATCCTGTACCTGGGGAGGCAGCTCGTCACACGAAGGTGCCTCAGGTGGGAGCGCTGCATTAGGCCCCCTTCTTCATCATCCCATTGGAGCGGCTGAGTCAGTCTCACCATGCTCATGATCGTGGCCTGCTGTCTTCCTGACCTGCTTGTGGGCTGAAAAAGCTTCATCTGGTTAATGTGAAACCATTTGATTTTCTTAGGTAACTGAACCGCGTATACCAGAGGACAAGCTTTGTCAACAATGTTATACGGTCCCTTGTAGAGGGGTTCGAAAACTCCCACCCTCGCATAGTTTCATACCATTACCTGGCTCTCTAGTTCCCACTCCTGGGGTTTACTCGGAGTCAGGTGTAATCTGTTGCGTTGGGGTGTCTTCCCAATGTTGTGGGCGGCTCTCAAGTTTAGTTCCTTTAAAGTTCCCCACAGGTCACTCAGGAATTTGTCCCGAGTGACTTATTTCATTTGTTTATCAGAGTGGGGGTCAACAGGTGTGTGGGGGTTCGCATGGGTCTCCCTGTTACCAATTCATGAGGGGAGTGACCCGCTCCTTTGGATTTGTTACTGTGTATCCCCATAAGGATTTGGGGAAGTACCTCATCCCACTTAGTTTGCTGTTTGTTTAATTCCTTTCACAGGGCCAACTTCAACGTGCGGTTCATTCTTTCCACAATCCCTGATGACCGCGGGTTGGGGGTTACGTGCTATTTCCCTTCAATTGCAAACAATTTCAGGGTGGCTTGCATCACTTGCCCTGTAAAATAACTCCCTTGGTCGGACTCTACCAATCGAGGGAGCCCCAATCTAGAAAATACCTCCCTAACTAGGGTCTTGGCCGTCCACAATGCTGTGTCTGCCTTGCATGGGAAAGCTTCGACCCACTTGGTAAAATTCTCCTCTTGGACTAGACAATATTTATTGTCCTTCTTAGTGTTGGGCAGGGGTCCGATAAAATCTATCTGGACACACTGCCACGGTCCCTCTGGTCGACGCGGGTGTCCGAGGGGAGCCTTTCTTTTATGTGGCTCAGGATTGTTAGCAGCACACACTAAACAGGTTTTACACTAATCTTCTATGTCTTTCCTCAGATGAGGCCACCACCCTACCTCCTCGCCAAGCTTACAGATTGTTTCGGGTCCGGGGTGTCCAGACCCCGGTCCCCCGTGAGCTAGCTGCATGAATTCCTCCCTGTATCCCTCGGGCACAATCCACTTCTCTCCTTTGAACAACATACCTTCCCTGGCGTTTACATCTTTGGCCCCATAAGGCCCTTCTACAATCTGACCTGCTTCTCTTTCCTTGAGGACAGATTTTAGCGCCACATCTGTCAGCTGTATTGTTTTGATATCCGGGGGAAGCGGAATAGTAATAGCCGGAGTGATGGCTGCTCCCACTCCCGATTGAAACGGGTCCCACGGGACCCCTCTGTCCGCTCCCACCTTAGCAAGCTCGTCTGCTTTCCTATTTCCCTCCCATCTGGGTTCTGCTTTAGAGTGGGCTTTGACCTTATGGATATAGTAATCCTCGCCTCCTCTTCTTATGACTTCCGCTATGGTTGCCAACATTGGAGCGGTAACCAGTGACTTGCCATCTGCTGATTTAAAACCTCTTCTAGCCTAAATCGCCAAATATTCTGTGTAAGAATTATATGTAAACATAGAGTCAGAGCAGATCGTATAGGGCGGGGGAAATCGGTGGGATGTGTTACCACATAAGTTCCGGCTGCTAACTCGGCCTGCTGAGCACTGAGACTGGTGGGTAACTTAATCGTCACTTCCATTCCTTTCTGTGGGTCGTAAATTCCACATCCTGTTTTACGTTCCCCCTTTTCCACAAAACTAGACCCATCCACATATATGTCTGTCCCTTCAGGGTGGATACCAGGTTTGAATCCGCCTTCTGCTTCCCACACCCCCTCGACTGTACAAGTGTGGGGGCCCCCATATATATAAGGCTGGGTGCTAATTTCGGATCCTTTATTGGTTTCACTTTCAGGTTCATCCCTTCTAACTGTAGGGTCCATGTAGCTACCCGAGTACTTGACACGTTTCCCTGCTTAATCCGGCCTTCTAACAGGAGGCGGGTTGGCGTGTGGTGGGTAAGGAGAGTGATAGGCTGGGTCCCCGGGAATATGGCAAAATGCTTCTCTGCCCAGAATGTGGCCAGCAAGTGCCGCTCACAGGTAGAGTATCCCTTCTCCAGCTCAGATAGCACTTTGGAGACATGAGCAACTGGTCTCAGACGCCCATTCACTTCCTGCATTAAAACAACACTCAGACTGGCGTCTGTTGCCGCTGCTTCCAAAAAGAAGTCCTTCTTAGGGTCTCCAGCTCCCAATGCTGGGGCTGTTTGTAGGTCCTTTTTCAACTTTACAAAAGCTTCCTCACAGCGCTCATCGTAATCCCATACCACTCCCTTTCTGAGTAATCTCAGCAAAGGAGCTGCCGTCGCTGCCTAATACTCAATAAATTCTCTACAGTACCCTGTCAGACCCAGGAATGATCTGAGAGCAGCTATTGAACCCGGGCCGTGCAATTCCTGGACAGTTTTGCGCTCTGCTTCGTCTATCGCGCGCTCCCCTGGTAGAATAGACAGTCTAAGAAACTGAACCTCTCTTTGCCCTATCTGTGCCTCCTTGGGGTTTACCTTTAAACCTACGGCTGCAAGCAATTCTAACAATTCCTGCAGTAGTTCCTCATGTTCCTCTTCGCTATCTGAGAACAGCAGTAAATCATCTACAGCCTGCACAAGCTGGCCGGGCTGACTGAATTCTGATAGGCTGTTAGCCATACACTGGTGGACAATAGACGGGCTATTGTGGAACCCCTGTGGCAAACAAGTCCACGCATACTGCTGAACTTTAAAGGTAAAAGCAAACTGGTCCTCCGGGTGTGAGGGAGTTGACCAGAATCCATTAGATATGTCCAGTACTGGGAACACAGGGACAGAGCTGGGAATGTTGCCGATTAAAGCAATCGCAGCTGCTCCTGTGGGAGCACAAGCAGGGATGGTTTTATTCAAGACTCTGTAATCTACAACCATCCGCCAGGAATTGTCTGTCTTCATTCATGACCAAACAGGAGAGTTAACATGCGTCACAATAGGTCTCAGGGTCCCTTGTTCTACTAAGGACGGAACAGCTTTTTCTCAGTCTCTCTCTCTGCTTCCTTGGGGAACGTGCACTGTTTCTGGGGCCGGGACATTGGCTCACCTCCCACACCCACCTCTACTCTGTCACCCTTCCACAATCATGTCTGTGGGTAGCACAAGCTCCCTTGACATTCTGCACTGCGGTTTGATTCCTCTCGGGCACCCTGGCCGTTAGTGTTTCTCAGTCATCGGGTCCCGCATGTGTTACCACCCACGCTTCTCCATTTCTCGGGGGTATAACGATTACTGCTTCACCACAGTCCACTCCGCCCCACAAACAGTTATTATCCATATCCACTGTCACATTGTGAGCCAACATCCAGTCAGAGCCCAGCACTCCCATTCCTGGCTGATCCCATTTCATTCGTAAACATCTCCACTTTGTTTGCAGGGGTCCGACTCTGAAGATTATAGGTTCTGAGACCGCCCCAGCTGCTGAGTTACCCGTGAAACCTCCTAAAACATAGGGGGCGCCACTTGACCAGGGAGTCGACATCGGGGAGGGAGAGTGGATCTACCCTGCTTGACGCTCCAGTGTCTACCAGATAGTCCCCTCTCTCGCCCTCACTCAGGATGTCTACACACGGTCTTCCCCAATCACCGTACCTGAGTGGTCATGATGTGGAGAAGGATCACGGCGAAGGATCACTGAAAGGACTACACGATAGCATCAACAGGTTCCATCCCACCATCAAACTCACCATGGACTACTCCTCAGAATCGGTTTCATTCTTGGACACACGAATCTCCATCAAAGACGGACGCCTCAGCACTTCACTCTACCGCAAGCCCACGGACAACCTCACGATGCTCCACTTCTCCAGCTTCCACCCTAACCACGTTAAAGAAGCCATCCCCTATGGACAAGCCCTGCGAATACACAGGATCTGCTCAGACGAGGAGGAACGCGATGGACACCTACGGACACTGAAAGACGCCCTCGTAAGAACGGGATATGACTCTCGACTCGTCGATCGACAGTTCCGACGGGCCTCAGCGAAAAACCGCATAGACCTCCTCAGAAGACGAACACGGGACAAAACCAACAGAGTACCCTACGTCGTCCAGTACTTCCCCGGAGCGGAGAAACTACGCCATGTTCTTCGCAGCCTTCAACATGTCATCGATGACGACGAACACCTTGCTAAGGCCATCCCCACGCCTCCACTACTCGCCTTCAAGCAGCCGCCTAACCTCAAAAGTACCATCGTTCGCAGCAAATTACCCAGCTTTCAGGAGAACAGCGACCATGACACCACACAACCCTGCCACGGCAACCTCTGCAAGACATGCCAGATCATGGACACAGATACCATCATCACACGTGAGGACACTACCCACCAGGTACATGGTACATACTCATGTGACTCGGCCAACGTTGTCTACCTGATAAGTTGCAGTAAAGGATGCCCCAGAGCATGGTACATCGGCGAGACCATGCAGACACTGAGACAACGTATGAACGGACACCACGCAACAATCGCCAGGCAGGAGGGTTGCCTCCCAGTCGGGGAACACTTCAGCAGTCAAGGGCATTCAGCCTCGGATCTGCGGGTTAGCGTTCTCCAAGGCGGCCTTCGGGATACACGACAACGCAAAATCATCGAGCAGAAACTGATAGCCAAGTATCGCACTCATGAGGACGGCCTCAATCGGGATATCGGGTTCATGTCACGCTACATAACGTGACTTGACATCGTTGCCGGTCTTTCCAGCTTTTTTAAAAAACAAACACAAGAAACAAACACAAGAAACAAACCCAAATGGAGAGGATATGCAGCCAGCAGGTGTTTTGACACGTTGGACCCCCTGGGACACATCTCATTGTATTGGCTGTGCTCTTAGTGTGTCTTTGATGTAGGGAAAGATTGAAACTCTGCATTTTCTCTGTATTTATATTCTGTGAATTCTGGTAGATTGTCTCACAGTAACTCTACCTGAGGAAGGGGCGACAGCTCCGAAAACTTGTAATTTTAAATAAATCTGTTGGACTATAACCTGGTGTTGTGCGACTTCTCATTTTCGTACCTGAGTGGACACAGGTACTCGGGCTGGGCGCTTCCCCGTCATGCTCGGGTCTCCCCGCGATCCTTCCCATGGGCTGCGTGGACCTTTCCTTGAGATGGTTCAAGCTCCTTCATCTGCTTAGCTACATATCTAATGAAATCCTCATAACTGGGGGCGCTGGGCTGAGATTCGGCCTCTCGTGGGGCAGCCTCAACCATGTCTGTCTTAAGTGATCTTTTACAGTTCCGTGCATAATGTCCCACCATCCCACAGGCAGAGCACTTCTTTCCCTGAATCCCCTCTTGTTGCCACTTCCGGGATGCCCCTGCCCCCTTCATTTCACAGACCTTGCCTTTTGACTTGCTTATTACCTTGCTTTTTATCTACCTGGCGCGCCTCGAAACGCAGGGTCAATTTCCGCAGCACCCTGACCTCAGTTTTGTTGATATCTTCTGGGTCAAAGTCCGCCATTGCAGCTTGTAAATAGGGCAGACTGTGGGAGATCAGTGTCCGCAACCAATGGTTCCGCGCTTCTCCGTCTAGGTCTGCTCTCCTTACCGCCCCTCCCATGGCTGCATTATAGGTCGGCCATAACCTGTCAGCAAAAGCTGCCGGGTCTTCGTTTGGGCCTTGATCCACGTCCGCCACCGCCTTAAAAGGATCCCCTTTACCCTGTCCCAACACCTGGACAACCCGCAACTTTAGCGCATCGTAAGTGCCCTCTCCCCTCTTATTCTCTGGTGGAAGTCCAGCAAAGACACTGGAGCTCAGGGTAAATAGCAGCAAGCGCTTCTTTACCTCCTCAACCAGGTCATTTAAAGCGGCCCTCTGTTCTCCCTCCAGATAATGCCCTTGGGGGTCTCCTCCCATTACCAGCTTGTTCAAATCACTGAACATTTCCCTTAACTCCCCAGTATTATACGGGACCACAAACTCCCTCTCTAGCACCCCCAACGCTCCTTCACCCGCCCGCACGGCCGGTGTACTGGCACCGTTTGTGTCACATCGGGGCCATAGGTGGGGGTCTGACTCCCTCCGGTGGGCTATTTCCAGGTTGTGGGCCCCCATCCGGGTGATTTTTATCAAACCCTTTGCTATCCTGCTAATCTCCTCCAATCACAGGAGTCCTGGCCCACACAAGACCCCTCTGGACCTTCAACTTTTCCTCCAGCTCCCTAATCAATTCCTTACATTCAGTGTGATCCCCGGCAGCACTCCGGTCCTCCAGACCCTGTCTCTGAGTGACCCTGAATGCAGCCTTCAGATCATCATTAGCTTTCTCTGCTCGTTCTGCCCGATCTCTCTGGTTGGCCGGCTCCTCTGACCAAACATCACACTGATTCTGATTATTTATACAGTGGCTCTCAAGGTACTGCCCTTCATTACACCAAATCTCCTTTACCTTTTCCAACTGACCCCTCAGCCTTTTCTTACTTTCTCTTTCATCCTCTAATTCCCGTCGAAGCCGGTTTACAACCGCTTCCTTATCACTGACATCCTTTACCATCTCTTCCATCTCCTTATGCATCTGAGCCATTTTACACACATCATTCTTAAACTGCCTCTGGTCTGCCATGAACCAGACGGCCTTTACCATCCCTGGCCGGCAGGTGGACCCTTGGGTCCGCTGTTCAGCCTCAGCCACTGTGTCAGCACCATCAATAATGCCCCGTACCCACGACTCCCTGAGGCGTAACTTCGCTCTCACATATTTCCTGACTAACTCATCCATTGTTTTGCCATTGTTTGTTCCGAACGAGTCTCTGTTCGGGCGCCAGAATCATTAATGCGTTTTGATTCTCTGAGAGTTTATAGAGTTGAGACTCGAGGAACAGACAACACAAAACCCAATGAATCTGTGAAACTTCGTTTACTTAAAAATCAAAAAGAGGTTACCAGTAATTCCCAGAATACAAAATGTACTCAATTCATGCACTTATCACAAGCAAGCACCTAAAATCAGTGACTTTAAGCTCAGGTGATTATAAGTAAAACCACATACATACTATTCACCAGATGGGAGGTCAATTCAACGATGACAGACGTATGACTAACTGTAACTGGCACCTGACCACGTCACCATCGATTATAGTCCCGAATCACAGTGTCCAATAACAGTTATAACACAAAACTGGGCAACTGGCCCCCAGCATTCATGTCCCAAACTGTGGGGAATGTTGTTTTCTTCTCTTTCTCTCTCTCTATCTGTTTTAAGGCTCAGTTCACCAAGGCAAGACTCCAAGAACTGGAGAGAGTCATTGTTTTTCACATCTGCAGGGTTGTTGAGGTTCTCACATAATTTTCAAGATCTTATCTTCTGAAGGAAATGTACCAGCTCATTAGAAGTTTTGCAAATGTTTTTAGTCAAGCAGTCTCTTGCCCTCAAAGCTTTTAGATTTAGTCAAATAGAGATCCAGTCAAGTTTACCAGGACAGATCTATTTTGGGCCTCAACTAATCGCCGCTTTTATTAACGACATTATTGATGGGATTGAGAGCCACATATCCAAGTTTGACGATGACACAATGATAGGCGGCATTTAAGCAGTTTAGATGGAACCATGAAATTAGAAGAGATCTTAATAGATTAAGTGATTGGTGAAATCTATGGCAAATTGATTTAAATATAAGCAAGTGTGTGGTCATCCACTTCGGACCTAAAATGGAGAGATCAGAACAGTTTCTAAATGGTGAAAAGCTGGAACCAGTGGGTGTCCAATGAGACTGAAGGGTCCATGTACATATATCATTCAATTGTCATGGACAGGTACAGAAAAGATCAAAAGGACTAATTGAATGGTGTTATTTATATATTTAGGACTACAATATAAGGGGGAGAAGTTCTGCTGCACCTATACAAAACACTGGTTAGACCAGACCTGGAGGACTGTGTTCATTTCTGCGCATCACACATTAGGAAGGAAGTATCAGACTTAAAGAGTGAAGAGTAGATTTACCAGAATGATACATAGAGGCCAAGTGTTAAATTATGAGCAGAGATTACACAAACTAGGATTGTGTTCTCTGGATATTAGAAGCTTAAGGAGTGATTTGATTGAAGTATTCATGATATTAATGGGAACTGATAGGTTAGATAGAGAGAAGATATTTCCGATAATTCACAAGTATAGGATTAGTTGACTTAGCCTAAATATTAGATCCAAGCCTTTCAGGAGTGAAGTTAGGAAACACTTCTACATGTAATGGGTGGTAGAAATCTGTAACTCACCCCCACAAACAGCAGTTCATACTGGGTTAATTGTTAATTTTGAACCTGTGATGGATAGACTAAATAATAGGAAGCCATTAACTGTTGAGGAGCAAAGAGGATTGTGAGTCCCAGTTCACAAATCATTATCAGTTAATAGACATGGAGCAAAAGACATTTTATAAAGTCCCACGTAAGAAGATGTTAGGTAAAGTTGAAGCTCGTGGAAGTGAAGGCAAATTATTGTCCTGGATAGGAAATTGTTTGAGCGACAGGAGACATAGTGTGCGGATAATGGACAGCGACTTTAATTGGCAGGATATGACTAGTGGTGTCTCTGAGGGATCTATTTTGGGGCCTCGACTATTCACCGTTTTTATTAACGAATTAGTTGATGGGATTGAGAGCCACATGTCTATTTTTGACGAAGATACAAAGATAGGCGGCTTAATGAGCAGTTTAACTTCAATGGGATGCGAAACGATCTAGCCAGGGGAAAACGGATCCAAAGACTGACAGGAAAAACTGTAACGGAACAATGGGTGATCTTTAAGGAGGAGATGCTCCAAGTACAGGCTAGGTACATTCCAACAAGAGGGAAGGGCAAGCGAACCAAAGCAAGGGCTCCTTGGATGTCAAGGGAGATAGAGAAGATGATGAAACAAAAAAAGAGTGTGTGTGTTGCATGTCAGGTGAATTCTTCAAGGGAGAACCAGACCAAATACAATAAGTTGAGAGGGGATGTGAAGAGGAAACTAAAATTGGCAAAGAGAGAATATGAGAGTAGAATGGCGGTTAACATAACAGGGAACCCAAAAATCTTCTACCGGCATAAAGACATTGGCCCAGAAATTGATCTCGCTCTGTTCCCGCGGGGGTAAGGAGTAGGCGCGATCTCTCACTCCGCGTTGGCTTTTTCAGATCCAGCTCGCACGAACTTGATGTTCTAGACATCAGCTGGGCAGTGCTTGCGTATCCCACCGGCGTAGTGAATTCGTGCGAGCTGTGGGATTACGTGACTCAGTTCGAGCCAATGGCAGCACACCATCTTCCATTCATAAGTTTCACATACGTGCTGTGAAAGCTATGAATCTTACACACCCCCAAAATAACAGCTAAACCTCAATTAAATTAAAAAAAAACATCACATTAATAAAATAAGTATAGTTAAATAAATTAACCATTTTAAATAAAAAATTAATTTTTTGAAAAAATTGAAAATCTTTTAAAAAGTTATAAAAATAAACTTACCTGTCTTTAAAGTCTCTAAAAAACATATACCTGTTAAAAAAAATTCAAAATAATACTTAATTCACTACTTACCTTGTTAAAAGTGGGTCTTACTCCTCCTTTTTTCATTTCTAAAATCCTCCGTCCTTACCTGCGCGTCCAAAGCATGAAGTGCACAGCGTGCGCGCAGCCTGTAGCGCGCACGCGGTGCACCGAGGAACCGCCCCCTTTTCCAAAAACCAAGTGCCGGTTTTCAGCGCATGCGCAGTGCATGCAGAAAACCGGCAATTGGAGAGAGAATACGCGAGAGTACACAGTGCGTACTCTCGCGTAGCGGCATCAATTTTTGGCCCATTATGCAGTTAGTAAGAGGCGGGGTGGATCCTATTAGTGACAAAGAAGTTGATATATGCTTAGAGGGGCAGGGCAAGGCTAGAATACCAAATGAGTACTTTGTATCGGTGTTTACTAAGGAGGTGGATGCTGATAAAATATCGGTAGAAGTGGAAAAGGTTGAAGCAATGGAAGGGGTGAAAATAGATAGACAGGATGTACGAGAAAGGCTGGGTATACTTAGAGTGGACAAGGCGTCTGGTCCAGATGGCATCCATCCCAGGTTGCTATGGAAAATGGAGGAGGAGATGGCGGCGGGCTTGCCATAATTTTCCAATCTTCCCTAGATGCGGGGGAGGTGCCTGAGGATTGGAAAGTGGCAAATTTGACACCATTGTTCAAGAAAGGGCGTAAGGACAATCCTAGTAACTACAGGCCGGTCAGTTTAACATCAGTGGTGGGTAAAGTTTGAAAACAATAATCAAGGAAAAAATTAACGGGCATTTGGAGAGCTTTAAGCTAATTAAGGAGAGCCAACACGGATTTTTAAAAGGCAGATCGTGTTTGAATAATTTAATTGAATTTTTTGATGAAGTAACAAAGAGGATTGAAGAAGGGAACACAATGGATGCTGTCTACATGGATTTTCGGAAGGCGTTTGACAAAGTACCACATAGAAGGCTGCTTAACAAAATTAAGGCTCATGGAATAGGTGGGTCAGTTGCAGCTTGGATAAGGAATTGGCTTAAGGACAGAAAACAGCGAGTTGTGGTAAATGGCCGTTTTTCAGACTGGAGGATGGTAGACAGTGGTGTTCTGCAAGGATCAGTTCTGGGGCCAATGCTTTTTTGATACGACCTGGATATTGGAATACAGAGTAGAATTTCTAAATTTGCTGATGACACCAAACTTGGGTGTGTGGCAAACAGTGATGATGATATCAATTGGCTGCAACAGGACATAGAAAGGCTAGCAGACAATTGGCAGATGGAATTTAACAAAGAGAAGTGTGAGGTGATGCATTTTGGCAGAAGGAACAGGGAGAGGCAATATAAACTTAATGGCACAGTTTTAAAGAGTGTGCAGGGACAGAGGGACCTGGGAGTTAATGTGCATAGGTCCCTGAAGGTGGCAGAATATATTGAGAGAGCCGTTAACAAAGCATATGCGATCTTGGGCTTCATAAATAGCGGTATTGAGTACAAAATTAGAGACGTTATGCTGAACATTTATAAAGCGCTGGTTAGGCCACAACTCACAACTGGAGTATTGCATCCAGTTCTGGTCACCACACTTTCGGAAAGATGTGAAGGCCCTTGAGATGGGGCAGAGGAGATTTACCAGAATGGTTCCGGGGATGGGGGAATCTTAGCTACAAGTACAGGTTGAAGAAGCTGGATTTGTTTTCATTAGAGAAAAGGAGGTTGACGTGTGATTTGATAGAGGTGTACAAGGTTATGACGGGTTTGGATAGGCTAGACGGGGAAATACTGTTCCTACTACTTGATGGTACAAGGACATAGGGGATACAAATTTAAGGTTTTGGGCAGGAGATACAGGGGAGATGTGAGGAAAAACATTTTTACACAGTGAGTGTTGCTGACTTGGAATTCGCTGCGGTCGGACGTGCTGGAAGCGGAGACACTCAATGTTTTAAAGGGGAGACTGGACAGGCACTTGTGGGAAATAAACTTGCAGGGCTACGGGGATAGAGCGGGGGAATGGGACTGACTGGATTGGTCTACAGACAGACGACATGGACTCGATGGACCGAATGGTCTCCTTCTGTGCCGTAATGACTCGATTAATCTATGAGTCTAGATGGAACGATGAAATTAGAACAGATATTAATAGATTAAGCGAATGGGCAAATCTGTGGCAAACTGATTTAAATATAAGCAAGTGTGAGGTCATCCACTTAGGATCTAAAAAGGAGAGATCGGAATACATTTTTAAATGGTGAAAGGCTGGAACCAGTTGAGGTCCAAAGAGACTTAAGTGCCCATGTTCATATATAATTAAATTGTCATGAACAGGTACAGAAAATAATCAAAAAGGGTAATTTAATGCTGCTATTTATACCTGGAGGACATTGTATTATATACAGGCCTGATATATAGGCTGTTCGATCCTGAATTGAAATATGGAAACCTCTGAAACTGTTGACCTCAGCACCTGAAGTTTAGTTACACTTTCATGTTAACAATCCTATACTAAACATACAAACATCACAGGAATATCCGGGACCTGAATGTGTGCGAGACACTGCTCTTAATCCACCCGATAAGGTGGACCATGGCGAGCTGTTTCACCTTGTCCAGAACAGGTGCACCAGAGGACACGGCCTGAGATTGAAGGGGGTAAATTCAAACTAATCTCTGGAAACATTATTTCAGTAGCGACTGTGTATCTATGGAACAGGCTTCCTTCCTAATCTTTATAATTAAAACTAGGGGACACGGGTGTTCAGGGGAACACGAACAGCAAAATTAGAAATAGAATAAAGGGGAATTTAGGGGAGCACTGTAAATATTTAATTAGACATAGAGAGCAGGAACATTAAGTAGAACAAAGTAAGTGTTAATTAGAAATAGAATAACGGGAATATAGGGGATCACATTGATGGTTTAATTAGAAATAGAGGTCATGGGAATATGGCAACTGATATTAGAAATAGGGACCAGCGGAACACAATAACCCTTCATTTACAGATGGGGACAGGGGAAGACAGTAACTGTTCAATTAGAAATAGAGGACAAGGAGATTCAGGGGGATAAACTAACTGTCTAATTAGAAATAGAATAAAAGGAGACATGGGTTAACACAGTAAATAACTGTTTATTTAAAAGTAGGGGACGGGGAGGCAGTAACTCTTTATTTATAAATAGAGGAGATGGGAATGTCAGGGAAACACAATAACTGTTTAATTATAAATAGAGAAACACAAGGGAATACAACAACTGGTTAATTAGAAACAGGGGATGGGGACTCACAACCACATCAGACTGAATGTGACACGGTAATGTAACGGTTAATTATTCAAGCCATTGCTTTCTATTTTACCTGTGGAGTTTGGATGATGTGGTTGATTGAAGGTCGCCTTGTCAGGATTGGAGCTGGGTGCAGAACATCGCTGACTGATTGAACTAAAACCTCTGCCGGCTGCCTGACCCGGGCCTTAAATACTACTGTTTGTCCGCATCCAGGTAAATGAGAATGTGGCTCTTACACAAAACCACCCGCAACTAATCATCACCTTCCCCAGAAGCTGGATGCCAGCCGGACTGGCAGAGCCCGGGCTCCACGGGGCCCTGCAACCAAGATGATTGTGGTTCTGGAGAACCTCTGGGTCAAGTGAAACGTGAAAGAGTGACGGTTAAAGCGGGCTCTTAATCACAGTTAATAAATGAAGCCCATTCACAATTAAAGTACAAAGGCTATTGTCAGCATAAGCTTTTCAATAATGTTCTTCAACATTGGAGTGAGGTGTCATAGGTTTATTAAGCACATAATATATGCAATAGTACTTACACACACATTTAAATATAGAACTTAGAACTACACCTGATGTTGGGTGGAGACCCAAACATGTCACAGTCCTGAGCTCAGTATCTTAGGCCTTTACCAAAACGCGTGCATTTTTATACATTTTTCTCACTCCCTGTGCTTGACAATCCTCGCAATTCTGCATAACACAATTATATCAAAGTTAAAATAAAACTCTACATAAAGATAATTTAATTCATTTATCTGATCGATAGTTTCTCTCTTGAACCATATAATTGCAACTGCAACAAGTGAAAGCTTTAACAGTGAGAATGTCTGTTTCTTTATCTATTGTACTAATAGAAAATGATGATGGATGCCCGGATGTTTTCCATTGCAGAACTAACTCTCTTCCCAAACTGTTACCAAATGAGTAAAGTTTCCTGAAATTGACGAATCTGTTTAAAATGTCATGAGTTTAATTAAATCGTTTATTACTTCATCCTGAAACTGGCCATTGCTGCAGGGTCTGCCCTGGTCCAATAGCCCAGTGGTACTTTAAACAGACCAGTGCTTCCCTGCTAAACAGGAACAGGCTAAAGATTAACATTGCTACAATAGAAATACAAACCAACACAGTATCACATTAGCAGACTTTAGAATATTCTGATTAGCGGGAAATGGTTATATTGACCCGGGGTAAAAGAAAGAAAAGGAAAGATTTGTATTTATATAGCTCCTGTCACGACCACCGGCACTATACAGCCACTGAAGTATTTTTGAGGTGTAACCTCTGTTCTAATGTAGGAAACACGGCAGCCAATCTAAGCACACGAAGCTCCCACAAACAGCAATGTAAGAATGACCAGATAATTTGTTTTTTAGTGATGTTGATTAAGGGATAAATATTGGCTGGTACACCCCGGATTACTCCCTGCTCCTCTTCGAAATCGGGCAAAGGATCTTTTACGTCCACCTGAGAGGATTGACGGAGCCTCAGTTTAACGTCTAATTCGAAAGAGGGCTCCTCCGACAGTGCAGCACCCCCTCAGCCCTGCACTGGAGTGTCAGCCTAGATTATGGTAGATTATTGAGTCTCTGGAGTGGGACTTGAAGCCACAAACTTCTCACGAGGTTGCTACCAGCTGAGCCACGGCTGACCCAGGGAAAGCAGCAGACACAAAACACACGGCACAAAAAGGAAGAAAGTTTACTGATACCTGTTCATTTTCACAGCAACAATCGGCTTTCACCCTAACGGTGAGACGGCCATTCTAAAATGGAACACGGGCTGTAATTTTACTTTAATTAAAGGAAGCTGTAGTTTAATTTTTCATTTTTTTAATCAACATCAGAATCAATGTCCAAGGAGAGTTCACCACCTTCTTCAGCTCTTCCCTGAATTTAGTTTGTGTAGCTGCATAAATACACGTGTTTGTACAGGAACTCAAATACACGAGCATATATCCGGTTTCAGTGGCGATGTATGCAGGGATGTATAATCGGGTCGGTGAAAAACCACCAGGTTCTTAACTACAGAATTCACGGCAGCTGTCAGCCACAACAATAAAAAACTGGCCGATACAGTGAAAAGTAAAATGATGGATTTCCTTCGGCTCTCCATCTCTGGATCGCTCTGATTCTCACCGCTGTGACCCCGGAGTCCCCTGCGGGCTCTGCTTGCCTCTAAAATACGTCTGACTGTCAAACAATTAAAAAGTAATATTAAAACAAAAGGAATATATGCAATTAAAACACTTTCTAAGCGGTTGTAGGCTACACCTGCAGGCGATGTATGAAAGGCCATACTCGGGACGAAACCCCAGGGAACATTGTTGATTATTTGTTTCTGTTCAAAGGCAAACCAAAAGGGTATGTTCTCTAAATAGCTCAGGACAGAGACCGTTGTTATAACCGAGGCCGCAGTTCTCACTGTGCAATACTTTGTTTTAAACTTCTGACAACATATAGCTACAAATCGGTCAAATGTGAAGGAGACGGTAAACCACACCGACATATCCAGGTTGACACAACTCATGTACACCATGAACTTACAAACGGCAGTGTAGGACAGGAATGAATATGGGAAGCGTTTACTCAAAATATGATATACAATTACATTGACGATCATGACCAGTAGATCTGCTGTTGCCATGGCCACCATGTAGACCGAGATACATTTGGAAAGACCACATTTTCCTCTGGAGAGAATCACCATTGTTAATATGTTCGCTGTAAGAAAGAGGGACAAGAGTAAGTAATGGGGACACTCGGATAAATCTTACAGCGTATTGTGGGGAGATGAACCGATGTGTTCCTACTGAGGGTTATGCACACGGTTTCTCTTTATAATATAAGCAAGCATTGACAATATACCTTTTCAAACGAAAATATTCATGAAAAACCCAATATCGAGGTAGTGAGAATGCACCTGCATTCCAGCACACTTCAGTCAGACTGTGTCAAGCCGGTGGGTGGAGGTTGGTGCTGGGAGGGTCGCTCGTATTCAGTATCGGCAATGGTATCGGATAGCGACCCCAACACCACCGACAGCCAGGCACTGATGGCTCAACGGAAGGGAATGTTGACTTTGGGCGATAGTGTGATACGGGCGACCTCGGCTCAGCCGACCATGATCCTTCTCTTCCGGCTGAATCTCCATCGCTATCGCCACTGACACTATATTCATGCATAAAAACAGAAAATGCTGGAAATACTCAGCAGGACCAGGATCAGCAGCATTAAACGTGGAGAGGAAAATGAAGTTAACGTTTCATGTCGAAACATTTCGTTAGAAATTGATTGAGGCTCCATTCAGACTTTAACGCTGCGGTCCAGCTCAAGCCGCAGTACCTCGCAGGGACATCAGATGTCAGCTCTATTCAATATAATTTACAAACAGTTACTGGAAATATATGAATTTAAATAATACATTCAGCTGTGACACAAACATTCGATGTAGGTCGAAACTCTGCGCTTTTTCTATTTCTAATGGCCCCGAGGAAGCTGCTCGGTAACAGAGCGGGAGCTGGTGGAGCCGCGAAGGTTCTTTGCAGCCGAGGGGAGGGGAGCAGCGCCCTGAGCGGCAATTATTGCTCCAAATATCTTTCACAGTCCTCTGATGGGTGGAGGTGGCTGCAGTACAACTCATTCTCAACTTAAAGTAGACAGTAAACAACGGTATAGATGAAGTGTTTGCCATGGACACTAAGCAATACATTCTTTAGTGATCTATGTACTATTGGACGGGCCGGAGAATCAGCCACGCCCTCCCTCAGTATAGGGAGGAAGGTTGAGCGCCCGTTGCCCGCGATCGAGCGACCAGAACAGCGCCTCAGCGGCCGCGCGGACTGCTCCCGCTGAGATTCACCGATCCCGGTGGATCAAAGACTCTGCAATGAGGACGTTCTCGGAATCTGATAAATTAACAATGAGATAGTCAACAGCTATTAGGCAACAGAAGACATTTTCTTACCGGGAGCCCCAAAGATTGCGAGAATAGGGTAATAAATGTGCATTATTTGTAGAATTGTTGCCAGTTCCATTTAAAAAAATCTGTGCGAAATCTGTCCAGCTTTACGGTTCGGACTGGAGTGTATCTGAGATCGGTAAATACTCCCCATTTATAGAACAATCGGAGCCCCGGCCAGAAAAAAACATGTTACACAACAAGTGGCGTTATTTACAGTCACTTAACAAACAAGGGGCGATTTTCCGCTTCAGAGCGCCAGTGGGGAAATTGTACGGAACGCTGAACTGAAAATCCCTCCTGGACACTGCATTAGGCTCCAGAGGTCTCAAATTCATTCAATGAAAACTTCCCTCATCCATTGTCTAATTTAAATGAGATTTTTTATTGTAATGATATGTAGTGATGACACCTCTCTAATATCACTGGTGATGATTCATCACTAAAAATACTGGCGATGATTCATCGCGAACATTAACCAAATATTACTGGTGAGGGCCCAATCTAACATTATGCTGGTCATCCTGCACTATAATTACTGGTGGTGACCCTACTCTAACATTAATGGTGGTGAAACTACTCTAATATTACTGGTGGTGACTCTACTCTAACATTACTGGTGGTGACACATTTATAACATTACTGGTGGTGACTCTACTCCAAAATTGCTGGTGGTGACCATACTCTAACATTACTGGCGGTGACTCTACTCTAACGATGCTGGTGGTGATTCTAATCTAACATTACTGGTGGTGACTTTCATCTAACTTTAGCGGTGGTGATTCTACTCTAACATTACTGGTGGTGATTCTACTATAACATTACTGATGGTGACGCTATTCTAAAATTACTGGTGGTGACTCTACTCTAACATTACTCGTGGTTACTTTATTCTAACATTACTGGTAGTGATTCCACTCTAACATTAGTGGTGGTGACCCTACTCTAACATTACTGGTGGTGACTCTATGCTAACATTATTGATGGTGACTCTACTATAACATTACTGGTGGTGACCCTGTTCTAACAATACTGCGGTGACCACACTCTAACATTGCCGGTGGTGACTCTACTCCAACATTACTGGTGGTGACCCTACTTTAATATAACTGGCGGTGACTCTACGCCAACATTGCTGGTGGTGATCCTAATCTAACATAAATGGTGGTAACTCTACTCTAACATTACTGATGAGGGCCCTACTCTAATATTACAGGCGATGACCCTACTCTACAATTACTGGTGGTGCTGCTTCTATAACATTACTGGTGGTGACTCTACTCTAACATTACTGGAGGTGACTCAACTCTAACATTACTGATGGGGACTCTACTCTAACATTACTGGTGTTGACTCAACTCTAACATTACAGTTGGTATCCCTACTCTAACATTACTGATGGTGACTCTACTCTAACTTTACTGGTGTTGACTCTACTCTAAGATTACTGGCGGTGATTCTATTCGACGATTACTGGTGTTGACTCTACTCTAACATTACTGGTGGTGACTCTACTCTAACATTACTGGTGGCGATTCTACTTTAACATTACTGGTGCTGATTCTACTCTAACATTACTGGTGGCGACTCTACTCTAACATGAATGGTGGTGACTCTAATCTAACATGACTGGTGGTGACTCTACTCTAACACTACTGGCAGTGACACTAATCTAAAATTACTGGTGGTGATTCTAATCTAACATTACTGGTGGTGATTCTAATCTAACATTACTGGTGGTGACTCTAATCTCATATTAATGGTTGCGATCCTATTCTAATATTACTTGTGGTTACCCTACACTAACATTGCTGGTGTTAAATCTACTCCAACATTACTAGTGTTGATTCAACTCTAACATTACTGGTGGTGACTCTACTCTAACATCACAGGAGGTGACTCTAATCTAACATTACTGGTGGTGATTCTAATCTAACATTACTTCTGGTGACTCTACTCTTACATTACTGGTGGTGATTCTAATCTAACATTACTGCTGGTGATTCTAATCTAACATAACTGGTAGTGATTCTACTCGAACATTACTTGTGGTGACTCTACTACTACATTTCTGGTGGTGATTCTAATCTAACATTACTGGTGATGATTCTAATCTAACATCACTGGTGGTGATTCTACTCTAACATTACTTGTGGTGGCTCTATTCTTACATTACTGCTGGTGATTATAATCTAACATTACTGGTGGTGATTATACTCTAACATTACTGGTGTTGATTCTACTCTAACATTACTGGTGGTGATTCTTATCTAACATTACTTGTGTTGATTCTACTGTAATATTACTAGTAGTGATTCTAATCTAACATTACTGGTGGTGAGTCTACACTAACATTACTGGTATTGATTCTAATCTAACATTACTGGTGGTGATTCTAGTTTAACATAAATGGTGGTGACCCTAATTTAAAATCACTGGTGATGATTCTACTCTAACATTACTGGTGGGGACTGAACTCTAACATTACTGGTGGTGACACAAATCTAACATTACTGGTGGTGATTCTAATCTAACATTACTGGTGTTGATTCTAATCTAACATTACTGCTGTTGACTCAAATCTCGGATTAATGGTGGCGACACTATTCTAACATTGCTGGTGGTGACCCTAATCTAATATTACTGGTGGTAACTCTAATCTCACGTTAAAGTTTGCGATCCTATTCTAACATTACTTGTGGAGGCCATACTCTAACATTACTGGTGTTGATTCTACTCTAACATTACTAGTGTTGACTCTACTCTAACATTACTGCTGGTGACTCTACTCTAACATTACTGGTGGTGATTTTAATTAAACATTACTGTTGGTGATTCTACTCTAACATTACTGGTAGTGATTCTACTCTAACATTACTTGTGGCGACTCTACTTCTACATTACTGGTGTTGATTCTAATCTAACATTACTGGTGGTGACTCTAATCTAACACTACTGGTAGTGATTCTACTCTAACATTACTGGTGGTGATTCTAATCTAACATTACTGGTGGTGATTATAATCTTACATTACTGGTGCTGATTCTAATCTAACATTACTGGTGGTGATTCTAATCTAACATAACTGGTGGTGATGCTACTCTAATGTTAATGGTGGTGATTCTACTCTCATATTACTGGTCGTGATTCTACGCTAACATTACTGGTGGTGATTCTTATATAACATTACTGGTGGTGATTCTACTCTAACATTTCTGGTGGTGATTCTAATCTAACATTATTGGTGTTGACTCTACTCTAACATTACTGGAGGTGATTCCAGTCTAACATTACTGATGGTGATTCTACTCGAACAATACTGGTGGTGATTCTAATCTAACACTACTGGTGGTGATTCAACTCTAATATTACTGCTGGTGATTCTAATCTAACATTACTGGTGGTGATTCTTATCTAACATTACTGGTGGTGATTCTACTCGAACAATACTTTTGGTGATTCTAATCTAACACTACTGGTGGTGATTCTACTCTAATATTACTGCTGGTGATTCTAATCTAACAGAACTGGTAGTGATTCTACTCGAACAGTACTTGTGGTGACTCTACTACTACATTACTGGTGGTGATTCTAATCTAACATTACTGGTGGTGATTCTAATCTAACCTCACTGGAGGTGATTCTAGTCTAACATTACTTGTGGTGGCTCTATTCTTACATTACTGCAGGTGATTATAATCTAACATTACTGGTGGTGATTCTACTCTAACATTACTGGTGTTGATTCTACTCTAAAATTACTGGTGGTGATTGTAATCTAACATTACTGTTGGTGATTCTAATCTAACATTACTGGTGGTGATTCTAATCTAACATTACTGGTGTTGATTCTTATCTAACATTACTGGTGGTGATTCTACTCTAATATTACTGGTGGTGATTCTAATCTAACAGTACTGGTGGTGATTTTACTCTAACATTACTGGTGGTGATTCTACTCTGACATTGCTGGTGGTCACTCTATACGAACATTACTGGTAGTGATTCTAATCTAACATGACTGGTGGTGATTCTACTCGAACAGTACTGGTCGTGATCCAAAATAACATTACTGGTGGTGATTCTAAACTAACATTTCTGGTTGTGATTCTACTCTATCATTACTGTCGTGACTCTAATCTAACATTACTGGTAATTATTCTAAGCTAACATTACTTGTGGTGAGTCTAATCTAACTTTACTGGTGGTGATTCTACTCTCACATTACTGGTGGTGATTCTAGTATAATATTACTGGTGGTGATTCTACTCGAACAATACTTTTGGTGATTCTAATCTAACACTACTGGTGGTGATTCTACTCTAATATTACTGCTGGTGATTCTAATCTAACAGAACTGGTAGTGATTCTACTCGAACATTACTGGTGGTGATTCTAATCTAACCTCACTGGAGGTGATTCTAGTCTAACATTACTTGTGGTGGCTCTATTCTTACATTACTGCAGGTGATTATAATCTAACATTACTGGTGGTGATTCTACTCTAACATTACTGGTGTTGATTCTACTCTAAAATTACTGGTGGTGATTGTAATCTAACATTACTGGTGGTGATTCTAATCTAACAGTATTGGTGGTGACTCTAATCTAACATTACTGGTGGTGATTCTAATTTTCATTACTTGTGGTGACTCGACTCTAACATTACTGGTAATGATTCTAATCTAACATTACTGTTGGTGATACTAATCTAACAGAACTGGTATTGATTCTACTCGAACAGTACTTGTGGTGACTCTACTACTACATTACTGGTGGTGATTCTAATCTAACATTACTGGTGGTGATTCTAATCTAACCTCACTGGAGGTGATTCTAATCTAACATTACTTGTGGTGGCTCTATTCTTACATTACTGCAGGTGATTATAATCTAACATTACTGGTGGTGATTCTACTCTAACATTACTGGTGTTGATTCTACTCTAAAATTACTGGTGGTGATTATAATCTAACATTACTGGTGGTGATTCTACTCTAACATTACTGGTGGTGATTCTAGTATAATATTACTGGTGGTGACTCTACTCTAACATTACTGGTGGTGACTCTACACTAACATTACTGGTGGTGATTCTACTCTAACATTACTGGTGGTGATTCTACTCTAACATTACTGGTGGTGATTATACTCTAACATTACTGATGGTGATTCTACTCTAACATTAATGGTGTTGATTCTACTCTAACATTACTGGTGGTGACTCTACTCTAACTTTACTGGTGGTGATTCTACTCTTACATTACTGGTGGTGATTCTGCTCGAACATTTCTGGTGGTGATTCTAATTTAACATTACTGGTGATGATTCTACTCTAACATTACTAGTGGGGACTCAACTCTAACATCACTGGTGGTGTCACTAATCTAACATTACTGGTGGTGATTCTTATCTAACATTTCTGGTGGTGATTCTAATCTAACACTACTGGTTTTGATTCTACTCTAACATTACTGGTGGTGATTCTAATCTAACATTACTGGTGGTGATTCTAACCTAACATTAATGGGGTTGATTCTTACCTAACATTACTGGAGGTGATTCTACTCGAACAATACTGGTGGTGATTGTAATCTAACACTACTGGTGGTGATTCTACTCTAATATTACTGCTGGTGATTCTAATCTGACATTACTGTTGGTGATTCTACTCTAACATTACTGGTGGTGATTCTACTCTGACATTAGTGGTGGTGATTCTAATCTAACATTACTTGTGGTGAATATACTCTAATATTAATGGTGGTGATTCTAAATTAACATTACTGGTGGTGACTCTACTCTAACATTACTGGTGTTGATTCTAATTTGACATTACTGGTGGTGATTATACTCTAACATTACTGGTGGTGATTCTACTCTGACATTACTGGTAGTGACTCTAATCTAACATGACTGGTGTTGATACTAATCTAACAATACCGGTGGTGATGCTAAACTAACATTTCTGGTGCTGATGCTACTCTCATGTTACTGGTGGTGATTGTTCTCTAACATTACTGGTGCTGATTTTAATCTAACATTACTGGTGATGATTCTAATTTAACATTACTGGTGGTGACTCTATTCTTACATTACTGGTGGTGATTCTAATCTAACACTACTGGTGGTGATTCTTCTCTAATATTACTGGTGGTGATTCTAAGCTAACATTACTGTTGGTGATTCTACTCTAACATTACTGGTGTTGATTCTACTCTGACATTAGAGGTGGTCCCTCTACTCTAACATTACTGGTGGTGACTCTAATCTAACATGACTGGTGATGATTCTAATCTAACATTACTGGTGGTGATTCTACTTTAACATTATTGCTGGTGATTCTACTCTAACATTACTGGTATTGATTCTAGTATAACATTACTGGTGATGACTCTACTCTAACATTACTGGTAGTGATTCAAATCTAACATTACCGTTGGTGATTCTAATCTAACATTACTGGTAGTGATTCTAATCTAACATTACTGGTGTTGATTCTAGCCTAACATTACTGGTGGTGACTCTACTCTAACATTACTGGTAATGATTCTAATCTAACATTACTGGTGGTGATTCTAATTTTTCATTACTTGTGGTGACTCGACTCTAACATTACTGGTAGTGATTCAACACTAACATTCCTGGTGTTGACACTACTCAAACACTACTGTTGGTGATTCTACTCTAACATTACTGGTGGTGATTCTAGTCTAACATTACTGATGGTGATTCTACTCGAACAATAATGGTGGTGATTCTAATTTAACACGACTGGTGGTGATTCTACTCTAATATTACTGCTGGTGATTCTAATCTAACATTACTGGTGGTGATTCTTATCTAACATTACTGGTGGTGATTCTACTCGAACAATACTTGTGGTGATTCTAATCTAACACTACTAGTGGTGATTCTACTCTAATATTACTGCTGGTGATTCTAATCTAACGTTACTGTTGGTGATACTAATCTAACAGAACTGGTAGTGATTCTACTCGAACAGTACTTGTGGTGACTCTACTACTACATTACTGGTGGTGATTCTAACCTAACATTACCGGTGGTGATTCTAATCTAACCTTTTAGAATATCCTCAGCTCCTCCCCACCACACCTAATATCCTCAGCTCCTCCACACCCCACATAAAATCCTCAGCTCCTCCCCACCATCCTAATATCCTCAGCTCCTCACCACCCCGCCAAATATCCTCAGCTCCTCCCCACCCCACCTAATATCCTCAGCTCCTCTCCACCAAATATTCTCAGCTCCTCCCCACCACACCTAATATCCTCAGCCCCTCCCCATCCCACCTAATATCCTCAGCTCCTCCCCACCCCACCTAATATCCCCAGCTCCTCCACACCCCACCTAATATCCTCAGCTCCACCCCACCCCACCTAATATCCTCGACTCCTCCCCAGCCCACCTAATATCCGCAGCTACTCCCCACCCCATCTAATATCCTCAGCTCCTCCCGACCCCACCTAATATCCTCAGCTCCTCTCAAACTAATATCATCAGCTCCTCCCCACCCCACCTAATATATTCAATCCTTCCCACCCCACCTGATATCCTCAGATCCTCCTCACCCCACCTAATATCCTTAGCTACTCCCCACCCCACCTAATATCATCAGCTAATATCCTCAGCTCCACCCCACCCCACCAATATCCTCAGCTCCTCCCCACCCCACCTAATATCATCTGCTCCTCCCCACCCCACCTAATATCCTCAGCTCCTCCCCAACCCACCTAATATCCTCAGCTCCTCCCCACCCCACCAAATATCCTCAGCTCCTCCCCACCCCACCTAATATCGTCAGATCCTTCTCACTCCACCCAATATCCTCAGATCCTCCCCACCCAACCTAATATCCTCAGCTCCTCCCAACCACACCTAATATCCTCAGCTCCTCCCCACCACACCTAATATCCTCAGCTCCTCCCCACCCCACATAATATCCTCAGCCGCTCCTCACCCTACCTAATATCCTCAGCTCCTCCCCACCCCACCTAATATCCTCAGCTCCACCCCACCCCACCTAATATCTTCAGCTCCTCCCCACCCCACCTAATATCCACAGCTCCTCCCCACCCCACCTAATATCCTCAGCTCCTCCCCACCCCATCTAATATCCTCAGCTCCTCCCCACCTCACCTAATATCCTCAGCTCCCCACCCCACCTAATATCCTCAGCTCCTCCCCACCCCACCCAATATCCTCAGCTCCTCCCCACCCAACCTAATATCCTCAGTTCCTCCCCACCTCACCTAATATCCTCAGCTCCCCACCCCACCTAATATCCACAGCTCCTCCCCACACCACCTAATATCCTCAGCTCCTCCCCACCCCACCTAATATCCTCAGCTCCTCCCTACCCCACCTAATATCATCAGCTCCACCCCACCCCACCTAATCTCCTCAGCACCTCCCCAACCCACCTAATATCCGCAGCTCCTCTCCACCCCACCTAATATCCTCAGATCCTCCCCACCCCACCTAATATCCTCAGCTCCTTCCACCCCAACTAATATCCTCAGCTCCTCCCCACCACAACTAATATCCTCAGCTCCTCCCACCCCACCTAAAATCATCAGCTCCTTCCCACCTCAACTAATATCCTCAGCTCCTCTCCACCCCACCTAATATACTCAGGTCCTCCGCACCCCACCTAATATCCTCAGCTCCTCTTCACCCCACCTAATATTCTCAGCTCCTCCCCACCCCACCCAATATCCTCAGCTCCTCCTGAACCCACCTAATATCCTCAGCTACTCGCCACCCCAACTAATATCCTCAGCTCCTCCCCACCCCACCTAATATCCTCAGCTCCTCCCCACCCCACCTAATATCCCCAGCTCCTCCCCACCCCACCTAATATCCTCAGCTCCTCCTGAACCCACCTTATATCCTCAGCTACTCTCCACCTCACCTAATATCCTCAGCTCCTCACCACCCCACCTAATATCCTCAGCTCCTCCCCACCCCACCTAATATCTCCAGCTCCTCCCCACCCCACATAATATCCTCAGATCCTGCTCACCCCACCTAATATCCTCAGCTACTCCCCACCCCAACTAATATCCTCAGCTACTCACCACCCCAACTAATATCCTCAGCTCCTCCCCACATCACCTAATATCCCCAGCTCCTCCCCACCCCACCTAATATCCTCAGATGCTCCTCACCCTACCTAATATCCTCAGCTACATTCCACCCCAGCTAATATCCTCAGCCCCTCCCCACCCTACCTAATATCCTCAGCTCCTCCCCACCCCACCTAATATCCTCAGCTCCTCCCCAATCCACCTAATATCCTCCGCTCCTCCCCACCCCATCTAATTTCCTCAGCTCCTCCCCACCTCACCTAATATCCTCAGCTCCCACCCCACCTAATATCGTAAGCTCCTCCCCACCCCACCTAATATCCTCAGCTCCTCCCCAACCCACCTATAATCCTCAGCTTCTCCCCACCCCACCTAATATCCTCAGAACCTCCCGACCCCACATAATATCCTCAGCTCCTCCCCATACCACCTAATATCCTCAGCTCCACCCTACCCCAACTAATATCCTCAGCTCCTCCCCACCCCACCTAATATACTCAGCTCCTCCCCACCCCACCTAATATCCTCAGCTCGTCCTGAACCCACCTAATATCCCCAGCTACTCTCCACCTCACCTAATATCCTCAGCTCCTCCCCACCCCACCTAATATCCTCAGCTCCTCCCCACCCCACCTAATATCTCCAGCTCCTCCCCACCCCACCTAATATCCTCAGATCATCCTCACCCCACCTAATATCCTCAGCTACATTCCACCCCACTTAATATCCTCAGCTACTCCCCACCCCACCTAATATCCTCAGCTACTCCCCACCCCAGCTAATATCCTCAGCCCCTCCCCACCCTACCTAATATCCTCAGCTCCTCCCCACCCCACCTCATATCCTCAGCTCCTCCCCAACCCACCTAATATCCTCAGCTCCTCCCCACCCCATCTAATTTCCTCAGCTCCTCCCCACCTCACCTAATATCCTCAGCTCCCCACCCCACCTAATATCCACAGCTCCTCCCCACCCCACCTAATATAATCAGCTCCTCCCCACCCCACCTAATATCCTCAGCTCGTCCTGAACCCACCTAATATCCCCAGCTACTCTCCACCTCACCTAATATCCTCAGCTCCTCCCCACCCCACCTAATATCCTCAGCTCCTCCCCACCCCACCTAATATCTCCAGCTCCTCCCCACCCCACCTAATATCCTCAGATCATCCTCACCCCACCTAATATCCTCAGCTACATTCCACCCCACTTAATATCCTCAGCTACTCCCCACCCCACCTAATATCCTCAGCTACTCCCCACCCCAGTTAATATCCTCAGCCCCTCCCCACCCTACCTAATATCCTCAGCTCCTCCCCACCCCACCTCATATCCTCAGCTCCTCCCCAACCCACCTAATATCCTCAGCTCCTCCCCACCCCATCTAATTTCCTCAGCTCCTCCCCACCTCACCTAATATCCTCAGCTCCCCACCCCACCTGATATCGTCAGCTCCTCCCCACCCCACCTAATATCCTCAGCTCCTCCCCAAACCACCTAATATACTCAGCTCCTCCCCACCCCACCTAATATCCTCAGCTCGTCCTGAACCCACCTAATATCCCCAGCTACTCTCCACCTCACCTAATATCCTGAGCTCCTCCCCACCCCACCTAATATCCTCAGCTCCTCCCCACCCCACCTAACATCTCCAGCTCCTCCCCACCCCACCTAATATCCTCAGATCATCCTCACCCCACCTAATATCCTCAGCTACATTCCACCCCACTTAATATCCTCAGCTACTCCCCACCCCACCTAATATCCTCAGCTACTCCCCACCCCAGCTAATATCCTCAGCCCCTCCCCACCCTACCTAATATCCTCAGCTCCTCCCCACCCCACCTAATATCCTCAGCTCCTCCCCAACCCACCTAATATCCTCAGCTCCTCCCCACCCCATCTAATTTCCTCAGCTCCTCCCCACCTCACCTAATATCCTCAGCTCCCCACCCCACCTGATATCGTCAGGTCCTCCCCACCCCACCTAATATCCTCAGCTGCTCCCCAACCCACCTATAATCCTCAGCTTCTCCCCACCCCACCTAATATCCTCAGAACCTCCCGACCCCACCTAATATCCTCAGCTCCTCCCCACACCACCTAATATCCTCAGCTCCTCCCCACCCCACCTAATATCCTCAGCTCCTCCCCACCCCACCTAATATCCTCAGCTCCAACCTACCCCAACTAATATCCTCAGCTCCTCCCCACCCCACCTAATATACTCAGCTCCTCCGCACACCACCTAATATGCTCAGCTCCTCCTGAACCCACCTAATATCCTCAGCTACTCTCCACCTCACCTAATATCCTCAGCTCCTCCCCACCCCACCTAATATCCTCAGCTCCTCCCCACCCCACCTAATATCTCCAGCTCCTCCCCACCCCTCCTAATATCCTCAGATCCTCCTCACCTCACCTAATATCCTCAGCTACTCCCCACCCCAACTAATAACCTCAGCTACTCCCCACCCCACCTAATATCCTCAGCTCCTCCCCACCCCACCTAATATCCCCAGCTCCTCCCCACCCCACCTAATATCCTCAGCTCCTCCCCACCCCACCTAATATCCTCAGCTCCTCCCCACCCCACCTAATATCCTCAGATGCTCCTCAACCCACCTAATATCCTCAGCTACTCTCCACCCCACCTAATATCCTCAGCTACTCCCCACCCCACCTAATATCCTCAGCTACTCCCCACCCTAGCTAATATCCTCAGCCCCTCCCCACCCTACCTCATATCCTCAGCTCCTCCCCACCCCACCTAATATCCTCAGCTCCTCCCCAACCCACCTAATATCCTCAGCTCCTCCCCACCACACCAACTATCCTCAGCTACTCCCAACCCCACCTAATATCCTCAGCTACTCCCCACCCCACCTAATGTCCTCAGCTCCTCCCCAACCCAACTAATATCCTCAGATCCTGCTCACCCCACCCAATATCCTCAGCTCCTCCTGAACCCACCTAATATCCTCAGCTCCTCCCCACCACACCTATAATCCTCAGCTTCTCCCCACCCCACCGAATATCCTCAGAACCTCCCGACCCCACCTAATATCCTGAGCTCCTCCCCACACCACCTAATATCCTCAGCTCCTCCCCACCCCACCTAATATCCTCAGCTCCTCCCCATCCCACCTAATACCCTCAGCTCCTCTTCACCCCATCTTATATCCTCAGCTCCTCCCCACCCCACCTAATATCCTCAGCTCGTCCTGAACCCACCTAATATCCTCAGCTACTCTCCACCTCACCTAATATCCTCAGCTCCTCCCCACCCCACCTAATATCCTCAGCTCCTCCCCACCCTACCTAATATCTCCAGCTCCTCCCCACCCCACCTAATATCCTCAGATCCTCCTCACCCCACCTAATATCCTCAGCTACTCCCCACCCCAACTAATATCCTCAGCTACTCCACACCCCACCTAATATCCTCAGCTCCTCCCCACATCACCTAATATCCCCAGCTCCTCCCCACCCCACCTAATATCCTCAGATGCTCCTCACCCCACCTAATATCCTCAGCTACATTCCACCCCACCTAATATCCTCAGCTACTCCCCACCCCACCTAATATCCTCAGCTACTCCCCACCCCAGCTAATATCCTCAGCCCCTCCCCACCCTACCTAATATCCTCAGCTCCTCCCCACCCCACCTAATATCCTCAGCTCCTCCCCAACCCACCTAATATCCTCAGCTCCTCCCCACCCCATCTAATTTCCTCAGCTCCTCCCCACCTCACCTAATATCCTCAGCTCCCCACCCCACCTAATATCATCAGCTCCTCCCCACCCCACCTAATATCCTCAGCTCCTCCCCAACCCGCCTATAATCCTCAGCTTCTGCCCACCCCACCTAATATCCTCAGAACCTCCCGACACCACCTAATATCCTCAGCTCCTCCCCACACCACCTAATATCCTCAGCTCCTCCCCACCCCACCTAATATCCTCAGCTCCTCCCCACCCCACCTAATATCCTCAGCTCCACCCTACCCCAACTAATATCCTCAGCTCCTCCCCACCCCACCTAATATACTCAGCTCCTCCGCACCCCACCTAATATCCTCAGCTCCTCTTCACTCCACCTTATATCCTCAGCACCTCCCCAACCCAGCTAATATCCTCAGCTCCTCCTGAACCCACCTAATATCTCCATCTCCTCCCCACCCCACCTAATATCCTCAGATCCTCCTCACCCCACCTAATATCCTCAGCTACTCCCCACCCCAACTAATATCCTCAGCTGCTCCCCACCCCACCTAATATCCTCAGCTCCTCCCCACCCCACCTAATATCCCCAGCTCCTCCCCACCCCACCTAATATCCTCACATGCTCCTCATCCCACCTAATATCCTCAGCTCCTCCCCACCCCACCAAATATCCTCAGCTACTCCCCACCCCACCTAATATCCTCAGCTACTCCCCACCCCACCTAATATCATCAGCTCCTCCCCAACCCAACTAATATCCTCAGATCCTTCTCACCCCATCCAATATCCTCAGCTCCTCCCCACCCCACCTAATATCCTCAGCTCCTCCCCACCACACCTAATATCCTCAGCTCCTCCCCACCTCACCTAATATCCTCAGCTCCCCACCCCCACCTAATATCGTCAGCTCCTCCCCACTCCACCTAATATCCTCAGCTCCTAACCACCCCACCTATAATCCTCAACTTCACCCCACCCCAGCTAATATCCTCAGAACCTCCCCACCTCACCTAATATCCTCAGCTCCTCCCCACACCACCTAATATCCTCAGCTCCTCCCCACCCCACCTAATAACCTCAGCTCCTCCCCACCCCAACTAATATCCTCAGCTCCACCCCACCCCACCTAATATCCTCAGCTCCTCCCCACCCCACCTAATATCCGCAGCTCCTCTCCACCCCACCTAATATCCACAGACCCTCCCCACCCCACCTAATATCCTCAGCTCCTCCCCACCCCAACTAATATCCTCAGCTCCTCCCCACCCCAACTAATATCCTCAGCTCCTCTTCACTCCACCTAATATCCTCAGCTCCTCCCCACCTCAACTAATATGCTCAGCTCCTCCTGAACACACCTAATATCCTCAGCTCCTCTCCACCCCACCTAATATCCTCAGCTACTCCCTACCCTACCTAATATACTCAGCTCCTCCCCACCACACCTAATATCCCCAGCTCATCCCCACCACACCTAATATCCTCAGCTCCTCCCCTCCACACCTAATATCCTCAGCTACTCCTGAACATACCTAATATCCTCAGCTCCTCCTGAACCCACCTAATATCCTCAGCTCCTCCCCACCCGACCTAATATCATCAGCTCCTCCTGAACCCACCTAATATCCTCAGCTCCTCCCCACCCCACCTAATATCCTCAGCTGCTCCACAACCCCACCTAATATCCTCAGCTCCTCCTCACCCCACCTAATATCCTCAGCTCCTCCCCACCCCACCTAATATTCTCAGCTCCTCCCCACCCCATCTAATATCCTCAGCTCCTCCCCACCCCACCTAGTATCCTCAGCTCCTCCCCACCACACCTAATATCATCAGCCCCTCCCCACCCCATCTAATATCCTCAGCTCCAATCCAGACCACCCAATATCCAAGCTCCTCCCCACCCCATGTAATATTCTCAGCTGCTCCCCACCCCACCTAATATCCTCAGCTCCTCCCCACCCCACCTAATATCCTCAGCTCCTCCCCACCCCACGTAATATCCTCAGCTCCTCCCCACCCCACCGAATATCCTCAGCTCCTCCTGAACCCACCTATTATCCTAAGCTCCTCCTGAACCCACCTAATGTCCTCAGCTCCTTCCACCCCACCTAATATCCTCAGCTCCTCCCCAACCCACCTAATATCCTCAGCTCCACCCCACCCCACCTAATATCCTCAGATCCTCCCCACCCCACCTAATATCCTCAGCTCCTCCCCACCCCACCTAATACTCTCAGCACCTCCCCACCTCACCTAATATCCTCAGCTCCTCCCCACCCCACCTAATATCCTCAGCTCCTCCCCACCCCACCTGATATCCTCAGCTCCTCCCCACCCCACCTAATATTCTCAGCTCCTCCCCACCCCACCTAATATCCTCAGCTCCTCCCCACCCCACCTAATACTCTCAGCACCTCCCCACCTCACCTAATATCCTCAGCTCCTCCCCACCCCACCTAATATCCTCAGCACCTCCCCACCCCACCTAATATCCTCAGCTCCTCCCCACCCCACCTAATATCCACAGCTCCTCTTCACCCCACCTTATATCCTCAGCTCCTCCCCACCCCACCTAATATCCTCAGCTCCTCCCCACCCCACCTAATATCCTCAGCTCCTCCCCACCACACCTAATATCCTCAGCTCCTCCCCACCCCACCGAATATCCTCAGATGCACCACACCCCACCTAATATCCTCAGCTCCACTCCACCCCACCTAATATCCACACTACTCCCCATGCCACCTAATATCCTCAGCTCCTCCCCACCCCATCTAATTTCCTCAGCTCCTCCCCACCTCACCTAATATCCTCAGCTCCCCACCCCACCTAATATCGTCAGCTCCTCCCCACCCCACCTAATATCGTCAGCTCCTCCCCACCCCACCTAATATCCTCAGCTCCTCCACAACCCACCTATAATCCTCAGCTTCTCCCCACCCTACCTAATATCCTCAGAACCTCCCGACACCACCTAATATCCTCAGCTCCTCCCCACACCACCTAATATCCTCAGCTCCTCCCCACCCCAACTAATATCCTCAGCTCCTCCCCACCCCACCTAATACTCTCAGCACCTCCCCACCTCACTTAATATCCTCAGCTCCTCCCCACCCCACCTAATATCCTCAGCACCTCCCCACCCCACCTGATATCCTCAGCTCCTCCCCACCCCACCTAATATTCTCAGCTCCTCCCCACCCCACCTAATATCCTCAGCTCCTCCCCACCCCACCTAATACTCTCAGCACCTCCCCACCTCACCTAATATCCTCAGCTCCTCCCCACCCCACCTAATATCCTCAGCACCTCCCCACCCCACCTAATATCCTCAGCTCCTCCCCACCCCACCTAATATCCTCAGCTCCTCTTCACCCCACCTTATATCCTCAGCTCCTCCTCACCCCACCTAATATCCTCAGCTCGTCCTGAACCCACCTAATATCCTCAGCTACTCTCCACCTCACCTAATATCCTCAGCTCCTCCCCACCCCACCTAATATCCTCAGCTCCTCCCCACCCCACCTAATATCTCCAGCTCCTCCCCACCCCACCTAATAACCTCAGATCCTCCTCACCCCACCTAATGTCCTCAGCTACTCTCCACCTCAACTAATATCCTCAGTAACTCCCCACCCCACCTAATATCCTCAGCTCCTCCCCACATCACCTAATATCCCCAGCTCCTCCCCACCCCACCTAATATCCTCAGATGCTCCTCACCCCACCTAATATCCTCAGCTGCATTCCACCCCACCTAATATCCTCAGCTACTCCCCACCCCAGCTAATATCCTCAGCCCCTCCCCACCCTACCTAATATCCTCAGCTCCTCCCCACCCCCCCTAATATCCTCAGCTCCTCCCCAACCCACCTAATATCCTCAGCTCCTCCCCACCCCATCTAATTTCCTCAGCTCCTCCCCACCTCACCTAATATCCTCAGCTCCCCACCCCATCTAATATCGTCAGCTCCTCCCCACCCCACCTAATATCCTCAGCTCCTCCCCAACCCACCTATAATCCTCAGCTTCTGCCCACCCCACCTAATATCCTCAGAACCTCCCGACCCCAACTAATAGCCTCATCTCCTCCCCATCCCACCTAATATCCTCAGCTCCTCCCCACCCCACCTAATATCCTCAGCTCCTCCCCACCCCACCTAATATCCTCAGCTCCACCCTACCCCAACTAATATCCTCAGCTCCTCCCCACCCCACCTAATATACTCAGCTCCTCTGCACCCCACCTAATATCCTCAGCTCCTCTTCACCCCACCTTATATCCTCAGCTCCTCCCCAACCCAGCTAATATCCTCAGCTCCTCCTGAACCCACCTAATATCTCCATCTCCTCCCCACCCCACCTTATATCCTCAGATCCTCCTCACCCCACCTAATATCCTCAGCTACTCCCCACCCCAACTAATATCCTCAGCTGCTCCCCACCCCACCTAATATCCTCACATTCTCCTCACCCCAACTAATATCCTCAGCTACTCTCCACCCCACCTAATATCCTCAGCTACTCCCCACCCCACCTAATATCCTCAGCTACTCCCCACCCCAGCTAATATCCTCAGCCCCTCCCCACCCTACCTAATATCCTCAGCTCCTCCCCACCACACCTAATATCCTCAGCTCCTCCCCACCTCACCTAATATCCTCAGCTCCCCACCCCTACCTAATATCGTCAGCTCCTCCCCACCCCACCTAATATCCTCAGCTCCTAACCACCCCACCTATAATCCTCAACTTCACCCCACCCCAGCTAATATCTTCAGAACCTCCCCACCTCACCTAATATCCTCAGCCCCTCTCCACACCACCTAATATCCTCAGCTCCTCCCCACCCCACCTAATAACCTCAGCTCCTCCCCACCCCACCTAATATCCTCAGCTCCACCCCACCCCACCTAATATCCTCAGCTCCTCCCCACCCCACCTAATATCCGCAGCTCCTCTCCACACCACCTAATATCCACAGATCCTCCCCACCCCACCTAATATCCCCAGCTCCTCCCCACCCCAACTAATATCCTCAGCTCCTCCCCACCCCAACTAATATCCTCAGCTCCTCTTCACCCCACCTAATATCCTCAGCTACTCCCCACCATACATAATGGCCCAGAAATTGATCTCGCTCTGTTCCCGCGGGGGTAAGCCTTTCCCGCGATGTCTCACCTCGCTTATGCTTTTTCTGATCCAGCTCGCACGAAATTGATGTTCCAGACATCAGCTGTGCTGGGCTTGCGTATCCCAGCGGCGCAGTTAATTCGTGCGAGCTGTGGGATCACGTGACTCAGTTAGAGCCAATGGCAGCACACCATCTTCCATTCATAAGTCTCACAGCATGGCTGAGAGACTTATGAATCTTACACCCCCCCAAAATAACAGCTAAACCTCAATTAAATTTTAAAAAAAACCCATCACATTAATAAAATAAGTATAGTTAATTAAATTAACCATTTTAAATAAAAAATTAAATTTTTGAAAAAATTTAAAATCTTTTAAAAAGTTATAAAAATAAACTTACCTGTCTTTAAAGTCTATAAAAAAGATATACCTGTAAAAAAAAATTCAAAAAAATACTTAATTCACTACTTACCTTCTTAAAAGCGGGTCTTACTCCTCCTTTTTACATTTCCAAAATCTTCAGTACTTACCTGCGCGTCCAAAGCATGAAGTGCACAGCGTGCGCGCAGCCTGTAGCGCGCACGCGATGCACTCCGGCCCCGCCCCCTTTTCGGAAGAGCAATTGCCGGTTTTCAGCGCATGCGCAGGGCATGCAGAAAACCGGCAATTGGAGTGGGAATACGCGAGAGTATGCAGTGCGTACTCTCGCGTCCCGGGATCAATTTTCGGCCCAATATACTCAGCTCCTCCCCTCCCGACCTAAAATCCTCAGCTCCTTCTCAACACAACTAATATACTCAGCTCCTCCCCACAACACCTAATATCCCCAGCTCATCCCCACCACACCTAATATCCTCAGCTCCTCCCCTCCACACCTAATATCCTCAGCTCCTCCTGAACATACCTAATATCCTCAGCTCCTCCTGAACCCACCTAATATCCTCAGCTCCTCCCCACCCGACCTAATATCATCAGCTCCTCCTGAACCCACCTAATATCCTCAGCTCCTCCCCACCCCAACTAATATCGTCAGTTCCTCCCTACCCCACATAATATCCTCAGCTCCTCCCCACCTCACCTAATATCCTTAGCTCCTCCCCACCCTACCTAATATCCTCAGCACCTCCCCACCCCACCTAATATCCTCAGCTCCTCCCCACCCCACCTAATACTGTCAGCAACTCCCCACCTCACCTAATATCCTCAGTCCCTCCCCACCCCACCTAATATCCTCAGCACCTCCCCACCCCACCTAATATCCTCAGCTCCTCCCCACCCCAGCTAATATCCTCAGCTCCTCCCCACCCCACCACTATCCTCAGCTCCTCCCCACCCCACCTAATATCCTTAGCTCCTCCCAATCAATGTTCCCACGAAGTTTTTTGTACTGAGCGGCCACGAACTCCTTTGAGCCACCTTTTTGTCCGCTGGCAAATTTTACAACATAAATTTTAGAGAATCTTTTAGAAAAGCAACGTTAATAACAACGACAGAAACAACAACCAGTTAATATCATATACACAGTAATGAGACATTGCCACCCCACCATCTCAAATCATGAGACAATCAGCCAAGTTTCTGAAAGTTTAACATAACTTCCCTGATTTTGAAATCTATTCCTCTAGAAATGAACCCATGCTTTATTTCCACTTTTATGGCTTTTTAACCTGCGTTGCTACTTCTGATGATTTGTGAATCTGTACCCCTTGATCCCTTTGTACCTTTACCCCATTTGGACTCTTAGGGGGGAAAATTCAGTTGGTTGCGCCTCCCGTTAGTGCCTTAAGAGGGCGCTAATGGGGCGCAAAGCAACTAGCGCCCGGGCGCAGCGATGTTTGCGCCGCTCGCGAAATTAACGACATTTTGCGGTGGCACTAAATACTACGGCCACGATCTCCTGCGCCGGCAGATCGTGACCTCAGTCGAGTGCGCAACGCCCTGGTGCGGATATTGAGTGGCACCCCCTGCCTAACCGCCTGCCGCTAGCAACGACAGGTTGAGGGGAGCGTTTTGCAGTTAGGAAGGGACATTGGGGAGCGCTATTTAAAGGCGACCGCTTCCTGCCTTTTATTGTTGGTGCCATTTTTGAACCACGCATTCTGAGAGAGAGAGATAGAGAGAGACTTTTGGAGAGATTCAACGCTGTGTGAAGGAGTTTTGGGTACTGAGCAGCACTTGCAGGTTCGTTTTGATTTTCCCTTCCTTGTATCGATTTAGAAGAGACTGTGGGGGCTGCATTCTGAGCTCTTTCCCTGGTCCTCTCCATTGTTCTTTCCAGCAGATTTGATGTGCAGTTCTCTCCAGGCCGAGATTCAAGGCTGCAATGAGCAGGATGTGGATGGAGAGCAAGATCAACCCTCCCCTTTATGAACTGGCCCACGCCATTGTGTGTGTGTTCCATTGCTGACTGACATCACATGAGCTTCGCCAACGCTCTGAGGTAGCGACTCGCTCCTCGGCCTTTGCACCATAAGACAGGTGTGTAGCGCCTTATTGATCACTCCAATCACCTCCAGGGGCGATAAAAGTCAAGGTTGCATTCGGAAGCGATAATTAGCACCAGGCGCTAATCTTTGCAGCCGGCCGATAATTGCGCCCCAAACGGGGCGATACTGAATTTTCCTCCCTTATTTTACAAGGAGTAGCTGGGCTCCTTATTCGTGCTAACAAAATGCATCACCTCACACTTTCCCATATTGAAATTAATTTAACATTTTCATGCCCATTCTGCAAGTTTGTTTATGGTAGGATTAATTAAAAGCTTTTAGTTCGTCATGTACAAACTCTATTTAAATAAATCCTTGTCAGAAATGACTGGGATATAAAATATCTGCAGAATAATAAATTAACTGTTCAGAAACGTCACTCAGTTACACATCGACAAATAATCCAAAAGCCCAAGGTACGCTGAATGAGGCAGATCTATTCGTGCAATTTGTATTAATTTTAAGGTTTTCAACGTATTAGCAAATCCCTCATGTCACTATAGCAATGGCTGCACAAGCAGCAGGAGCAGCGGCTATCCTATGGCGCTGACGTGCTGTGGGTCCAGATATGTAATCAGAATATTAATCACAATGCAACTAGACAACCAACAAATATATTTCTTTAGTTCACAGTATTAAAAAGAATTGAACAAAAAATGGGTATCCGTATTTCCAACTTCAATCACTTCCATTAATAACCGTGGTCTTGTTGAACCAGCACACCCTCCATGTAACATGTCAGAAATGCAGCACTTATTCACAAGTGCAGAAAAACACACACACAATTTCCGTCACTGAATTAAATCATTTAGCAGGAAAAACTACGATTTAGCACAAATAAATATTCATCATTCTTCCTGGACAAGAGAATCAATCAGACTGACTTGGAATGTTTACTAATATGTTAACGTAAAGATGTTAATTTACAAATTTCGCTTCCAATGTTTATTCTCTCAAGCATGCTCCACAATATTAATCCCTGCTCTTGTCACGAAAAGTGTTGAATTATTTTAGGTACTTCCCAATTAAATTGCAGGAAACAAACTTCATTTTGCTCTCAGTTTTCAATCTCCTAATTCAAACATTTATACCAAATAGAAATTGTACATTATCAGTTTAATCAAAGTATTTTTTGTGTCTTTCTCAATAAACAAATAATGGTTTCTTCTAAAGTAGCTTCTTGCATTTTTCATACATCAGTACAGAGTTCTTGTTTCTATTAACACTCCACTAAACATTTAACAGGAAATCTATATTTACATTATTTACATTATTCCTGGGACTTGTTCAGACTATAGAACGACAGACACAATGAAATCGTTCACAATAGCAAAATACAGCGGATGCTGGAATCTGAAATATAAACAGAAAATGCTGGAAATACTCAGCAGGTCAGGCAGCATCTGTGGAGAGCGAGAGAGAAACAAAGTTAATGTTTCAGGTCTGTGACCTTTCGTCCGAACTGGAAAAAGTTACAGATGTAACAGATTTTAACCAGGTGCAGAGGGCGGGTTTAACCACTCCTGCCTTCCACCATATCACAGACCATCCCTTGTGTTCCTTCCTCCCCTCCCGCCTTACCCTGCCTCTGCACCTGGTTAAAATCTGTCACAACTCTAACATTGTCCAGTTCTGACGAAAGGTCACAGACCTGAAACGTTAACTCTGTTTCTCTCTCCACAGATGCTGACTGACCTGCTGAGTATTTCCAGCATTTTCTGTTTTTATATTATATAAAATAAAATGGTTTGTGTTTTTCTCCTTTTTTGGTTCTCTTTCTAAACGTCTTAATGATATTTTTAAAATGTCAATAAAAAGTATATGTAACTCCTCCAAATCCATCCCTGCCTTCCCCTCCTGAACAGCATGGTTGCATGTTTGTGTGAAGCTACTCACTTCAGTCGATCGTTCAAAATCAAATATTGAGAAATTTCAATTATAAAAAGTTTTAAGCGTTTCAGAGCCTCCTTAAAAGCGTTCGGACTTCAAGACCCACTTGAAACTTGTTTAGACGAAGGTAACATTGATTTATCCTTGTTTCTCCCAAAATCATACCAGAAAATTCGGGTGAAAAAAGAGTTTTTAACGTTAATTTTTTGTAAACAGTTAATTAAAAATCTTTAAATTCTTTCTAGTCTCATTGCAGCTTTGACAGAAGAAGTTGCTCCAAGTTTCTCTTTCCCTCTTCAATGCTGTCGCTAAACATGCAACGATAAAATAAAGTAAACTCTAACTCCAAACGGAGCTCAAATCAGAAAGTGAATAAAGTGATTAAACTTCCAATGAAGATGGTGAGGTTTTCTATCCCCAGTCTTGGCGATGAGCTGGGATCAGTTCTGGAGAATGTGTTTCCATTATTTCTGCTGCCGTTCCCTCCGTCTCTCACAGACTCGGAGGTACAAACGGGGGCACAATCTTTTTCCCCTCTCCCAATAACATTATAAAATAACCCTAATAAACGCTTTCAAAAAGGGGACAATATCTGGCAAAATTTAACTGGAACTTACTGCGGGACATTCAACATCACTTTCCCGTATTTTTTGCGGATTTAAGTAATTTACCGATTTTTTAAAAAATTCACGAAGGGCCTAAAACTTGTTTGCTTTATCCTCCTTCCAGCAGCCCTTGTACATGTGCTGCACCTCCACCTGTGTTGTTGTGAGACCCGGCTCAGTCCCCGCGAGTGGAACACATGATCCTGGACCCTCAGCCCTCTCTCTCTCGCTGTGTGCCCCTCTCCCTGTCCCTCCCTCTGTTTCACTCTCTATCGCCCTCTATCCCTGTCTCTCTCTCTCAATCGCCCTCTAACCCAGTCTCTCTCTCGCTCTCTCTCCCTCGGTCCCCCTCTCTCTCTCTCTCTCTGTCCCTGTCTCTCTCTCTATCTCCCTCGCTGTCTCTCTCTCTCCCGCCCTCTATCCCTGTCTCTCTCTGAATCTCCCTCTGTCCCTGTCTCTCTCTCACTCTCCCTCTGTCCCTGTCTCTCTCTCTATCTCCCTCTATCCCTGTATCTCTCTCAAACTCCCTCTGTCCCTGTCTCTCTCTCTCTCTCTCTCTGTCTCTCTCTCTCTCTCCCCCTTTCCCTCTCTCTCTCTCTCTCTCTATCTGTCTCTATCTCTCTCTCCGTCTGTCCCTGTCTCTCTATCTCCCTCTATCCCTGTCTCTCTCTCAATCTCCCTCTGTCCCTGTCTCTCTCTCAATCTCCCTCTGTCCCTGTCTCTCTCTATCTCCCTCTATCCCTGTATCTCTCTCAATCTCCCTCTGTCCCTGTCTCTCTCTCTCTCTCTCTCTCTCTGTCTCTCTCTCTCTCTCCCCCTTTCCCTCTCTCTCTCTCTCTCTATCTGTCTCTATCTCTCTCTCCGTCTGTCCCTGTCTCTCTATCTCCCTCTATCCCTGTCTCTCTCTCAATCTCCCTCTGTCCCTGTCTCTCTCTCAATCTCCCTCTATCCCTGTCTCTCTCAATCTCCCTCTATCCCTGTCTCTCTCAATCTCCCTCTGTCCCTGTCTCTCTCTCAATCTCCCTCTATCCCTCTCTCTCTCTCTCTCTCTGTCTCTATCTCTCTCTCCGTCTGTCCCTGTCTCTCTATCTCCCTCTATCCCCGTCTCTCTCTCTCAATCTCCCTCTGTCCCTGTCTCTCTCGGTCTCTCTCTCTCCTTCTGTCCCTGTCTCTCTCTCAATCTCCCTCTGTCTCTGTCTCTCTCGGTTTCTCTCTCTCCTTCTGTCCCTGTCTCTCTCTCTCTCCCTCTATCCCTGTCTCTCTCTCTCTATCTCCCTCTGTCTCCGTCTCTCTCTCCCTATCTCTCTCTCTCTGTCTCTCTATCTCCCTCTATCCCTCGCTCTCTCTGTCTGTTCCTCTCTCTTTCTCCCCCTCTGTCCCTGTCTCTCTCTCTCTCACCCTCCGACTCTGTCTCTGTCTCTGTCTCTCGTGACTTCCCTCTGTCATTGTCTCTCTCTCTCTCTCCCCAATATCTCTCTCTCCCCAGTCTCCCTCTCCCTCCTACACTCTCACCCTCTCCCAGTCTCTCTCTCCCTAGTCTCTCTCTCTCCCCAAGTCTCTCCTTCTTTCCCCAGTCTCTCTCACACCCCAAGTCTCTCCCTCCCTTGTCTCTCACTCTCCCCTAATCTCTCTTTCTCTCTCCCAATATCTCTCTTTCTCTCCCCAGTCTCTCTCTCTCTCCCCAGTCTCTCTCACTCTCTCCCCTGTCTCTCTCTGTCTCTCTCCATCTCCACCCGTCTCTCTGTCTCTCCCCAGATTCTCTCTCTCACAAGACTCTCTCTAACTTCCCCAGTCTCTCTCTCTCTCCCCACTCTCTCTCCCCACTCGCTCTCTCCCCCACTCTCTCTCCCCCCTTTCTCTAACCGCCCAGTCTCTCTCCCCGTCTCTGTCTCTCCCCGTCTCTCTCTCTCTCGCTCCCCAGTCTCTCTCCCTCTCCCACTCTCTCTCTCCCCAGTCTCTCTCTCATCCCCAGTCTCTCTATCACCCCAGTCTCACTCGCTCCCCAGTCTTTCTCACTCCCTATTCTCTCTCTCTTTCTCTCTCTCTGTCTCTCTCTCCCCAACCTCTGTCTCTCCCCCTCTCTCTCCCTCTTCCCATCTCTCTCTCCACAGTCTATCTCTCCCCAGTCTCTCTCTCTCCCCGTCCATCTCCCCCTCCCCGTCTCTCTCACCCTAGTCTCTCTCTCTCTCTCTTCCCTCTCTCTCTCACCCCAATCTCTTTCTCTCCCCCAGTCTCTATCTCACCCCAGTCTCTCTCGCGTCCCAGTGTCTCTCTCTCCCCACTCTCTGTTCTCCCCAGCTCTCGCTCTCGCTCCCGCTCCCCAGTGTCTCTCTCTCTCCCTGTCTCTCCCTCCCCACTCATTTCTCCCAGTCTCTCTCTCACAACCAGTCTCTCTCTCACCCCAATCTCTCTCGCTCCCCAGTTCCTCTCTCTCTAGTCTCTCTCTCTCTCTTTCTCTCTCTTCGGCTATCTCTCTCCCCCACTCTCTATCTCTCCCCCTCCGTCTCTCCCCGTCTATCTCTCCCCAGTCTCTCTCTCTCTCCCCCTCTCTCTATTCCAGTCTTTCTCTCGCTCCCCAGTCTCTCTCTCTCTCTTCCAGTCTCTCTCTCTCCCCCTCTCTCTTTTCCAGTCTCTCTCTCGCTCCCCAGTCTCTCTCTTCCAGTCTCTCTCTCGCTCCCCAGTCTATCTCTCTCTTCCAGTCTCTCTCTCGCTCCCCAGTCTCTCTCTGTCTCTTCCAGTCTCTCTCTCGCTTCCCAGTCTCTCTCTCTCTTCCAGTCTCTCTCTCGCTCCCCAGAATCTCTCTCTCACGAGTCTCTCTCTCTCTCTATTTCACTCTCCACGTCTCTCTCTCTCACCATTCTCTTTCTCACCCCTCTATCTCTCTCACCCCCAGTCTCCCTCTCTCCCCAGTCTCTCACTCTCTCCCCCTCTCTCTCCTAGTCTCTCTCTCCCCGTCTCTCTCTATCCCCCTCTCTCTCTCCTAGTCTCTCTCTTTCCCAATCTCTCTCCCTGTTCTCTCTCTCTCCCCTCTCTCTCTCCCCCATCTCTCTCCCCAGTCTCTCTCTCTCTCCCCCTCTCTCTCTCCTAGTCTCTCTCTCCCCGTCTCTCTCTATCCCCCTCTCTCTCTCCTAGTCTCTCTCTTTCCCAATCTCTCTCCCTGTTCTCTCTCTCTCCCCTCTCTCTCTCCCCCATCTCTCTCTCCCAGTCTCTCTCTCCCCCAGTCTCTGTCTCCCATTCTCTCTCGCCCCGTCTCTCTCTCCCCAGTCTCTCTCTCTCCCCAGTCTCTCTTTCTCTTTCTCCAGTCTCTCTCTCCCTCTTCACCCACTCTCTCTCTCCCAGTCTTTCTCTCTCTTCCCACTCTTTCTCCCCAGTCTCTCTCTCTCTCTGCCCAGTCTCTTTCTCTCTCTCCCCAGTCTCTATCTCTCCTGTAATCTCTGTCTCTCTCCCCAGTCTCTCTTTCTCTTTCACCCCAGTCTCTCTCTCTCTTCCCAGTCGCTGTTTCCTCTACTCACTGTCTCTCCACCCAGTCTCACTCCCTGTCTCTCTCTCTTCCAGTCTGCCTCTCTCCCCACTATCTGTCTCTCTCCCCGTCTCTCTCATAATATGATTGAATTTTACATTCAGTTTGAGAGAGAGAAGTGTGGGTCCAAGATTAGTATTTTAAACTTAAATTAAGGCAATTATGAGCTCATGAAAGCAGAGCTAGCTAAAGTGAACTGGCAAATTAGGTTAAGGGATAGGTCAATAGAGTTGCAGTGGCAGACATTTAAGGGGATATTTCAAAATACACATAATATATACATTCCAACAAGAAAGAAAAATTCCAAGGGGAGTACCCACCATCCGTGGTTAACTAAAAAAGTTAAAGGTATTAAACTTAAAGTTAAACCATATAATTGCGCAAAGATGGGTGGCAGGTCAGAAGATTGGACAGAATATAAAAAACAGCAAAGAATGACTAAAAGATTAATAAGAGGAGAAAAATTAGAGTACGAGAGAAAGCTAGCTAGAAATATAAAAACAGATAGTAAGTGTTTCTATAGATATTTAAAAAGAAAAATTTTAACAAAGTGAGCATTGGTCCGAGAAAAAGAGAGTCTGGAGAATTAATAATGGAAAATAAGGAGACGGCAGTTGAATTGAACAGGTATTTTGCATCGGTCTTCACTATAGAGGATACAAGTAACATTCCAGAAACAGCTGTAAATCAGGAAATGGAAGGGAGGGAGGAACTCAGGAAAATTATTATCATCAGGGAAGTGGTACTGAGCAAATTGTTGGAGCTGCGGGCTGACAAGTCCCCGGGACCTGATGAACTTCATCCTAGGGTCTTAAAATAAGTGGCTAGTGAGATAGTTGATGCGCTTGTTTTCATTTTCCAAAATTCCCTAGATTCGGGGAAGGTTCCATTAGATTGGATAATAGCGAATGTAACTCCTTTATTCAAAAAGGGAGAGAGACAGAAATCAGGAAACTACAGGCCAGTTAGCTTAACAACGGCCCTAGGGAAGATGTTAGAAGCTATTATTAAAGACATTACAGCAGGGCAGTTCAAAAATTTCAAAGTAATCAGGCAGAGTCAACATGGTTTTATGAAAGGGAAATCATGTTTAACCAATTTATTGGAGTTCTTAGAGGAAGTAACATGTGTTGTGGTTAAAGGTGAACCGGTGGATTTACTGCACTTAGATTTCCAGAAGGCATTTGATAAGATGCCACATCAAAGGTTATTGCGGAAAATAAAAGCTCATGTGTAGGAGGGAACATATTGGCATGGATAGAAGATTGGCTAGCTAACAGGAAACAGAGAGTAGGCATAAATGGGCCATTTTCTGATTGGCAAGATGTAACGACTGGTGTGCCACAGGGATCAGTGCTGGGGCCTCAACTTTTTACAATTTATATACATGACTTGGATGAAGGGACCTAAGGTATGGTTGCTAAATTTGCTGATGACACAAAGATAGGTAGGAAAGTAAATTGTGAAGAGGCCATAAGGAGGCTCCAAAGGGATATAGATAGGTTAAGTGAGTGGGCAAAGATCTGTCAAACGGAGTATAATGTAAGAAAATGTGATGTTGTCCATTTTGGCAGGAAGAAAAAAAATAAACATATTATCTAAATGGTGAGAGATTGCAGAGCTCTGAGATGCAGAGGGATCTGGGTGTCCTAGTGCATGAATCGCAAAAGCTTAGTATGCAGGTACAGCAAGTAATTAGGAAAACTAATACAATGTTATCGTTTATTGCGAGGGGATTTGAATACAAAAGTAGGGAGGTTATGCTTCAGTTATACAGGGCATTGGCGAGACCACATCTGGAGTACTGTGTACAGTATTGGTCTCCTTATTTAAGGAAGGATGTAAATGCGTTGGAAGGAGTTCAGAGAAGGTTTGCTAGACTAATACCTGGAATGGGCGGGTTGTCTTATGAGGAAGGGTTGGACAGGCTGGGCTTGTATCCGCTGGAGTTTAGAAGAGTAAGAGGTGACTTGATTGAAACATATAAGATCCTGAGGGGTCTAGAAAGGGTGGATGTGGAGAGGATGTTTCCTCTTTGGGAGAATATAGAACTAAGAGTCACTGTTTAAAAATAAGGCGTCTCCCATTTAAGACAGAGATGAGGACAATTTTTTTTCTCACAGAGGGTCGTGAGTCTTTGGAACTCTCTTCCTCAGAGGGCGGTGGGAGCAGAGTTTTTAAATATTTTTAAGGCAGAGGTAGATAGATTCTTGATAAGCAATGGGTGAAAAGATATCGGGGTTAGGCAAGAATGTGGAGTTATCAGATCAGCCATGATCTTATTGAATGGCGGAGCAGGCTCGAAGGGCCGAGTGGCCAACTCCTGCTCCTAATTCGTAAGCTCGTATGAATGTCAAGGGGTGCTGGTTAGACTCTCGCTTGTTGGAGATAGTCATTGCCTGGCACTTCTGTGGTGCAAATGTTACCTGCCACTTATCAGCCCAATCCTCCACGTCGTCCAGGTCTTGTTGCTTGTGGGCATGGACTGCTTCATTATCTGAGGAGTTGTGAATGTCACTGCACACTGTGGAATCATCAGAAAACATCCCCATTCCTGAACTTATGTTGGAGGGAAGGTTATTGATGAAGCAGCTGAAGATGATTGAGCCTAGGACACTGCCCTGAGGAATTCCAGCCACGATGCTCTGGAGTTGTGATGATTGACCTTCAACCATCACAACCATCTTCCGTTGTGCTAGGTATGATGACACCTTCCATCACTTTGCTGATGATTGAGAGTACACTGATGAGGCGGTAATTGTCCGGATTGGATTTTTCCTGCTTTTTGTGGACAGGACATACCTGGACAGTTTTCCACATTGTCGGATAGATGCCAGTGTTTTAGCTGTATTGGAACAGCTTGGCTAGAGGCGCGGCTAGTTCTGGAGTACAAGCCTTCAGCACGATAGCCGGGATGTTGTCGGGGCCCATAGCCTTTGCTGTATCCAGTGCGCTCAGCCGTTTCTTGATATCTCATGGAATGAATCGAATGGGCTGAAGACTGGCTTCTGTGATTGTGGGGACGTCAGGAGGAGGCCGATATGCATCATCCACTCGGCACTTCTTGCTAAAGATGGTTGCAAACGCTTCAGCCTTGTCTTTTGCACTCACGTGCTGGACTCCACCATCATTGAGGATGGGAATATTCATGGTGCCTCCTCCTCCCGTAAGTTGTTTAATGTTCGACCACCATACTGCAATATGTGGGAGCTGATGGACACCATTGATGCTCACGGTGATCACATTTGCAGTAAGTTTTGGCTGCTCGAGGAACTCCGGCTCCGTGTTGATGAGCTGGAGTCCGAGCTTCAAACACTGCGACACATCAGGGAGGGGGAGAGTTACCTGGACTCTGTGTTCCAGGAAGTAGTCACAACAATTAGATTAACTAATTCAGATGTAGTCCGTGGTCAGGGACAGGAGGGTGTGACTATGAGTGAGGCAGGTACGGGGATCCAGGAGGTCGTGTTGGAGGAGCCGCAGCCCTTGCTCTTGTCCAACTGGTTCGAGATACTAACTCCCTGTGAGGACGGGAGCAGTGACTGCAGGGAGGATGAGCAACCTGACTACAGCACCGTGGAACGGGGGGCCATTCAAGTGGGGGGAGTAAAAAGAAATGTTGTAGTGGTGGGGGTTAGTATCATAAGGGGGATATATAGGGTTCTTTGCAGCCGAGAACGAGAGTCCCGAAGGTTGTGTTGCCTGCCCGATGCCAGGGTTAAGGATATCTCCTCTGGGATGGAGCGAAACTTGGAGTGGGAGGGGAAGGATCCAGTTGTCGTGGTCCATGTTGGTACCAACGACATAGATAGGACAAGGAAAGAGGTTCTGCTGAGAGAGTATGAGCAGCTAGGAGCCAAATTAAAAAGCAGAACCAAAAGGGTAATAATTTTTGGATTACTACCTGAGCCACGAGCAAATTTGGCTAGGGTAAATATAATTAGAGAGTTAAATGCGTGGCTCAAAGACTGGTGTGGGAGAAATGGGTTTTGCTTCTTGGGACACTGGCACCAGTACTGGGACGGGAGAGAGCTGTTCCGTTGGGACGGACTTAACTTGGCCAGTGCTGGGACTAGAATCATGGCGAATCGAATAACTAGGGCTGTAGAGAGGGCTTTAAACTAATTAGTGGGGGGGAGGTTTCAAGAGAGCGAAGAATAATAATGTCAGCGGAGAAGGCAATAGAGCAAATTAGCAGTGGGGAAATTAAAAACCAGAGCGTGTCAGGAAGGGACAGAATATATAAAGATAAAGGTGATGTAGTAAAGTGGGTAAAAGCAGGAATAAATTGTCACAAAACATGTTTAAAAGTTCTTTATCTGAATGCACGCAGCATTTGTAACAAAATAGACGAGTTGACGGTACAAATAACTACACATGGGTATGATCTGGTGGCCATTACAGAAACATGGCTGCGAGGTGACCATGACTGAGAACTAAACATCCAGGGGTATTTGACTATTAGGAAGGACAGACAGGAAGGAAAGGGAGGTGGGGTGGCTATGTTAATAAAGGATGGAATCACTGCAATAGTGAGAAATGATATTGGTTCAAAGGATCAGGATAGTGAAACAGTTTGGGTGGAGATAAGGAATAATAAGGGGAAAAAGTCACTAGTGGGCGAAGTCTATAGGCCTCCTAACAGTTGTAACTCTATTGGTCGGTGTATAAATCAGGAAGTATTTGGGGCTTGTAATAAGGGAACAGCTATAATCATGGGAGATTTTAACTTTCATATTTACTGGATAAATATAATTGGGCAGGGCAGCCTTGAGGAAGAGTTCATAGAGTGCATTAGGGACGGGTTCCTTGAGCAGTATGTTACTGAGCCAACCAGGGGGCAGGCAATCTTAGATCTTGTCCTGTGTAATGAGACAGGATTAATAAAAAATGTCTTAGTAAAGGATCCCCTTGGAATGAGTGAACATAACATGGTTGAATTCCAAATTCAGTTGGAGGGTGAGAGAGTTGGATCTCAAACCAGCGTACTAAGCTTAAATAAAGGAGACTATGAAGGTATGAGAGCAGAGTTGACTAAAGTGGACTGGGAAAATAGATTAAGGTGTAAGACGGTAAAGGAGCAGTTGCGTACATTCAAGGAGGTATTTCACAACTTTCAAGAAAAATATATTCCACTGAGGAAAAAGGGGCGTAAAAGAAAAGACTAAGTAAAGTTATAAAGGATAGTATCCGACTGAAAACAAGGGCATATAAAGTAGCCAAATCTAGTGGGAGGATAGAATATTGGGAAGCATTTAAAAGCCAGCAAAGAATAACTAAAAGATTAATTAAGAAGGGGAAGATAGATTATGAAAGTAAACTAGCAAAAACTATGAAAAAAAATAGCAAGAGTTTCTACAGTTATATAAAAAGAAAAAGGGTGGCTAAAGTTAATGTTGGTCCTTTAGAGGACGAGACCGGGAAATTAGTAGTGGGGAACACGGAGATGGCAAATACGCTGAACAAATATTTTGTATCAGTCTTTACAGCAGAGGATACTAAAAATATCCCAACACTGGACAAACGGGGGGCTATAGGGGGAGGAGCTAAACACGATTAAAATCACTAAGGAGATGGTACTCGGTAAGATAATGGGACTTAAGGCGGATAAATCCCCTGGACCTGATGGCTTACATCCTAGGGTGTTGAGAGAAGCAGCGGTAGGGATTGCGGATGCATTGGTGGAAATTTTCCAAAACTCCCTGGATTCGGGAACGGTCCCAGCAGATTGGAAAACTGCTAATGTAACGCCCTTATTTAAAAAGGGAGGTAGACAAAAGGCTGGAAAGTATAGACCAGTTAGCCTAACATCTGTGGTCGGTAAAATGTTGGAGTCCATTATTAAGGAAGCAGTAACAGGACATTTGGATAAGCATAATTTAATCGGACAGAGTCAGCGTGGTTTTATGGAGGGGAAATCATGCTTGACAAATTTGCTTGAATTCTTTGAGGACGTAACAAACAGGGTGGATAAAGGAGAACCAGTGGACGTGGTGTATTTGGACTTCCAATAGGTGCCACACAAAATATTACTGCACAAGATAAAAAATCACGGGATTGGGGGTATTATACTGGCATGGGTGGAAGATTGGCTATCTAACAGAAAACAGAGAGTTGGGATAAATGGTTCATTCTCGGGTTGGCAATCAGTAACTAGTGGTGTTCCACAGGGGTCAGTGCTGGGACCCCAACTCTTTACAATCTATATTAACGATTTGGAGGAGGGGACCAAGTGCAACGTATCCAAGTTTGCTGACGATACAAAGAAGGGAGGAAAAGCAGTGAGTGAGGAGGACATAAAAAACCTGCAAAAGGACATGAACAGGCTAAGTGAGTGGGCGGAAATTTGGCAGATGGAATATAATGTTTGAAAGTGTGAGGTTATGCACTTTGGCAGAAAAAATCAAAGAGCAAGTTATTATCTAAATGGAAAGAAAATGCAAAGTGCTGCAGTACAAAGGGATCTGGGGGTCCTGGTGCATGAAACACAGAAGGTTAGTATGCAGGTACAGCAGGTGATCAGGAAGGCCAATGGAATCTTGGCTTTTATTGCAAGGGGGATGGAGTATAAAAGCAGGGAAGTCTTGCTTCAGTTATACAAGTTAGTGGTGCGGCCATACCTTGAATACTGCGTACAGTTTTGGTTTCCATATTCAAGAAAAGATATACTTGCTCTAGAGGCAGTTCAGAGAAGGTTCACTCGGTTGATTCCGGAGATGAGGGGGTTGACTTATGAGGAAAGCTTGAGTAGGTTGGGCCACTACTCATTGGAATTCAGAAGAATGAGAGGCGATCTTATCGAAACATATAAGATTGTGAGAGGGCTTGATCGGGTTAAGGCGGGAGGATGTTTCCACTGATGGGTGAGACTAGAACTAAGGGGCATAATCTTAGAATAAGGGGCTGCCGTTTCAAAACTGAGATGAGGAGAAACTTCTTCACTCGGAGGGTAGAATTTGCTACCTCAGAGAGCTGTGGAAGCTGCGACATTAAATAAATTTAAAACAGAGATGGACAGTTTCCCAGCTGATAAGGGAATTAAGGGTTATGGGGAGTGGACGTGAGTCTAGGTTCGGATCAGCCATGATCCTATTGAATGGCGGAGCAGGCCCGAGGGGCCATATGGCCTACTCCTGCTCCTACTTCTTATGTTCATAACTGGATGTGGCAGGACTGCAGAGCTTTGATCAGATCCGTTGATTGTGGGATCGCTTAGCTCTGTCTATAGAATGCTGCCTCCGCTTTTTAGCATGCATGTAGTCCTGTGCTGCAGCTTCCCCATATTGGCACCTCATTTTTAGGTACGCCTGGTGCTGCTATTGGCATGGTCTTCTACAATTCTTATTGAACCAGGGTTGGTCCCCTGGCTTGATGGTAATGTTAGAGTGAAAGATATGCCGGGCCATGAGGTTACAGATTGTGGTTGGAATACAATTCTGCTGCTGCCCCACAGCACCTCATGGATGCCCAGTTTCGAGCTGCTAGATCTGTTCTGAATCATATCCCATTTAGCACGGTGGTAGTGCCAAACACGATGGAGGGTGTCCTCATGTGTGAAGACGGGACTTCGTCTCCACGATTGTCACTGCTACCAATATTGTCATGGACAGATGCATCCGTGACAGGTAGAATGGTGAGGACGAGGTCAAGTATGTTTTCCCCTCATGTTGGTTCTCTCACCACCTGTCGCAGGTCCAGACTGGCAGTTATGTCCTTCAGGACTCGGCCAGTAGTGGTGCTACCGAGCCATATCTTGGTGATGGACATTGAAGTTCCCCACCCAGAGTACATTGTGTGCCCTTGCTACTCTCAGTGCTTCTTCCAAGTGATGTTCAACATGGCGGAGTACTGATTGATCAGCTGAGGGAGGGCGGTAGGTGGTAATCAGCAGGAGGTTTCGCTTGCCCGGAGTCAATGATGAGGACTCCCAGGGCCAGTCCTTCCAGACTGTATACCACGGTGGGGCAGGACATACCCAGGGATGGTGATGGAGGAGTTTGGGACATTGGCTGAAAGGTATGATTCTGTGAGTATGACCATGTCAGGCTGTTGCTTGACTGGTCTGTGGGACACCTCTCCCAGTTTTGGCACAAGTCCCCAGATGTTGGTGAGGAGGACTTTGCAGGTCGAATGGGCTTGGTGTGCCATTGCCGTGTACAGAGCCAGTGCTGAGGTCGATGCCGGGTGGTTCGTCCAGTTTCATTCTTATTATTTTGTTCCGTAGCGGTAAGTTACAACTGAGGGCAGTTAAGAATCAATCACATTGCTGTGGGTCTGGAGTCACATATCGGCCAGACCAGGTAAGGACAGCAGATTTCCTTCCCTAAAAGACATTAATGAACCAGATGGGTTTTTACGACAATCCGATAGTTTCACTGATACTAGCTGTTTATTCCAGATTTATTTAATTAACTGAATTTAAATTCCCCAGCTGCCGTGGTGGGATTTGAACTCATTAGTCCATGTCTTTGGAATACTAGCCCAGTGACATTACCACTACGCTACCGTTCCCGGTATCAGTAGAGCCGCACTGTGTAACTCAGTGAGGATATTACAGTACCTGGAGTGGAACGGAGAGACTCCGCAGGAGGTTGACAGCATTCTGGGGAGCGCCTATCTTTGGGTTGAATTATATTGAGGCGGCCAAAGCTGCAGCTCGTGTTCTAACTGTGGCCGAACCAAAGCCTTGCCCAAATGCATTATTACTTGTTGCTGTTGCGCTCAATGTCCCTCTCTGTTAAACTCCAATCCCTGCTGCTTTTATTATGGATTTACTCTCTGTACCCGAACTGTCAGGGAATTAAGTCTTTAACTCCCGAGATCTGGCTGTTCATCCTCGCCTTTCATTCCATTCAGACCTTGTTCCCACTCCTTGTTATTCACACCGGAATGTGAGGGTAGCTCACCTGTGAACAACGAGTTACTGATTCAAACTGGTGACATGTTCTCAATGAGTTGGAACAATATGTGTCCAGGAACTAAGACGGCACTCACCAAATATGCTTTAGAAGGACCTGCAAAGGTTCAGCAGAACACCGACTTTACACCATTTAGAAGACTGATTGAGACCAGAATATCAATATTGTTGCTCCTCATTCTTTAGTCACAAGAACAACCTTCATTTTTCAAAAATACTTTTTCATTTTGAGTAACTATCCTTAAACAGAGATGCCTAACATCACTTTGACAACTCAAGTTCCTCCTGCCTCCATCATTAGAGCACTTATCAGCAGAGAGGGTCCGGGTTCAATTGGGACAGTAGACAATGGGATCTGATGGGGAGACCGAGCCTGCAATATTCTTAACAAACTTCCAGAACAGTTACAAATACCTACCATTAAAAGACACCTGACTGTTGCAAATGTGAGGTCATTCACATTGGACATAAAAAGGATAAAAGAGGATAGTACTTTCTAAATGGTGGAAAGCTAGAAACAATGGAGGGCCAAAGAGACTTGGGGATCTGGTCCATGCACATACATCATTAAAACAGAAATAATATAAAAGGCTAATGGAATGTTGGCCTTTATATCTAGAAGACTATAATACAAGGGGGTCGAAGTAAGGCTACAACTGTACAAAGCCCTAGTCAACCCATAGACGCATAGAAGATAGGAGCAGGAGTAGGCCATTCAGCCCCTCGAGCCTGCTCCGCCATTTAATGAGATCGTGGCTTTTCATCCAAATTCAGTACCCTGTCCCTGCTTTCACCCCATATCCCGTGATCCCTTTAGCCTTAAGAAATATATCTATCTCCTTCTTGAATATATTTAATGAATTGGCCTCAACTGCCTTCTGTGGTATGGAATTCCAAAGGTTCATCACTCTCTGGGAGAAGAAATGCCTCCTCATCTCAGTCCTAAACGGCTTACCCTTTATCCTTAGACTGTGACCTCTGGATCTGGACTCCCCTGCCATCGGGAACATCCTTTCTGCATCTAGTCTGTCTAGTCCTGTTAGAATTTTATGAGTTTCAATGAGATCCCCTCTCATTCTTCTAAACTCTAGCGAATATAAGCCTAATCGAGCCAATCTCACTTCATACGTCATTCCTGCCATCCCAGGTATCAGTCTGGTAAATCTTCGCTGAAATCCCTCCATGGCAAGAACATCCTTCCTCAGATAAGGCGAACAAATCTGCACACAATACTCAAGGTGTGGTCTCACCAAGGCGCAGTACAACTGCAGGAAGACATCCTTGCTCCTGTACTCAAATCCTCTCGCTATCAAGGCCAACATACCATTTGCCTTCTTAACCGCCTGCTGCATCTGCATGCTTACCCTCAGCGACTGATGCACAAAGACTCCCAGATCTCGTTGCACTTCCCCTTTTCCCAATCTATTGCCGTTCAGATAATAATCTGTCTTCCTGTTTTTGCAAACAAAGTGGATAACCTCGCATTTATCCACATTATACTGCATCTGACCAATCACCCAACCTATCCAAAACATACTGGAGTTTCTCTGCATCCTCCTCACAGCACACGCGCCCATTCAGCTTTGTGTCGTCTGCAAACTTAGAGATATTACATCTAGTTCCCTCGTCTAGATCATTAATATGTATTGTGAATAGCTGGGGTCCTAGCACCGATCCCTGCGGTACCCCACTAATCACTGCCTGCCACTCGGAAAAAGACCCATTTATTCAAACTCTTTGCTTCCTGTCTGCCAACCAGTTCTCTATCCAAATCAGTACCTTACCCCCAATCCCATGTGCTTCAACTTTGCACACTAATCTCGTATGCGGGACCTTATCGAAAGTCTTCAGAAAGTCCAAATACACCACATCCACTGGTTCTCCCTTATCTATTCTACCAGTTGCATCCTCAAAAAATTCCAGAAGTTTAATCAGGCATGATTTACCTTTTGTAAATCCATGTTGACTTTGTCCGATCCTGTCACTGTTTTCCAAGTGCTCTGCTATTACATCTTTTATATTGGACTCTATCATTTTTCCCACGATGTCAGGCTTACCCGTCTATAATTCCCCGTTTTTTCTCTACCACCTTTTTTAAATAGCGGGGTCACATTAGCTAACCTCCTATCCATGGGAACTGTTCCAGAGTCTATCGAATTTTGAAAGATGACCAGCAATGCATCTACTATGAATGATGCCCCAGGATATGGGCACGGAGGGAGGGTGAAAAGAAGCAAATAAAATCAAGAATAATATTCATAACATATGTTGTTTACTTTTGTAAATGAAATGTCTGCATTCTGTGATTTGAGTGAAGCGGAATAAAATGAATGGAAAGATCCCACAGCAGCTTTTGCTCTGTAAACAGTCGACAAACATTCCCCAATAGAGCCCAGTCCAGAAAAACAGCAATTAAATTATTCTGAAAATAATAAAATAAATATAACATATATATACTTTGTTTTTACAAAAGTCTTGCCTTGTCTTAGTTTTGTTGGGAATTAATGGGCGAGTAAGGTCCCACAGCAGGATATGCTCTGACATATCCCACAAATATTCCCCGATAAAGTCAAGTCCAGAAAACAATCAAATGGCTTTTTGTATATATGTAGCTTTGATTTTTACAAATCTTGCAAGAAAGGCAAAGTGAGATCCCACAGCAGTGCGGTCTGGAATGAAATCAGTATGATCTAATGGTGTATACTTTGTTTTTTCAGACAAGAGATGCAGTACCAATGCACACGGCAGATAAATTGAACACCGACAAGCCCTGCATACACACCAGCTTTTGCTCTCTGTCTCTCTCTCTCACACACACAAACACAGGCCAGTCTGCAAAATTGCCACACAATGCTGTCAGCAATGAAATAAAGTTGTTTGGCAGTTTAATAGTAAAAAAAACACTTTCCCTTATCTTAATTTTTCATTTTGCATCCTACAAAATTAGGCTTTATATTCTGCATCAAAAGCAAAATTCTGCGGATGCTGGAAATCTGAAATTAAAACAAAAAATATTGCAAATACTCAGCAGGTCAGGCAGCATCTGTGGAGAGAGAGAGAAACAGAGGTAATTCAGCTTGATGACCTTTTGGCAGATTCTGGCAAGGTTCTGACGACAGGTCATCGAACTGAAATGTTAACTATGCATCTCCATCTCTCCACATACGCTGCCTGACCTGCTGAGTATTTCCAGCATTCTCTGTTTTGATTTCTATTCTGCCTGTTGTCTTAATTTCATTTGTCTCTCTCATTGCCTGCCTGCCTTGTCTTGATTTGGGTAGAGTGGAATAAAATGAATGCAAAGGTCCACAAAGACATTTTTCAGAATCTCACTGACTGTCTTGAAGTGAAGTGAAGTGAAATAAAGTGCAATAAAGTGATACACATCAGCATTACATGTGGACCAGTCAAGAATGAAATCAATAGGGTTTAATACAACAACAGCAGTTAATAAGACAGCAGTCCACATCTCACACAAACACCAGCTTTTGCTCTCTCCTTCTCTCTCTCTCACTCACACACACAAACACACACCCTGGCCAGCCTTCAGAGGGTTGAATGCCGTGTTGGAAAATTAAAACCAAAAATACTCTTTTCTGTATCTTAACTTTTAACTTTTTGGCCTACAGAAACAGGCTTTCTATTCTGCACCTTGCCTTGTGATTTCATGTCTCGCTCTCTCACTGGCCATCTGTCTGTCTGTCTCTCACTCACATACTCTCCCTCCCATCCACAGTGACATGACACACAGACTCTGCAATTTGCAGACACACAGACACCCACGCACATACAGACACACTCACATAGTCTCTGCAATTTGCAGAAACTCACACACATACATGCATTTTGAAAGGGTGCAGCCTGGAGTGTCAGTTTTTGATGATGTCACTTCCTGGTTGTGCAGCCATTTTTGATGAGGACAATCCAACAGGAAGAAGTGAAGCCGAGGCCCCAGAAATCTGGGTCCCCGAGAGGAAATGAAAGCCCGGAGGGTTAAAAGAAGTAAATACAATCAGGAATAAATAATAATATATATACTTTACTTCTGTTAATTAAATGTCTGCCTGTCTGTGGTTTCCCTGGAGTGTAGTAAAATGAATGGAAAGATCCCACAGCAACTTTTGCTCTGAAAACATCCCAAGCACATTTGCCAATAAAGCCAAGTCCAGAAAAAATCAAATGGATTATTCTGAAAATCATTAATAAAATATAATATATACATTTTCTTTAACAAATTTCTTGTCTTGTTTGAGTTAGGCTGAAGGGGAGAGTAAGATCCCACAGCAGGATGTGCCATGAAACACTCCACAAACATTCCACTATAAAGTCCAGTCCAGTAAAATATCAAATGACTTGATGTATATATGTAGATTTGCTTTTTACAAAATTCTTGTAAGAAAGGCAAAGTAAGATCCCACAACAGCGCAGTCTGGAATGAAATCAGTATGATCTAATGGTAAATACTTTCAGTTGTTTTCAGACATGAAATACAATACCAATGCACATGGCAGATAACTTGAACACAGACAAGCCCTGCATATACACCAGCTTTTGCTGTCTCTCTCTCTCTCTGTCACACACACACACACACACACACAGCCAGCCTGCAAAATTGCCACAAATCACTGTCAGCAATGAAAGAAAGTTGATTTCTTTCAGAGGCGGCGGACCTGGGTGGAGCAACAGCGGCGAGGCGGAGCTGAGAAAAGGCGGCAGCGACCAGGTAGGCTTACCAATCTGAGCCCCGAGAGCGGGAGAGAGAGAAGCAGAAAATAATCAAAGTGTGACGTCACCAGAAAGCAGGTAAGTGATTGGTTGGTGAGTATTTCTCTTTTTCTCCTTTTTTCCAAACTTAAATTCTGTGGTTTATAGTTTCTGGAGTCTCTGTGGTGTAGTGGGTACTGCTGTAAAGCAAGGGCCCTTGAGTATATCATTTAATTGAAGTGAAATTGTTGGGATTCAATTAGTTTAATTTTAATTAATTAATTAAAGGGTAAGTCATGGCAGCAGAGCTCGGTGCCGTGATATGCTCCTCCTGCAATATGTGGGAAAACAGGGACACTTCCTGTGTCCCTGTCGACCATGTGTGTGGGAAATGTAACCAGCTGCAGCTACTGACGGTCCGCATTGCAGCGCTGGAGCTGCGGATGGATGCATATTGAAGCATTCGCGACGCTGAGAACGTCGTGCATAACCCGTTTAGCGAGTTGGTCACACCGCAGGTAAAGGGTGTACAGGCAGGAAGTGAATGGGTGACCACCAGGCAGAGTAAGAGGTGCAGGCAGGTAGTGCAGGGGTCCCCTGTGGCCATCCCCCTCTCAAACAGATATACCACTTTGGATGCTGTTGGGGGGGATGACTTATCAGGGGAAGGCGGCAGCAGCCAACTTCCTGGCACCATGGGTGGCTCTGCTGCACAGGCTGGGAGGAAAAAGTGTGGAAGAGCTATAGTGATAGGGGATTCAATTGTAAGTGGAATAGATAGGCGTTTCTGCGTCCGCAATCGAGACTCCAGGATGGTGTGTTGCCTCCCTGGTGCAAGGGTCAAGGACGTCTCGGAGCGGCTACTGAACACTTTGGAGGGGGAGGGCGAACAGCCAGTTGTCGTGGTGCACATAGGCATCAACGATGTAGGTAAAAAACGGGATGAGGTCCTTAAAGCAGAATATAGGGAGTTAGGAGGCAAATTAAAAAAGAGGACCTCAATGGTAGTAATCTCAGGATTTCTACCAGTAGAAATAGGAGGATATTTCAAATGAATACGTGGCTAGAGGAATGGTGCAAGCGGGAGGGATTCAAATTCCTTGGACATTGGAACCGGTTCTGGGGGAGGTGGCACCAGTACAAACGGGACGGTCTGCACCTGGGCAGGGCCGGAACCGATGTCCTAGGGGGAGTGTTTGCTAGTGCTGTTGGGGAGGGTTTAATCTAAAGTGGCAGGGAGTTGGGAACCTGAGCAGGGAGACAGAGGAAAGGGAGATAAGGATAAAAGATAAAGACAGGAAGGAGAAAAACAAAAGTAGAAGGCGAAGAACTCAACGGTTTAAATCAAATATGATCACAGTAAATAATAATTCATATAGGTCTGAGAGCGTTAAAAGAACAAGCCTCAAGGCTTTGTGTCTTAATGCAAGGAGCATTTGGAACAAGGTGGATGAATTAGCTGCGCAAATAGAGGTAAATGAATACGATTTGATTGGGATTACAGAAACATGGCTCCAGGGTGGCCAAGGCTGGGAACTCAACATCCAGGGTTATTCAATATTTAGGAAAGATAGGCAAAAAAGAAGGGGAGGTGGGGTAGCATTGCTGGTTAAAGAGGGGATCAACACAATTGAAAGGAAGGATATTAGCTCTGATGATGCAGAATCTGTATGGGTAGAACTGAGAAATAACAAGGGGCAGAAAACGTTAGTGGGAGTGGTATCTTGACCTCCAAACAGTAATACGGAGGTTGGGGACGGCATTAAAAGGGAAATTAGAGAAGCATGCAGTAAGGGCACAGCAGTCTTCATGGGTGACTTTAATTTACATATAGATTGGGCTAACCAAATTAGTAAAAATACTGTGGAGGAGGAATTCCTAGAATGTTTACGAGATGGTTTTCTGGAACAATATGTCGAGGAACCAACCAGAGATCAGGCCATCTTAGACTGGGTATTATGCAACGAGAAAGGATTAATTAGCAATCTTGTTGTACGAGGCCCCTTGGGTCAGAGTGATCATAATATGATAGAATTCTTCATTAGGATGGAGAGTGAAGTAGTTGAATCAGAGACTAGGGTCCTGAATTTAAATAAAGGAAACTACGATGGTATGAGGCGCGAATTGGGTAGGATTGATTGGGGAATGTCACTCAAGGGGTTGACGGTGGATAGGCAATGGCAAACATTCAAAGACTGCATGGATGAACTACAGAATTTGTACATCCCAGTGTGGCATAAGAATAAAACAAAAAGGGCGAGTCAACCGTGGCTAACAAGGGAAATTAGGGATAGCATAAGATCCAAGGAGAGGGCATATTAATTGGCCAGAAAAAGCGGTAGCCCTGAGGATTGGGAGCAGTTTAGGATTCAACAAAGGAGGACAAAGGGATTAATTAAGAAGGGGAAAATAGAATATGAAAGCAAGCTTGCTGGGAACATAAAAACTGATTGTAAGAGCTTTTATAGATATGTGAAGAGAAAAAGATTAGTGAAATCAAGTGTAGGTCCCTTGCAGTCAGAAGCGGGTGAAGATATAATGGGGAACAAAGAAATAGCAGCCCAATTAAATGCATATTTTGGTTCTGTCTTCACAAAGGAGGACACAAATAACCTCCCAGAGATGTTGGAGAACATACGGTCTGATGAAAGGGAGGAACTGAAAGAAATCAGCATTTGCAGGGAAATGGTGTTAGGGAAATTGACGGTATTGAAGGCCGATAAATCCCCAGGGCCTGATAATCTACATCATAGGGTACTTAAGGAAGTGGCCCTAGAAATAGTAGATGCATTGCTGATCATCTTCCAACATTCAATGGAATCTGGAACTGTACCCATGGATTGGAGGGTAGCTAATGTTACCCCACTATTCAAAAAGGGTAGTAGAGAGAAAGCGGGGAAATACAGACCGGTAAGCCTGACATCGGTAGTGGGGAAAATGCTAGAGTCCATTATAAAGGATGTAATAGCTGAGCATTTGGTATATGTGGACACGGTGTAAAAATGTAATTAGAGTGGGAGGAGGCTCCCGTGGAGTATAAACACAGCAAAGACCACTTGAGCCGAATGTACTGTTTCTCTGCTGCAGTTTCGATGTAACTCTAATCTGCCCTGAACAGTCACAAACTACAATCTCTGTGACTGTGACTGTGACCATGGTGTGCAACACTTCCTTGTCCATCATTCACCTTCCCAAAGCATTCGATATATTCTCATCTGGCATACTTTTCCATGTTCATGCCTCCATTGTCCATCACATAAAACATTTTTTTTATTCGCTAATGGCATCTGGCGTCGCTGGCAGGGCCGTGATTTATTGTCCATCCCCAATTGTCCTTGAGAAGGTGGTGGTGAGCCGCCTTCTTGAACCGCTGCAGTCCGTGTGGTGAAGGTACTCCCATAGTGCTGTTAGGAAGGGAGTTCTGGGATTTCGACCCAGCGACGATGAAGGATGGGCGACATACTTCCAAGTCAGGATGGTGTGTGACTTGGAGGGGAACTTGGAGGTGGTGGTGTTCCCATGCACCTGCTACCCTTGTCCTTCTAGGTGGAAGAGGTCCCAGGTTTAGGAGATGCTGCGAAGAAGCCTTGGCGAGTTGCTGCAGTGCATCTTGTAGATGGTACACTCTGCAGCCACGGTACGCTTGTGCTGGAGGGAGTGAATATTTAAGGTGGTGGATGGGCTGCCGATCAAGCGGGCTGCTTTCTCCTGGATGATGTCGATCTTCTTGGGTGTTGTTGGAGCAGCACTCATCCAATCAAGTGGCGAGTATTCCATCACACTCCTTACTTTTGCCTTGTAGATGGTAGAAAGGCTTTGGGGAGTCAGGAGGTGAGACACTCGCCGCAGAATACCCAGCCTCTGACCTGCTGTTGTTGCCACAATATCTACGTAGCTGGTCCAGTTAAGTTTCTGGTCAATGGTGACCCCCCAGGATGTTGATGGTGGGGGATTCGGCAATGCTCATGCCATTGAATCTCAAGGGGCGATGGTTAGACTCTCGCTTGTTGGGGATAGTTATTGCCTGGCACTTCTGTGGCGCGAATGTTACCTGCCACTTATCCGCTCAAGCCAAAACGTCTCCAGGTCTTGTTGCATGCAGGTATGGACTTCATTGTCTGTGGAGTTGTGAATGGCGCTGAACACTGTACAGTCATCAGCGAACTTCCCCATTTCTGACCTTATGTTGGAGGGAAGTTCATTGATGAAGCAGCTGAAGATGTTTGGGCCTAGGACACTGCCCTGAGGAACTCCTGCAGCGATGTCCTTGGGCTGCGCTGATTGACCTTCAACCACCACAACCATCTTCCTTTGTGCTAGGTATGACTGCAGCCAGAGGAACGTTTTCCCCCTGATTCCGATTGACTTCTGTTTTACTCGGGCTCCTTGATGTCAGACTCGGTTAAATGTTGCCTTGATGTCCAGGGCAGTCACTCTCACCTCACCTCTGGAATTCACCTCCTTTGTCCATTTTGGACGAAGGCTGTAATGAGGTCGGGAGCCGAGTGGTCTTGGTGGAACCCAAACTGGGCATCAGTGAGCAGGTTATTGGTGAGTAAGTGCCGCTTGATAGCACTGTCGATGGCATCTTCCATCACTTTGCTGATGATTGAGAGTAGACTGATGGGATGGTAATTGGCCGGGTTGGATTTGTCCTGCTTCTTGTGGAAACGATTGTGGGCAGTTTTCCACATTGTCGGATAGATGCCAGTGTTGTAGCTGTACTGGAACAGGTTGGCTAGAGGCGCAGCTAGTTATGAAGCACAAGTCTTCAGCACGACAGCCGGGATGTTGTCGGGGCCCACAGCCTTTGCTGTATCCAGTGCGCTCAGCCGTTTCTTGATATCACGTGGAGTGAACCGAATTGACTGAAGACTGGCTTCTGTGATGGTGGGGATCTCGGGAGTAGACCGATGTGGATGATCCCATCGACATTTCCGACTGAAGTTGGTTGCAAACGCTTCAGCCTTGTCTTTTGCACTCACTTGCTGGGCTCCACCATCATTGAGGCTGTGGATATTCATGGAGCCTCCTCCTCCCGTTAGTTGTTTAATGGTCCACCACCATTCACGACTGCAGAGCTTTGATCTGATCCGTTGATTGTGGGATCGCTTAGCCCGGTCTATAGCATGCTGCTTCCACTTTTATCATGCATGTGGTCCTGTGCTGCAGCTTCCCCAGGTTGGCACCTCATTTTTAGGTACACCTGGTGCTGCTCCTAGCATGCTCTTCTACACTCGTTGTTGAACCAGGGTGGTCCCCTGGCTTGGTGGTAATGGTAGAGTGAGGGATATGCCGGGCCATGAGGTTACAGATTATGGTGGAATACAATTCTGCTGCTGCACCACAGCGCCTCATGGATGCCCAGTTTTCAGCTGCTAGATCTGTTCTGAATCTATCCCATTTAGCACGGTGATAGTGCCACACAACACGATGGAGGGTGTCCTCAGTGTGAAGACGGGACTTCGTCTCCAAAATGAATGTGCGGTGGTGTCTGCTACCAATGCTGTCATGGACAGATGCATCTGCGACAGGTAGATTGGTGAGGACGAGGTCAAGTAGGTTTTTCCCTCTACTTGATTCACTCACCACATGTCGCAGGCCCAGACTGGCAGATATGTCCTTCAGGACTCGGCCATATCTACATTTATTTGCGCAGCTAATTTATACACCTTATTATGAATGTTCCTCGCATTAAGACACAAAGCCTGCAGCCTTTTTTTTACACTTAGACCTTTTAGAATTATTATTTACTGTGGCCAATGTTTGATTTACACCCTTGATTTCTCTGACTGCCACTTTTGCTTTTCTCCTTCCTGTCTTTTGCTTCTAGCCTTGCTTCCCTTTCCACTGTCTCCCTGCACAGTTTCCCAACCCCCTGCAATTTTAGTGTAAGCCTTCCTCAACAGCACTAGCAAACACTTCCCCTAGGACATCCGTCCCGGTCCTGCCCAGGTGCAAACCGTCCAGTTTGCAAACGGTCCCTCCTCCCCCAGAACCGGTTCCAATGTCCCAGGAATTTGAATCCCTTCCCCTTGCAACATTCCTCCAGCCACGTATTCATCTGAAATATCCTTCTATTTCTACTCTGACTAGCACGTGGCACTGGTAGCAATCCGGAGATTAATACCTTTGAGATTCTACATTTTTAATTTACCTCCTAACATTCAGCTTTTAGGAAATCATCCCGTGTTTTACCTATATGCACCACGACAACTGGCTGTTCACCATCCCCCTCCAGAATGCCCTGCAGCCATGAGACTTCATGGGGTTTGGAGTCAATGTTGAGGACTCCCAGGGCCACTCCTTCCCGACTGTATACCACTGTGCCGCCAACCCTGTTGGGTCTGTCCTGCCGGTGGGACAGGACATACGCAGTGGATGGTGATGGAGGATTTCGGGACATTGGCTGAAAGGTATGATTCTGTGTGTATGACTATGTCAGGCTGTTGCTTGACTAGTCAGTGGGACACCTCTCCCAATTTTGGCACAATCCCCAGATGTTGGTGAGGAGGACTTTGCAGGGTTGACTGGTCTGAGCGTGCCGTTGCCGTGTCCGTAGCCGGTGCCGAGGTCGATGCCAGGTGGTCCGTCCGATTTCATTCTTGTTATTTTGTTTCGTAGCGGTTAGTTATCACTGAGTGACTTGCTGGGCCATTTCAGAGGGCAGTTAAGAGTCAACCACATTGCTGTGGGTCTGGATAAGGACGGCAGATTTCTTTCCCTAAAGGACATTCGTGAACCAGATGTTATTTTTTGATGTTACCTTTACTGATACTGGTTTTTTATTCCAGATTTTTTTAATTAGCTGAATTTAAATTCCCCAGCTGCCGTGGTGGGATTTGAACTCACGTCTCTGGGTCATTAGTCAAGGCCTACTGGCTTACTAGCCCAGTGACATTACTACTACGCTACCGTCCCCATAACTGAGGGATGGCGGCAGGTGGTAATCGGCAGGAGTTTCCTTGCCCATGCTTGACCTGTGCCATGAGGCTTCGTGGGGTCTGGAGTCAATGTTCAAAACTCCCCGGACCACTCCCTCCTGACTGTATACCAATGTGCCGCCTCATCTGGTGCAGATGGTGGATTCTGTGACATTTGCTGAAGGTTATGATTCTGTGAGTATGACCATGTCAGGCTGTTGTTTCCCTAGTCTGTGGGACAACTCTCCCAATTTTCACACACGTCCCCAGATGTTGGTGAGGAGGACTTTGCAGCTTCGACTTGTTTGTGTGCGCGTTTTTCTTGTCCAAAGCCGGTGCTGAGGTCGATGCCGAGTGGTCTGTCTGCGTTTATTCTTCTTTTTATTGATTTCTGTAGCAGTTTGGTAGAACTGAGTGGCTTGTTAGAGCATTTCAGAGGGCAGTTAAGAGACACGTATAGGCCGGTACCATTTATGGACGGCAGAGTTCCTTCCCTAAAGGTCGTTAGTCAACCAAATGGGTTTTTACAACAATCCGGTAGTTTCGTGGTCACCATTACTGATCGTAACTTTTTATTCCAGATTTATTTAATTAGCTGAATTTAAATTCCCCAGCTTCAGAGGATTCGTCCAGTAACGTAACCACTATGCTACCTTTCCCTTGTCATCTCCATCTCCTCAACCACATTCCCATGAGAGTCAATGACATTACCATCACCAAGCCCCCGCACATCATCCAATAATTATACTGCATCAGCCACATAAAGAGCGTACCTACTGGAGCAGGCCAGAGGCTGGGATTCTGTGGCGGGTGGCTCACCACCTCAACCCAAGTTAATTCCCCCGCCTACTCGGCACGTCAGGAAGTGATGGAACACTCTACATTTGTCTGGACGAGTGCAATTGCAACAACACTCATGAAGCTCGACACAATTCAGCACAAAGTATTCAGCTTGATCAGCACCCCATCCATTGGGTAAATATTCACACCCTCCACCACTGGCGGACCGTGGCTACAGTGTGCTGTCTGCAGGATGCACTCAAGTAAATTGCGAATCTATCGTTGAAAGCACCACCCAAACCCATTTCATTTACCAATAGAAGGACGAGGGAAGCAGGTGCAAGGGAATAGCATCACCTTGAAGTACCCCTTAAAATGACACAACATCCTAACATGAACAGTAGACATCACTGCTTCTTCATTGTCGCTGGATGTCAACTTTGGAACTCCCTACCTAAAAGCACTGACGGAGCACCTTCACCATGTGGACCGCAGCCATTCAAGAAGGTAGCCTACCACCACCTATTCAAGGGCAACCAGGAATGGGGAAAAAATGCTGAGCTTGCCAGTGACACTCGCAATTTGAAAATGATTTTTATAAAATGGATTTCTAGTTGTGTTATTGGTTTTGACCGGAAGTATTTTCTGCTCTCCTTGCCTTTCCAGAAAAGGTCACACCAGTTCTAACATTTTATTTCATCTGGCACCAGAAGCTGTCTATTCCCCAAACTGTCGAATCAGACACTTTTATCGTTCTCTTATTCCTTTGGGTAAACTGCTGTAAACCTCCTACCCCCCCAACACTCGAGGTGGCCTCCTGCTGCCTGGTGTCACACTGTTGCTTAGGAAGACATCCTATGAGTCACTGTCTCTATCCAACTTATAGTGCCCAATAGCAGGCATCTATTAGACAGGTGCAGTACTCAGGGGGCTCACTACACCTGTGACTGCAGTGCCCCTCTAGATGGTCACTCATTTCATGCTTTGTACTCAGCCCCTGCACAGTTCCATGATGTAATTTCATTGAAACATAAAATTCTTAAGGGGCTTCACAGGGTAGATGCTGGGAGGATGTTTCCACTGCCTGGCGAGTCTAGTACTAGGGGTCAGAGTCTCAGAATAAGGGGGTCGGCCAATTAGGACTAAAGTGAGGAGATATATCTTCACTCAAAGGGTTATGAATCTTTGGAATTCTCTACCCCAGAGGCTGTGGATTCCCAGTTGTTGAGTATTTTCAAGACAAAGATCAATAGATTATTGGCTACTAACTGCAAAGAAAGCTCGAAGGGCCGAATGGCGTACTCCTATTTCTAATAATACGTTTCCTCTTCCTGTGTAAGCTCAGATTCTTGCACGAGATCTGTACCACACCGGGGAATAAAGTTACAGTTAATTATTAATTTAAACATGGCAAACTCTGCACCAGTTAATAAAGTTACAGTTAATTGTTAATTTACACATGGTATCCTCTACACCGGGAAATGAAGTTACATTTAATTCTTAATTTACACATGGTATCCTCCACACCGAGAAATGAAGTTAGAGTTAATTGTTAATTTAAACATGGTATCCTCTACACCAGGGGATAAAGTAACAGTTAATTGTTAATTTAAAAATGATATCCACTACACCAGGGAATTAAGTTAGAGTTAATTGTTAAATTACACATGGAACCCTCTACAGCAGAGAATAAAGTTGCAGTTAATTGCTAATTTACACATGGTATACTCTACAGCAGTGAATAAAGTTACAGTTATTTGTTAATTTACACATGGTATCCTCTACACCGGGAAATAAAGTTACAGTTAACTGTTAATTTACACATGGTATCCTCCACACCGGGGAATAAAGTTACAGTTAATTGTAAATTTTCGCATGGTATCCTCTACAGCAGTGAATAAAGTTACAGTTAATTGTTAATTTACACATGGTAATCCCGACACCGAGGAATAAAGTTACCGTTAATTGTTAAATTACACATGTTATCCTCTACACCCAAGAAACAAAGTTACTGTTAATTGTGAATTTACACATGGTATCCTCTACACCAGAGAAACAATTTAGAGCAAATTGATAATTTACTGATGGTATCCTCTGCAGCAGTGAATAAAGGTACAGTTAATTGTTAATTTACACATGGTATCCTCTACACCGGGGAATAATTAACAGTTAATTGTTAATTTACACATGGTATCCTCTACACCAGGGAATAAAGTTACAGATTATTGTTAATTTACACATGTTATCCTCTACACCAGGGAATAAAGTCACAGTTAATTGTTAATTTACACATGGTATCCTCTACACCAGGGAATAAAGTTACAGATTATTGTTAATTTACACATGGTATCCTCTACACCAGGGAATAAAGTTACAGTTAATTGTTAATTTACACATGGTATCCTCAACACCAGGGAATAAAGTTACAGATTATTGTTAATTTACACATGTTATCCTCTACACCAGTGAATAAAGTCACAGTTAAATGTTAATTTTCACATGGTATCCTCAACACCAGGGAATAAAGTTACAGATTATTGTTAATTTACACATGGTATCCTCTACACCAGGGAATACAGTAACAGTTAATTGTTCATTTACAAAAGATATCCTCGACAGCAGTGAATAAAGTTAAAGGTAATTGTTAATTTACACATGGTATCCACTACACCAGGGAATAAAGTCACAGTTAAATTTAATTTACACATGGTATCCTCTGCAGCAGTAAATAAAGTTACAGTTAATTGTTAATGTACACATGGTATCCTCTGCACCGTGGAATAAAGTTACAGTTAATTGTTAATTTAAACATGGTATCGTCCACACCAGTGAATAAAGTTACAGTTAATTGTTAATTTACACATGCTATCGTCTACAACGGGGAATAAAGTTGCAGATATTCGTTAATTTACTCATTGTATCCTCTACTCCGGGGAATAAAGTTACCTTTAATTGTTAAATTAAACATAGGATCCTCTTCACCGGGGAATAATGTTACAGTTAATTGTTAATTTACACATTGTAACCTCTACACCGGGGAAGAAAGTTACAGTTAATTGTTAATTTACGCAAGATATCCTTTACACCAGGGAATAACGTTACAGTTAACTGTTAATTTACACATGGTATCCTCCACACCGGGGAATAATGTTACAGTTAATTGTAAATTTTCACATGGTATCCTCTACAGCAGTGAATAAAGTTACAGTTAATTGTTAATTTACACATGGTATCCTCCACACCGGGGAATAAAGTTACAGTTAATTGTTAATTTACAAAAGATATCCTCGACAACATTAAATAAAGTTAAAGTTAATTGTTAATTTACACATGGTATCCTCTGCACCGGGGAATAAAATTACAGTTAATTGTTAATTTACACATGGTATCCTCTACACCAGGGAATAAAGTTACAGTTAATTGTTAATTTACACACGGTATCCTCTACAGCAGGGAATAAAGTTACAGTTAATTGTTAATTGACACATGGTATCCTCTGCACCGGGGAATAAAGTTACAGTTAATTGTTAATTTACACATGGTATCCTCTGAGGCAGTGAATAAAGTTTCAGTTAATTGTTAATTTACACATTGTTTCCTCTACACCAGTGAATACAGTTACAGTAATTGTTAATTTACACATGGTATCCTCTGCAGCAGTGAATAAAGTTACAGTTAATTGTTAATTTAACATTGTATCCTCTACACCAGGAGAATGAAGTTACAGTTAATTGTTAATTTAGACATGGTATCCGTCAGCACCAGTGAATAAAGTTACAGTTAATTGTAATTTACACATGGTATCCTCTACACCAGGGGAATAAAGTTACAGATGTTCGTTAATTTACACATTGTATCCTCTACTCCGGGGAATAAAGTTACAGTTAATTGTTAAGTTAAACATAGTATCCTCTTCACCGGGGAATAAAGTTACAGTTAATTCGTTAATTTACACATTGTAACCTCTACACCGGGGAATAAAGTTACAGTTAATTGTTAATTTACACATGGTATCCACGGCACCGGGGAATAAAGTTACAGTTAATTGCAAATTTACACATTGTATCCTGCACACCGGGGAATAAAGTTACAGTTAATTGTTTATTTACACATGGTATCCTCTACACCGGGAAATGATGTTACAGTTAATTGTTAATTTAAACATGATAACCTCTGCACCAGGGATTTAAATTACAGTTAATTGTTAAATTACACATGAAATCCTCTACAGCAGTGAATAAAGTTACAGTTATGTGTTAATTAACACATGGTATACTCTACAGCAGTGACTAAAGTTACAGTTAATTGTTAATTTACACATGGTATCCTCTACACCGGGTAATAAAGTTACAGTTAACTGTTAATTTAAACATGGTATCCTCCACACCGGGGAATAAAGATACAGTTAATTGTAAATTTTCGCATGGTATCCTCTACAGCAGTGAATAAATTTACAGTTAACTGTTAATTTACACATAGTAATCCCGACACCGAGGAATAAAGTTACCGTTAATTGTTAAATTACACATGGTATCCTCTGCACCGGGGAATAAAGTTAGAGTTAATTGTTAAATTACACATGCAATCCTCGACAGCAGAGAATAAAGTTGCAGGTAATTGTTAATTTACACATGGTATCCTCTGCAGCAGTGAATAAAGTTACAGTTAATTGTTAATTTACACATGGTTTCCTCTACACCAGGGAATAAAGATACAGTAAATCGTTAATTTACACATGGTATCCTCTGCAGCAGTGAATACAGTTACAGTTAATTGTTAATTTAACATGGTATCCTCTACACCAGGGAATAAAGTTACAGTTAATTGTTAATTTAAGCATTGTATCCACTACACCGGGGAATGATGTTACAGTTAATTGTTCAGTTACACATGTTATCCTCTACAACGGGGAATAAAGTTGCAGATATTCGTTAATTTTCACATTGTATACTCTATTCCGGGGAATAACGTTACCTTTAATTGTTAAATTAAACATAGGATCCTCTTCACCGGGGAATAATGTTACAGTTAACTGTTAATTTACACATTGTAACCTCTACACCGGGGAATAAAGTTACAGTTAACTGTTAATTTACACATGGTATCCACCACACCACGGAACAAAGTTACAGTTAATTGTTAATTTACACGTTGTATCCTCCACACCGGGGAATAAAGTTACAGTTAATTGTTAATTTACACATGGTAACCTCTGCAGAAGTTAATAAAGTTACATTTAATTGTTAATTTACACATGGTATCATCTGCATCGCGGAGTAATTTACAGTTAATTCGTAATTTACACATGGTATCCTCTGCACAAGGGAATAAAGTTACAGATTATTGTTAATTTACACATGTTATCCTCTGCACCGGGGAATAAAGTTACAGTTAATTGTTAATTTACACATGGTGTCCACTATATTGGGGAAGAAAGTTACAGTTAATTGTTAATTTACGCATGGTATCCTCCACACCGGGGAACAAAGTTACAGTTAATTGTTAATTTACACATGGTATCCTCCGAGGCAGTGAATAAAGTTACAGTTAATTGTTAATTTACACATGGTATCCTCTACACCAGGGAATAAAGTTGCAGTTAATTGTAAATTTACACATGTTATCCTCTACACCAGGGAATAAAGTCACAGTTAATTGTTAATTTACACATGTTATCCTCTACACCAGTGAATAAAGTCACAGTTAAATGTTAATTTACACATGGTATCCTCTACACCAGGGAATAAAGTTACAGATTATTGTTAATTTACACATGTTATCCTCTACACCAGGGAATAAAGTCACAGTTAAATGTTAATTTACACATGGTATCCTCTGCAGCAGTAAATAAAGTTACAGTTAATTGTTAATGTACACATGGTATCCTCTGCACCGGGGAATAAAGTTACAGTTAATTGTTAATTTACACATGCTATCGTCTACAACGGGGAATAAAGTTGCAGATATTCGTTAATTTACACATTGTATCCTCTACTCCGGGGAATAAAGTTACCTTTAATTGTTAAATTAAACATAGGATCCTCTTCACCGGGGAATAAAGTTACAGTTAACTGTTAATTTACAATTGGTATACTCCACACCGGGGAATAATGTTACAGTTAATTCTTAATTTACACATGGTAACCTCTGCAAAATTTTATAAAGTTACAGTTAATTGTTACTTTACATATGGTATCCTCCACACCGGGGAATAAAGTTACAGTTAATTGTTAATTTACAAAAGATATCCTCTACAGCAGTGAATAAAGTTACAGTTAATTGTTAATTTACACATGGTATCCTCCACACCGGGGAATAAAGTTGCAGTTAATTGTTAATTTACAAAAGATATCCTCGACAGCAGTGAATAAAGTTAAAGTCAATTGTTAATTTACACATGGTATCCTCTACACCAGGGAATAACGTCACAGTTCAATGATAATTTACACATAGTATCCTCTACACCAGGGAATAAAGTTACAGTTAATTGTTAATTTACACATGGCATCCTCTGAGGCAGTGAATAAAGTTTCAGTTAATTGTTAATTTACACATTGTTTCCTCTACACCAGTGAATAAATTTACAGTTAATTGATTTTTTACACATGTTATCCTCTACACCGTGGAATAAAGTTACAGTTAATTGTTAATTTAAACATTGTATCCTCTACACCGGGGAATGACGTTAATGTTAATTGTTAATTTTGACATGGTATCGTCCACACCAGTGAATAAAGTTACAGTTAATTGTTAATTTACACATGCTATCCTCTACAATGTGGAATAAAGTAACAGATATTCGTTAATTTACACATTGTATCCTCTACTCCGGGGAATAAAGTTACAGTTAATTGTTACTTTACACATTGTAACCTCTACACCGGGGAATAAAGGTACAGATAATTGTTAATTTACACATTGTGTCCACCACACCCCGAAATAAATTTACAGTTAATTGTTAATTTACACATGGTATCCTCTACACCGGGGAATAAAGTTACAGTTAATTGTTAATTTACACATGGTATCCTCTACACCGGGGAATTAAGTTACAGTTAATTGTTAATTTACACATGATATACTCGACAGCAGTGAATAAAGTTACAGTTAATTGTTAATTTAAACATGATATCCTCTGCACCAGGGGATAAAGTTACAGTCAATTGTTAATTTAAACATGATAACCTCTGCACCATTGATTTAAATTACAGTTAATTGTTAAATTACACATGAAATCCTCTACAGCAGTGAATAAAGTTACAGTTATGTGTTAATTTACACATGGTATACTCTACAGCAGTGACTAAAGTTACAGTTAATTGTTAATTTACACATGGTATCCTCTACACCGGGTAATAAAGTTACAGTTAACTGTTAATTTACACATGGTATCCTCCACACCGGGGAATAAAGATACAGTTAATTGTAAATTTTCGCATGGTATCCTCTACACCGGGGAATAAAGTTACAGTTAATTGTTAATTTACACATGGTGTCCTCTACACCAGGGAATAGCGTCACAGTTAAATGATAATGTACACATAGTATCCTCTGCAGCAGTGAATAAAGTTACAGTTAACTGTTAATTTACACATAGTAATCCCGACACCGAGGAATAAAGTTAAATTTAATTGCTAATTTACACATGGTATCCTCTGCACCGGGGAATAAAGTTACAGTTAATTGTTAATTTACACATGGTGTCCTCCACGCCGGGGAATAAAGTTACAGTTAATTGTTAATTTACAAATGATATCCTCGACAGCAGTGAATAAAGTTAAATTTAATTTCTAATTTACACATGGTATCCTCTACACCGGGGAATAATTTACAGTTAATTGTTAATTTACACATTGTATTCTCTACACCAGGGAATAAAGTTACAGATTATTGTTAATTTACACTTTGTATCCTTTACACCAGGGAATAAAATTTCAGTTAATTGTTAATTTACACATGGTATCCTCTGCACCGGGAAATAAAGTTACAGTTAATTGTTAATTTACACGTGGTATCTCCTACAGCAGTTAATCAATTTACAGTTAATTGTTAATTTACACATGCTATCCCCTACAGCAATTAATAAAGTTATAGTTAATTATTAATTTACTCATGGTACCCTTTACACCAGGGTATAAAGTTACAGTTAATTGTTAATTTAAACATTGTATCCTCTACACCGGGGAATGATGTTACTGTTAATTGTTAATTTAGACATGGTATCGTCCACACCAGTGAATAAAGTTACAGTTAATTGTTAATTTACACATGCAATCTTCTACAATGTGGAATAAAGTTACAGATATTCGTTAATTTACACATTGTATGCTCTACTCCGGGGAATAAAGTTACAGTTAATTGTTACTTTACACCTTGTAACCTCTACACCGGGGAATAACGGTATAGTTAATTGATAATTTACACATGGTATCCTCTACACCGGGGAATTAAGTTACAGTTAATTGTTAATTTACACGTTGTATCCTCGAAAGCACTGAATAAAGTTACAGTTAATTGTTAATTTACACATGGTATCCTCCACATCAGGGAATAAAGTTACAGTTAATTGTTAATTTACATGTTGTATCCTCCACACCGGGGAATAAAGTTACAGTTAATTATTATTTTACACATGGTAACCTCTGCACAAGTTAATAAAGTTACAGTTAATTGTTTATTTACATATGGTATCCTCTACACCGGGGAATAATTTACAGTTAATTGTAATTTACACATGGTATCCTCTACACCGGGGAATAAAGTTACAGATTATTGTTAATTTACACATGATATCCTTTACACCAGGGAATAACGTTACAGTTAACTGTTAATTTACACATGGTATCCTCTACACCGGGGAATAAAGTTACAGTTAATTGTTAATTTACACATGGTATCCTCTACACCGGGGAATAAAGTTACAGTTAATTGTTAATTTACACATGGTATCCTCTACACCGGGGAATAAAGTTACAGTTAATTGTTAATTTACACATGGTATCTCTACACCGGTAAATAAAGTTACAGTTAATTGTTAATTTACACATGGTATCCTCTACATCGCGGAATAATTTACAGTGAATTCGTAATTTACACATGGTATCCTCTACACCGGGGAATAAAGTTAAAGTTAATTGTTAATTTACACATGGTATCCTCTACACCAGGGAATAAAGTTACAGTTAATTGTTAATTTACACATGGTATCCTCTACACCGGGAATAAAGTTACAGTTATTGTTAATTTACACATGTATCCTCTACACCGCGGAATAAAGTTACAGTTAATTGTTAATTTACACATAGGATTCCTCTACACGGGGAATAAAGTTACAGTTAATTGTTAATTTACACATGGTATCCTCTACACCGGGGAATAAAGTTTCAGTTAATTGTTAATTTACACATGGTATCCTCTACACCGAGGGAATAAAGTTACAGTTAATTGTTAATTTACACATTGTATCCTCTACACCGGGAATAAAGTTACAGTTAATTGTAATTTACACATGGTATCCTCTGCACCAGGGAATAAAGTTACAGTTATTGTTAATTTACACATGGTCATCCTCTCTCAGGGAATAAAGTTACAGTTAATTGTTAATTTACGCATGATATCCTTTACACCAGGAATAACGTTACAGTTAACTGTTAATTTACATATGGTATCCTCTACAGCAGTGAATAATGTTACACTTAATTGTTAATTTACACATAGTATCCTCTGCAGCCGTGAATAAAGTTACAGTTATTCGTTAATTTACACGTTGTATCCTCTACTCCGGGGAATAAAGTTACCTTTAATTGTTAAGTTAAACATAGGATCCTCTTCACCGAGGAATAAAGTTACAGTTAATTGTTAATTCACACGTTGTATCCTCCACACCAGTTAATAAAGTTACAGTTAATTGTTAATTTACACGTGGTATCCTCCGCACCAGTGACTAAAGTTACAGTTAATTCTTAATTTACACATGGTATCCTCCACACCGGGAAATGAAGTTACAGTTAATTGTTAATTTAAACAGGGTATCCTCTACACCAGGGGATATAGTTACAGTCAATTGTTAATTTAAACATGATATCCTCTGCACCAGGGATTTAAATTACAGTTAATTGTTAATTTACACATGGAATCCTCTACACCGTGAATAAAGTTACAGTTAATTGTTAATTTACACATGGTATCCTCTACACCGGGAATAAAGTTACAGTTAATTGTTAATTTACACATGGTATCCTCTACACCGGGAATAGAAGTTACAGTTAATTGTTAATTTACACATGGTATCCTCTACACCGGGGAATAAAGTTACAGTTAATTGTTAATTTACACATGGTATCCTCTACACAGGGAATAAAGTTACAGTTAATTGTTAATTTACACATGGTATCCTCTACACCGGGAATAAAGTTACAGTTAATTGTTAATTTACACATGTATCCTCTACAGCAGGGAATAAAGTTACAGTTAATTGTTAATTTACACATGGTATCCTCTACACCAGGGGAATAAAGTTACAGTTAATTGTTAATTTACACATGGTATCCTCTACAGCAGGGAAATAAAGTTACAGTTAATTGTTAATTTACAACATGGTATCCTCTACACCAGGGAATAACGTCACAGTTAAATGATAATTTACACATAGTATCCTCTACACCAGGGAATAAAGTTACAGTTAATTGTTATTTTACACATGGTATCCTCTGAGGCAGTGAATAAAGTTTCAGTTAATTGTTAATTTACACATTGTTTCCTCTACACTAGTGAATAAAGTTACAGTTAATTGTTTTTTTACACATGGTATACTCTGCACCGTGGAATAAAGATACAGTTAATTGTTAATTTAAACATTGTATCCTCTACACCGGGGAATGACGTTACTGTTAATTGTTAAGTTAGACATGGTATCGTCCACACCAGTGAATAAAGTTACAGTTAATTGTTAATTTACACATGCTATCCTCTACAATGGGGAATAAAGTAACAGATATTGTTAATTTACACATTGTATCCTCTACTCCGGGGAATAAAGTTACAGTTAATTGTTACTTTACACCTTGTAACCTCTACACCGGGGAATAAAGGTACAGTTAATTGTTAATTTACACATGGTATCCTCCACACCGGGTAATAAAGTTACAGTTAATTGTTAATTTACACATGGTATCCTCTACACCGGGGAATAAAGTTACAGTTAATTTTTAATTTACACATGGTATCCTCTACACCGGGGAATAAAGGTACAGTTAATTGGTAATTTACACATGGTATCCTCTGCACCGGGGAATTAAGTTACAGTTAATTGGTAATTTACACATGGTATCCTCCACATCAGGGAATAAAGTTACAGTTAATTGTTAATTTACATGTTGTATCCTCACACCGGGGAATAAAGTTACAGTTAATTGTTAATTTACACAAGGTAACCTCTGCACCAGGTAATAAAGTTACAGTTAATTGTTCATTAACACATGGTATCCTCTACACCGGGGAATAACGTTACAGTTAATTGTTAATTTACACATGGTATCCTCTACACCAGGGAATAAAGTTACAGTTAATTGTTAATTTACACATGATATCCTCTACACCAGGGAATAACGTTACAGTTAATTGTTAATTTACACATGGTATCCTCTACACCGGGGAATAAAGTTACAGTTAATTGTTAATTTACACATGGTATCCACCACACCGGGTAATAAAGTTACAGTTAATTGTTAATTTACACATGGTATCCTCTACACCGGGGAATTAAGTTACGTTAATTGGTAATTTACACATGATATACTCGACAGCAGTGAATAAAGTTACAGTTAATTGTTAATTTTACACATGTTATCCACCACACCAGGGAACAAAGTTACAGTTAATTGTTAATTTACACGTTGTATCCTCCACACCGGGGAATAAAGTTACAGTTAATTATTAATTTACACATGGTATCCTCTACACCAGGGAATAAAGTTACAGTTAATTCTTAATTTACACATGGTATCCTCTACACCGGGAAATGAAGTTACAGTTAATTGTTAATTTAAACATGATATCCTCTACACCAGGTATTAAAATTACAGTTAATTGTTAAATTACACATGAAATCCTCTACAGCAGTGAATAAAGTTACAGTTAACTGTTAATTTACACATGGTATCCTCCACACCGGGGAATAAAGATACAGTTAATTGTAAATTTTCGCATGGTATCCTCTACAGCAGTGAATAAATTTACAGTTAACTGTTAATTTACACATAGTAATCCCGACACCGAGGAATAAAGTTACCGTTAATTGTTAAATTACACATGGTATCCTCTACACCGGGGATTAAAGTTACAATTAATTGTTAATTTACATATGGTATCCTCTACAGCAGTGAATAAAGTTACAGTTAATTGTTAATTTACACATGGTGTCCTCTACACCAGGGAATAGCGTCACAGTTAAATGATAATGTACACATAGTATCCTCTGCAGCAGTGAATAAAGTTACAGTTAATTGTTAATTTACACATGGTATCCTCTACACCGGATATTAAAGTTACAATTAATTGTTAATTTACACATGGTATCCTCAACAGCAGTGAATAAAGTTACAGCTAATTGTTAATTTACACATGGTATCCTCTGCAGCAGTGAATAAAGTTACAGTTAATTGTTAATTTACACATGGTATCCTCTACACCAGGGAATAAAGTTGCAGTTAATTGTTAATTTACACATGGTATCCTCTGCACCGGGGAATAAAGTTACAGTTAATTGTTAATTTACACATGGTATCCTCCGAGGCAGTGAATAAAGTTTCAGTTAATTCTTAATTTACACGTTGTTTCCTCTGCACCAGTGAATAAAATTACAGTTAATTGTTAATTTACACATGGTACCCTTTACACCAGGGTATAAAGTTACAGTTAATTGTTAATTTAGACATGGTATCGTCCACACCAGTGAATAAAGTTACAGTTAATTGTTCATTTACTCATGGTATCCTCTACACCGGGGAATAATTTACAGTTAATTGTAATTTACACATGGTATCCTCTACACCAGGGAATAAAGTTACAGATTATTGTTAATTTACACATGATATCCTTTACACCAGGGAATAACGTTACAGTTAACTGTTAATTTACACATGGTATCCTCTACACCGGGGAATAAAGTTACAGTTAATTGTTAATTTACACATGGTATCCACCACACCGGGTAATAAAGTTACAGTTAATTGTTAATTTACACATGGTATCCTCTACACCGGGGAATTAAGTTACGTTAATTGGTAATTTACACATGATATACTCGACAGCAGTGAATAAAGTTACAGTTAATTGTTAATTTTACACATGTTATCCACCACACCAGGGAACAAAGTTACAGTTAATTGTTAATTTACACGTTGTATCCTCCACACCGGGGAATAGAGTTACAGTTAATTATTAATTTACACATGGTATCCTCTACACCAGGGAATAAAGTTACAGTTAATTCTTAATTTACACATGGTATCCTCTACACCGGGAAATGAAGTTACAGTTAATTGTTAATTTAAACATGATATCCTCTACACCAGGTATTAAAATTACAGTTAATTGTTAAATTACACATGAAATCCTCTACAGCAGTGAATAAAGTTACAGTTAACTGTTAATTTACACATGGTATCCTCCACACCGGGGAATAAAGATACAGTTAATTGTAAATTTTCGCATGGTATCCTCTACAGCAGTGAATAAATTTACAGTTAACTGTTAATTTACACATAGTAATCCCGACACCGAGGAATAAAGTTACCGTTAATTGTTAAATTACACATGGTATCCTCTACACCGGGGATTAAAGTTACAGTTAATTGTTAATTTACATATGGTATCCTCTACAGCAGTGAATAAAGTTACAGTTAATTGTTAATTTACACATGGTGTCCTCTACACCAGGGAATAGCGTCACAGTTAAATGATAATGTACACATAGTATCCTCTGCAGCAGTGAATAAAGTTACAGTTAATTGTTAATTTACACATGGTATCCTCTACACCGGATATTAAAGTTACAATTAATTGTTAATTTACACATGGTATCCTCAACAGCAGTGAATAAAGTTACAGTTAATTGTTAATTTACACATGGTATCCTCTGCAGCAGTGAATAAAGTTACAGTTAATTGTTAATTTACACATGGTATCCTCTACACCAGGGAATAAAGTTGCAGTTAATTGTTAATTTACACATGGTATCCTCCGAGGCAGTGAATAAAGTTTCAGTTAATTCTTAATTTACACGTTGTTTCCTCTGCACCAGTGAATAAAATTACAGTTAATTGTTAATTTACACACAGGTACCCTTTACAACCAGGGTATAAAGTTACAGTTAATTGTTAATTTAGACATGGTATCGTCCACACCAGTGAATAAAGTTACAGTTAATTGTTAATTTACACATGCAATCTTCTACAATGTGGAATAAAGTTACAGATATTCGTTAATTTACACATTGTATGCTCTACTCCGGGGAATAAGTTACAGTTAATTGTTACTTTACACCTTGTAACCTCTACACCGGGGAATAAGTTACAGTTAATTGTTAATTTACACGTGTATCCTCGAAAGCACTGAATAAAGTTACAGTTAATTGTTAATTTACACATGGTATCCTCCACATCAGGGAATAAAGTTACAGTTAATTGTTAATTTACATGTTGTATCCTCCACACCGGGGAATAAAGTTACAGTTAATTATTATTTTACACATGGTAACCTCTGCACAAGTTAATAAAGTTACAGTTAATTGTTAATTTACACATGGTATCCTCTACACCGGGGAATAATTTACAGTTAATTGTAATTTACACATGGTATCCTCTACACCAGGGAATAAAGTTACAGATTATTGTTAATTTACACATGATATCCTTTACACCAGGGAATAACGTTACAGTTAACTGTTAATTTACACATGGTATCCTCTACACCGGGGAATAAAGTTACAGTTAATTGTTAATTTACACATGGTATCCTCTACACCGGGGAATAAAGTTACAGTTAATTGTTAATTTACACATGGTATCCTCTACACCGGGGAATAAAGTTACAGTTAATTGTTAATTTACACATGGTATTCTCTACACTGGTAAATAAAGTTACAGTTAATTGTTAATTTACACATGGTATCCACTACATCGCGGAATAATTTACAGTGAATTCGTAATTTACACATGGTATCCTCTACACCAGTGAATGACGTTACTGTTAATTGTTAATTTAGACATGGTATCGTCCACACCAGTGAATAAAGTTACAGTTAATTGTTAATTTACACATGCAATCCTCTACAATGTGGAATAAAGTTACAGATATTCGTTAACTTACACATTGTATCCTCTACTCCGGGGAATAAAGTTACAGTTAATTGTTAAGTTAAACATAGGATCATCTTCACCGGGGAATAAAGTTACAGTTAATTGATACTTTACACCTTGTAACCTCTACACCGGGGAATAAAGGTATAGTTAATTGTTAATTTACACATGGTATCCACCACACCGATGAATAAAGTTACAGTTAATTGTTAATTTACACATGGTATCCTCTACATCGCGGAATAATTTACAGTTAATTCGTAATTTACACATGGTATCCTCTACACCAGGGAATAAAGTTACAGATTATTGTTAATCTACACATGGTGTCCACTATATTGGGAAGAAATTTACAGTTAATTGTTAAATTTACGCATGATATCCTTTACACCAGGGAATAACGTTACAGTTAACTGTTAATTTACATATGGTATCCTCTACAGCAGTGAATAATGTTATAGTTAATTGTTAATTTACACATAGTATCCTCTGCAGCCGTGAATAAAGTTACAGTTATTCGTTAATTTACACGTTGTATCCTCTACTCCGGGAATAAAGTTACCTTTAATTGTTAAGTTAAACATAGGATCCTCTTCACCGGGGAATAAAGTTACAGTAAATTGTTAATTCACACGTTGTATCCTCCACACCAGTTAATAAAGTTACAGTTAATTGTTAATTTACACGTGGTATCCTCCGCACCAGTGACTAAAGTTACAGTTAATTCTTAATTTCACACTGGTATCCTCCACACCGGGAAATGAAGTTACAGTTAATTGTTAATTTAAACAGTGTATCCTCTACACCAGGGGATAAAGTTACAGTCAATTGTTAATTTAAACATGATATCCTCTGCACCAGGGATTTAAATTACAGTTAATTGTTAAATTACACATGAAATCCTCTACAGCAGTGAATAAAGTTACAGTTAAGTGTTAATTTACACATGGTATCCTCTACACCGGGGAATAAAGTTACAGTTAACTGTTAATTTACACATGGTATCCTCCACACCGGGAAATGAAGTTACAGTTAAATGTTAATTTAAACAGGGTATCCTGTACACCAGGGGATAAAGTTGCAGTGAATTGTTAATTTAAACATGATATCCTCTGCAACAGGGATTTAAATTACAGTGAATTGTTAAATTACATATGGTAGCCTCCACACCGGGGAATAAAGTTACAGTTAATTGTTAATTTACAAAAGATATCCTCTACAGCAGTGAATAAAGTTACAGTTAATTGTTAATTTACACATGGTATCCTCCACACCGGGGAATAAAGTGACAGTTAATTGTTAATTTACACATGGTATCCTCCGAGCAATGAATAAAGTTTCAGTTAATTCTTAAATTTACACATTGTTTCCTCTGCACCAGTGAATAAAATTACAGTTAATTGTTAATTTACACATGGTACCCTTTACACCAGGGTATAAAGTTACAGTTAATTGTTAATTTAAACATTGTATCCTCTACACCGGGGAATGATGTTACTGTTAATTGTTAATTTAGACATGGTATCGTCCACACCAGTGAATAAAGTTACAGTTAATTGTTACTTTACACCTTGTAACCTCTACACCGGGGAATAACGGTATAGTTAATTGTTAATTTAGACATGGTATCGTCCACACCAGTGAATAAAGTTACAGTTAATTGTTAATTTACACATGCAATCTTCTACAATGTGGAATAAAGTTACAGATATTCGTTAATTTACACATTGTATGCTCTACTCCGGGGAATAAAGTTACAGTTAATTGTTACTTTACACCTTGTAACCTCTACACCGGGGAATTAAGTTACAGTTAATTGTTAATTTACACGTTGTATCCTCGAAAGCACTGAATAAAGTTACAGTTAATTGTTAATTTACACATGGTATCCTCCACATCAGGGAATAAAGTTACAGTTAATTGTTAATTTACATGTTGTATCCTCCACACCGGGGAATAAAGTTACAGTTAATTATTATTTTACACATGGTAACCTCTGCACAAGTTAATAAAGTTACAGTTAATTGTTAATTTACACATGGTATCCTCTACACCGGGGAATAATTTACAGTTAATTGTAATTTACACATGGTATCCTCTACACCAGGGAATAAAGTTACAGATTATTGTTAATTTACACATGATATCCTTTACACCAGGGAATAACGTTACAGTTAATTGTTAATTTACACATGGTATCCTCTACACCGGGGAATAAAGTTACAGTTAATTGTTAATTTACACATGGTATCCTCTACACCGGGAATAAAGTTACAGTTAATTGTTAATTTACACATGGTATCCTCTACACCGGGGAATAAAGTTACAGTTAATTGTTAATTTACACATGGTATTCTCTACACTGGTAAATAAAGTTACAGTTAATTGTTAATTTACACATGGTATCCACTACATCGCGGAATAATTTACAGTGAATTCGTAATTTACACATGGTATCCTCTACACCAGTGAATGACGTTACTGTTAATTGTTAATTTAGACATGGTATCGTCCACACCAGTGAATAAAGTTACAGTTAATTGTTAATTTACACATGCAATCCTCTACAATGTGGAATAAAGTTACAGATATTCGTTAACTTACACATTGTATCCTCTACTCCGGGGAATAAAGTTACAGTTAATTGTTAAGTTAAACATAGGATCATCTTCACCGGGGAATAAAGTTACAGTTAATTGATACTTTACACCTTGTAACCTCTACACCGGGGAATAAAGGTATAGTTAATTGTTAATTTACACATGGTATCCACCACACCGATGAATAAAGTTACAGTTAATTGTTAATTTACACATGGTATCCTCTACATCGCGGAATAATTTACAGTTAATTCGTAATTTACACATGGTATCCTCTACACCAGGGAATAAAGTTACAGATTATTGTTAATCTACACATGGTGTCCACTATATTGGGGAAGAAAGTTACAGTTAATTGTTAATTTACGCATGATATCCTTTACACCAGGGAATAACGTTACAGTTAACTGTTAATTTACATATGGTATCCTCTACAGCAGTGAATAATGTTATAGTTAATTGTTAATTTACACATAGTATCCTCTGCAGCCGTGAATAAAGTTACAGTTATTCGTTAATTTACACGTTGTATCCTCTACTCCGGGGAATAAAGTTACCTTTAATTGTTAAGTTAAACATAGGATCCTCTTCACCGGGGAATAAAGTTACAGTTAATTGTTAATTCACACGTTGTATCCTCCACACCAGTTAATAAAGTTACAGTTAATTGTTAATTTACACGTGGTATCCTCCGCACCAGTGACTAAAGTTACAGTTAATTCTTAATTTACACATGGTATCCTCCACACCGGGAAATGAAGTTACAGTTAATTGTTAATTTAAACAGTGTATCCTCTACACCAGGGGATAAAGTTACAGTCAATTGTTAATTTAAACATGATATCCTCTGCACCAGGGATTTAAATTACAGTTAATTGTTAAATTACACATGAAATCCTCTACAGCAGTGAATAAAGTTACAGTTAAGTGTTAATTTACACATGGTATCCTCTACACCGGGGAATAAAGTTACAGTTAACTGTTAATTTACACATGGTATCCTCCACACCGGGAAATGAAGTTACAGTTAAATGTTAATTTAAACAGGGTATCCTGTACACCAGGGGATAAAGTTGCAGTGAATTGTTAATTTAAACATGATATCCTCTGCAACAGGGATTTAAATTACAGTGAATTGTTAAATTACATATGGTAGCCTCCACACCGGGGAATAAAGTTACAGTTAATTGTTAATTTACAAAAGATATCCTCTACAGCAGTGAATAAAGTTACAGTTAATTGTTAATTTACACATGGTATCCTCCACACCGGGGAATAAAGTGACAGTTAATTGTTAATTTACACATGGTATCCTCCGAGGCAATGAATAAAGTTTCAGTTAATTCTTAATTTACACATTGTTTCCTCTGCACCAGTGAATAAAATTACAGTTAATTGTTAATTTACACATGGTACCCTTTACACCAGGGTATAAAGTTACAGTTAATTGTTAATTTAAACATTGTATCCTCTACACCGGGGAATGATGTTACTGTTAATTGTTAATTTAGACATGGTATCGTCCACACCAGTGAATAAAGTTACAGTTAATTGTTACTTTACACCTTGTAACCTCTACACCGGGGAATAACGGTATAGTTAATTGATAATTTACACATGGTATCCTCTACACCGGGAATTAAGTTACAGTTAATTGTTAATTTACACGTTGTATCCTCGAAAGCACTGAATAAAGTTACAGTTAATTGTTAATTTACACATGGTATCCTCCACATCAGGGAATAAAGTTACAGTTAATTGTTAATTTACATGTTGTATCCTCCACACCGGGGAATAAAGTTACAGTTAATTATTATTTTACTCATGGTAACCTCTGCACAAGTTAATAAAGTTACAGTTAATTGTTAATTTACACATGGTATCCTCTACACCGGGGAATAATTTACAGTTAATTGTAATTTACACATGGTATCCTCTACACCAGGGAATAAATTTACAGATTATTGTTAATTTACACATGATATCCTTTACACCAGGGAATAACGTTACAGTTAATTGTTAATTTACACATGGTATCCTCTACACCGGGGAATAAAGTTATAGTTAATTGTTAATTTACACATGGTATCCTCTACACCGGGGAATAAAGTTACAGTTAATTGTTAATTTACACATGGTATTCTCTACACCGGTAAATAAAGTTACAGTTAATTGTTAATTTACACATGGTATCCTCTACATCGCGGAATAATTTACAGTGAATTCGTAATTTACACATGGTATCCTCTACACCAGGGAATGACGTTACTGTTAATTGTTAATTTTGACATGGTATCGTCCACACCAGTGAATAAAGCTACAGTTAATTGTTAATTTACACATGCAATCCTCTACAATGTGGAATAAAGTTACAGATATTCGTTAACTTACACATTGTATCCTCTACTCCGGGGAATAAAGTTACATTTAATTGTTAAGTTAAACATAGGATCATCTTCACCGGGGAATAAAGTTACAGTTAATTGTTACTTTACACCTTGTAACCTCTACACCGGGGAATAAAGGTATAGTTAATTGTTAATTTACACATGGTATCCACCACACCGATGAATAAAGTTACAGTTAATTGTTAATTTACACATGGTATCCTCTACATCGCGGAATAATTTACAGTTAATTCGTAATTTACACATGGTATCCTCTGCACCAGGGAGTAAAGTTACAGATTATTGTTAATCTACACATGGTGTCCACTATATTGGGGAAGAAAGTTACAGTTAATTGTTAATTTACGCATGATATCCTTTACACCAGGGAATAACGTTACAGTTAACTGTTAATTTACATATGGTATCCTCTGCAGCAGTGAATAAAGTTACAGTTATTCGTTAATTTACACGTTGTATCCTCTACTCCGGGGAATAAAGTTACCTTTAATTGTTACGTTAAACATAGGATCCTCTTCACCGGGGAATAAAGTTACAGTTAATTGTTAATTCACACGTTGTATCCTCCACACCAGTTAATAAAGTTACAGTTAATTCTTAATTTACACATGGTATCCTCCACACCGGGAAATGAAGTTACAGTTAATTGTTAATTTAAACAGGGTATCCTCTACACCAGGGGATAAAGTTACAGTCAATTGTTAATTTAAACATGATATCCTCTGCACCAGGGATTTAAATTACAGTGAATTGTTAAATTACATATGGTATCTTCCACACCGGGGAATAAAGTTACAGTTAATTGTTAGTTTACAAAAGATATCCTCTACAGCAGTGAATAAAGTTACAGTTAATTGTTAATTTACACATGGTATCCTCCACACCGGGGAATAAAGTTACAGTTAATTGTTAATTTACAAAAGATATCCTCGACAGCAGTGAATAAAGGTAAAGTTAATTGTTAATTTACACATGGTATCCTCTACACCAGGGAATAACGTCACAGTTAAATGATAATTTACACATAGTATCCTCTACACCAGGGAATAAAGTTACAGTTAATTGTTATTTTACACATGTTATCCTCTGAGGCAGTGAATAAAGTTTCAGTTAATTGTTAATTTACACATTGTTTCCTCTACACTAATGAATAAAGTTACAGTTAATTGTTTTTTTACACATGGTATACTCTGCACCGTGGAATAAAGTTACAGTTAATTGTTAATTTAAACATTGTATCCTCTACACCGGGGAATGACGTTACTGTTAATTGTTAAGTTTGACATGGTATCGTCCACACCAGTGAATAAAGTTACAGTTAATTGTTAATTTACACATGCTATCCTCTACAATGGGGAATAAAGTAACAGATATTGTTAATTTACACATTGTATCCTCTACTCCGGGGAATAAAGTTACAATTAATTGTTACTTTACACCTTGTAACCTCGACACCGGGGAATAAAGGTACAGTTAATTGTTAATTTACACATGGTATCCACCACACCAGGTACTAAAATTACAGTTAATTGTTAAATTACACATGAAATCCTCTACAGCAGTGAATAAAGTTACAGTTATTTGTTAATTTACACATGGTATCCTCCACACCGGGGAATAAAGTTACAGTTATTTGTTAATTTACACATGGTATCCTCCACAAGGGGAATAAAGTTACAGTTATTTGTTAATTTACACATGGTATCTTCCACACCGGGGAATAAAGTTACAGTTATTTGTTAATTTACACATGGTATCCTCTACACCGGGGAATAAAGGTACAGTTAATTGTTAATTTACAAAAGATATCCTCGACAGCAGTGAATAAAGTTAAAGTTAATTGTTAATTTACACATGGTATCCTCTGCACCGGGGAATAATGTTACAGTTAATTGTTAATTTACACATGGTATCCTTTACACCAGGGAATAACGTCACAGTTAAATGTTAATTTATACATAGTATCCTCTGAGGCAGTGAATAAAGTTTCAGTTAATTGTTAATTTACACGTTGTTTCCTCTACACCAGTGAATAAAGTTACAGTTAATTGTTTTTTTTACACATGGTATCCTCTGCACCGGGGAATAAAGTTACAGTTAATTGTTAATTTACACATGGTTTCCTCTACACCGGGGAATGACCTTACTGTTAATTGTTAATTTAGACATGGTAACGTCCACACCAGTGAATAAAGTTACAGTTAATTGTTAATTTACCCATGCTTTCCTCTACAATGCGGAATAAAGTTACAGATATTCGTTAATTTACACATTGTATCCTCTACTCCGGGGAATAACGTTACAGTTAATTGTTACTTTACACATTGTAACCTCTACACCGGGCAATAAAGGTACAGTTAATTGTTAATTTACACATTGTGTCCACCACACCCCGAAATAAATTTACAGTTAATTGTTAATTTACACATGGTTTCCTCTACACCGGGGAATAAAGTTACAGTTAATTGTTAATTTACACATTGTATCCTCTACACCGGGGAATTAAGTTACAGTTAATTGGTAATTTACACATGATATACTCGACAGCAGTGAATAAAGTGACAGTTACTTGTTAATTTTACACATGTTATCCACCACACCAGGGAACAAAGTTACAGTTAATTGTTAATTTACACATGGTATCCTCTACACCGGGGAATAAATTTACAGTTAATAATTAATTTACACATGGTGTCCTCCGCACCAGTGACTAAAGTTACAGTTAATTGTAAATTTAAACATGGTATCCTCTACACCAGGGGATAAAGTTACAGTCAATTGTTAATTTAAACATGATATCCTCTACACCAGGGATTAAATTTACAGTTAATTGTTAAATTACACATGAAAACCTCTACAGCAGTGAATAAAGTTACAGTTAAGTGTTAATTTACACATGGTATCCTCTACACCGAGGAATAAAGGTGCAGTTAATTGTTAATTTACACATGGTGCCCTCCACACCGGGGAATAAAGTTACAGTTAATTGTTAATTTACACATGGTTTCATCCACACCGGGGAATAAAGTTACAGTTAATTGTTAATTTACAAATGATATCCTCGACAGCAGTGAATAAAGTTAAATGTAATTGCTAATTTACACATGGTATCCTCTGCACAAGTTAATAAAGTTACAGTTAATTGTTAATTTACACATGGTATCCTCTACATCGCGGAATAATTTACAGTTAATTGTAATTTACACATGGTATCCTCTACACCAGGGAATAAAGTTACAGATGATTGTTAATTTACACATGATATCCTTTACACCAGGGAATAACGTTACAGTTAACTGTTAATTTACACATGGTATCCTCTGCACCGGGGAATAAAGTTACAGTTAATTGTTAATTTACACATGGTATCCTCTACACCGGGGAATAAAGTTACAGTTAATTGTTAATTTACACATGGTATCCTCTACACCAGGGAATAAAGTTACAGTTAATTGTTAATTTACACATGGTATCCTCTACACCGGGGAATAAAGTTACAGTTAATTGTTAATTTACACATGGTATTCTCTACACCATGGAATGACGTTACTGTTAATTGTTAATTTAGACATGGTATCGTCCACACCAGTGAATAAAGTTACAGTTAATTGTTAAGTTAAACATAGGATCATCTTCACCGGGGAATAAAGTTACAGTTAATTGTTACTTTACACCTTGTAACCTCTACACCGGGGAATAAAGGTATAGTTAATTGTTAATTTACACATGGTATCCACCACACCGATGAATAAAGTTACAGTTAATTGTTAATTTACACATGGTATCCTCTACATCGCGGAATAATTTACAGTTAATTCGTAATTTACACATGGTATCCTCTACACCAGGGAATAAAGTTACAGATTATTGTTAATTTACACATGGTGTCCACTATATTGGGGAAGAAAGTTACAGTTAATTGTTAATTTACGCATGATATCCTTTACACCAGGGAATAACGTTACAGTTAACTGTTAATTTACATATGGTATCCTCTACAGCAGTGAATAATGTTACAGTTAATTGTTAATTTACACATGGTATCCTCTACACCGGGGAATAAAGTTACAGTTAATTGTTAATTTACAAAAGATATCCTCGACAGCAGTGAATAAAGTTAAAGTTAATTGTTAATTTACAAATGTTATCCTTTACACCGGGGAATAAAGTTACAGTTAATTGTTAATTTACAAAAGATATCCTCGACAGCAGTGAATAAAGTTAAAGTTAATTGTTAATTTACACATTGTATCCTTTACACCAGGTAATAACGTCACAGTTAAATGTTAATTTACACATAGTATCCTCTGCAGCAGTGAATAAAGTTACATTTATTCGTTAATTTACACTTTGTATCATCTACTCTTGGGAATAAAGTTACCTTTAATTGTTAAGTTAAACATAGGATCCTCTTCACCGGGAATACAGTGACAGTTAATTGTTAATTCACACTTTGTATCCTCCACACCAGTTAATAAAGTTACAGTTAATTGTTAATTTACACATGGTATCCTCCGCACCAGTGACTAAAGTTACAGTTAATTCTTAATTTACACATGGTATCCTCCACACCGGGAAATGAAGTTACAGTCAGTTGTTAATTTAAACATGATATCCTGTGCACCAGGGATTTAAATTACAGTTAATTGTTAAATTAAACATGAAATCCTCTACAGCAGTGAATAAAGTTACAGTTAATTGTTAATTTACACATAGTAATCCCGACACCGAGGAATAAAGTTGCCGTTAATTGTTAAATTACACATGTTATCCTCTACACCCAAGAAACAAAGTTACTGTTAATTGTGAATTTACACATGGTATCCTCTACACCTGGGAAACAATTTAGAGCAAATTGATAATTTACTGATGGTATCCTCTGCAGCAGTGAATAAAGTTACAGTTAATTGTTAATTTACGCATGGTATCCTCTACACCTGGGAATAAAGTTAAAGTTAATTGTTAATTTACACATGGTGTCCTCTATATTGGGGAAGAAAGTTACAGTTAACTGTTAATTTACATATGGTATCCTCCACACCGGGTAATAATGTTACAGTTAATTGTAAATGTTTTCACGGTATCCTCTGCACCGGGGAATAAAGTTACATTTAATTGTTAATTTACAAAAGATAACCTCGACAGCAGTGAATAAATTTAAAGGTAATTGTTAATTTACACATGGTATCCTCTACACCAGGGAATAAAGTTACAGTTAATTGTCAATTGACACATGGTATCCTCTACACCAGGGAATAAAGTTACAGTTAATTGTTAATTGACACATGGTATCCTTTACACCGGGGAATGATGTTACAGTTAATTGTTAATTTAGACATGGTATCGTCCACACCAGTGAATAAAGTTACAGTTAATTGTTAATTGACACATGGTATCCTCTACACCAGGGAATAAAGTTACAGTTAACTGTTAATTTACACATTGTAACCTCTACACCGGGGAATAAAGGTGCAGTTAATTGTTAATTTACACATGGTATCCTCTACACCGGGGAATAATGTTACAGTTAATTCTTAATTTACACATGGTAACCTCTGCAAAATTTAATAAAGTTACAGTTAATCGTAAATTTACACATGATATCCTCTACACCGGGGAATAACGTTACAGTTAACTGTTAATTTACATATGGTATCCTCCACACCGGGGAATAAAGTTACAGTTAATTGTTAATTTACAAAAGATATCCTCTACAGCAGTGAATAAAGTTACAGTTAATTGTTAATTTACACATGGTATCCTCTGAGGCAGTGAATAAAGTTTCAGTTAATTGTTAATTTACACATTGTTTCCTCTACACCAGTGAATAAAGTTACAATTAATTGTTTTTTTTACACATGGTATACTCTGCACCGTGGAATTAACATAGAAACATAGAAACATAGGAAATAGGTACAGGAGTAGACCATTCGGTCCTTCGAGCCTGCACCGCCATTCAATGCGTTCATGGCTGAACATGCTACCTCAGTACCCCATTCCTGCTTTCTCGCCATACCCTTTGATCCCCTTAGTTGTGAGTGTTATATCTAACTCCCTTTTGAATATATTTAGCGAACTGGCCTCAACAACCTTCTGTGGAAGAGAATTCCATAGATTCACCACTCTCTGGGTGAAGAAGTTCCTCCTCAGCTCAGTCCTAAATGGCTTCCCCTTAATCCTTAGACTGTGACCCCTGGTTCTAGTTTTCCCTACCATTGGGAACATTCTGCCCGCATCTAATTTGTCTAAACCAGTCAGGATTTTAAATGTCTCTATAAGATCCCCCCTCATTCTTCTGAACTCCAGAGGATACAAGTTCAGTTGACCCAATCTTTATTGATATGTCAGGACGGCCATCCCAGGAATCAATCTAGTGAACCTTCGCTGCACTCCCTCAATAGCAAGAATGTCCTTCCTTAAGTTAGGAGACCAAAACTGCGCACAATACTCCAGGTGTGGCCTCACCAAGGCCCTGTACAACTGTAGCATCACCTCCCTACTCCTGTACTCAAATCCCCTTGCTATGAAGGCCATCATTCCGTTTGCTTTCTTGACTGCCTGCTGCACTTGCATTCCCACCTTCAGTGACTGATGTACCATGACGCCCAGGTCTCGTTGCACGTCCCCTTTCCCTAATCTGCCACCATTCAGGTAATAGTCCGCCTGTCTATTTTTACCACCAAAGTGGATAACCTCACATTTATTCACATTGTACTTCATCTGCCATACATTTGCCCATTCACCCAACCTGTCCAAGTCACTCTGTAGCCTCCTAGCATCCTCCTCATTGTTCACACTGCCTCCCAATTTAGTGTCATCCGCAAATTTGGAGATATTACATTTAATCCCTTCGTCCAAATCATTAATATATAATGTAAACAGCTGGGGTTACAGTTAATTGTTAATTTAAACATTGTATCCTCTACACCGGGGACTGACGTTACTGTTAATTGTTAATTTTGACATGGTATCGTCCACACCAGTGAATAAAGTTACAGTTAATTGTTAATTTACACATGCTATCCTCTACAATGGGGAATAAAGTTACAGATATTCGTTAATTTACACATTGTATCCTCTACTCCGGGGAATAAAGTTACAGTTAATTGTTACTTTACACCTTGTAACCTCTACACCGGGGAATAAAGGTACAGTTAATTGTTAATTTACACATGGTATCCTCTACACCGGGGAATAAAGTTACAGTTAATTTTTATTTTACACATGGTATCCTCTACACCGGGGAATGAAGGTACAGTTAATTGGTAATTTACACATGGTATCCTCTACACCGAGGAATTAAGTTACAGTTAATTGGTAATTTACACATGATATACTCGACAGCAGAGAATAAAGTTACAGTTAATTGTTAATTTTACACATGTTATCCACCACACCAGGGAACAAAGTTACAGTTAATTGTTAATTTACACATGGTATCCTCTACACCAGGGAATAAAGTTACAGTTAATTCTTAATTTAAACATGGTATCCTCTACACCGGGAAATGAAGTTACAGTTAATTGTTAATTTAAACATGATATCCTCTACACCAGGTATTAAAATTACAGTTAATTGTTAAATTACACATGAAATCCTCTACAGCAGTGAATAAAGTTACAGTTATTTGTTAATTTACACATGGTATCCTCCACACCGGGGAATAAAGTTACAGTTATTTGTTAATTTACACATGGTATCCTCCACACCGGGGAATAAAGTTACAGTTATTTGTTAATTTACACATGGTATCTTCCACACCGGGGAATAAAGTTAAAGTTATTTGTTAATTTACACATGGTATCCTCTACACCGGGGAATAAAGGTACAGTTAATTGTTAATTTACAAAAGATATCCTCGACAGCAGTGAATAAAGTTAAAGTTAATTGTTAATTTACACATGGTATCCTCTGCACCGGGGAATAAAGTTACAGTTAATTGTTAATTTACACATGGTATCCTTTACACCAGGGAATAACGTCACAGTTAAATGTTAATTTACACATAGTATCCTCTGAGGCAGTGAATAAAGTTTCAGTTAATTGTTAATTTACACATGGTATCCTCTACACCGGGGAATGACGTTACTGTTAATTGTTAATTTAGACATGGTATCGTCCACACCAGTGAATAAAGTTACAGTTAATTATTAATTTACACATGCTATCCTCTACAATCCGGAATAAAGTTACAGATATTCGTTAATTTACACATTGTATCCTCTACTCCGGGGAATAAAGTTACAGTTAATTGTTACTTTACACATTGTAACCTCTACACCGGGCAATAAAGGTACAGTTAATTGTTAATTTACACATTGTGTCCACCGCACCCCGAAATAAATTTACAGTTAATTGTTAATTTACACATGGTTTCCTCTACACCGGGGAATTAAGTTACAGTTAATTGTTAATTTTACACATGTTATCCACCACACCAGGGAACAAAGTTACAGTTAATTGTTAATTTACACATGGTATCCTCTACACCGGGGAATAAAGTTACAGTTAATTATTAATTTACACATGGTGTCCTCCGCACCAGTGACTAAAGTAACAGTTAATTGTAAATTTAAACATGGTATCCTCTACACCAGGGGATAAAGTTGCAGTTAATTGTTAATTTACAAATGATATCCTCGACAGCAGTGAATAAAGTTAAATGTAATTGTTAATTTATACATGGTGTCCTCCACACCGGGGAATAAAGTTACAGTTAATTTTTAACTTACACCTGGTATCCTCTACAGCTGTGAATGAAGTTACCAGTTAATTGTTTAATTACACATGGTATCCTCTACAAAGGTGAATAAGTTTCAGTTAATTCGTTAATTTACACATGGTATCCTCTACACCGGGGTGAAGTTACAGTTAATTTGTTAATTTAACTCATGGTATCTCGACACCAGGGGAATAAAGTTACAGTTAATTGTTAATTTACACATGGTATCCTCAACACCAGGAATAAAGTACAGTTAATTGTAATTTACACATGGTATCCTCTACACCGGTGAATAAAGTTACAGTTAATTGTTAATTTACACATGGTATCCTCTGCACCGGGGAATAATGTTACAGTTAATTGTAATTTACACAATGGATCCTCTACTCAGGGAATAAATTTACAGTTAATTGTTAAGTTTAAACATGGTATCCTCTACACCGGGAATAAAGTTACAGTTAATTGTTACTTTACACTTGTATCCTCTACACCAGGGAATAATGTTACAGTTAATTGTTATTTACACATGGTATCCTCTACACCAGGGAATAAAGTTACAGTTAATTGTAATTTACACATGGTATCCTCTACACCGGGGAATAAAGTTACAGTTAATTGTTAATTTACACATGGTATCCTCACACAGGGAATAAAGTTACAGTTAATTGTTAATTTACAAAAGGTATCCTCTACACCGGGAATAAAGTTACAGTTAATTGTTAATTTACACATGGTATCCTCTACACAGGGAATAAAGTTACAGTTAATTGTTAATTACACAAGTATCCTCGACAGCAGTGGAATAAAGTTACAGTTAATTGTTAATTTACACATGGTATCCTCTTCACCAGGGAATAAAGTCACAGTTAATTGTTAATTTACCATTGTTCCTCTACACCAGGGAATAAAGTTACAGTTAATTGTTTTTTTAGACATGGTATCCTCAGCACCGGGAATAAAGTTACAGTTAATTGTTAATTTACACATTGTATCCTCTACACTCTGGGAATGAAGTTATTGTTAATTTTGAATTTGCACACGGTATCCTCTACACCGGGAAATAAAGTTATAGTTAATTGTTAATTTACACATTGTATCCTCTACACTAGTGATTAAAGTTACAGTTAATTTGTTAATTTACTCATGGTATCCTCTGCACAGGGGAATAAAGGTACAGTTAATTGTTAATTTACACATGGTATCCTCTACACCGGGGAATAAAGGTACAGTTAATTGTTAATTTACACATGGTATCCACCACACCGGGGAATAAAGTTACAGTTAATTGTTAATTTACACATGGTATCCTCTACACCGGGGAATAAAGGTACAGTTAATTGTTAATTTACACATGATATCCTCTACACCGGGAAATGAAGTTACAGTTAATTCTTAATTTACACATGGTATCCTCCACACCGGGAAATGAAGTTACAATTAATTGTTAATTTAAACATGGTATCCTCTAAACCAGGGGATAAAGTTGCAGTCAATTGTTAATTTAAACATGATATCCTCTACACCAGGGATTAAAATTACAGTTAATTGTTAAATTACACATGAAATCCTCTACAGCAGTGAATAAAGTTACAGTTAAGTGTTAATTTACACACGGTATCCTCTACACCGGGAATAAAGGTGCTGTTAATTGTTAATTTACACATGGTATGCTCCACACCGGGGAATAAAGTTACAGTTAATTGTTAATTTACAAATGATATCCTCGACAGCAGTGAATAAAGTTAAATTTGATTGTTAATTTACACATGGTATCCTCTACAGCAGTGAATAACGGTACAGATTATTGTTAATTTACAGATGGCATCCTCTGCACCGGGGAATAAAGTTACAGTTAATTGTTAATTTACACATGTTATCCTCTACACCCAGAATTAATAATTATTGTTAATTGTGAATTTACACATGGTATCCTCTACAGCAGAGAAACAATTTAGAGCAAATTGATAATTTACTGATGGATTCCTCTGCAGCAGTGAATAAAGTTACCGTTAATAGTTAATTTACGCATGGTATCCTCTACACCGGGGAATAAAGTTACAGTTAATTGTTAATTTACACATAGTATCCTCTACACACTGGAAACAAAGTTACAGTTAATTGTTAATTGACACACGGTATCCTCTACACCGGGAAATAAAGTTACAGTTAATTGTTAATATACACATGGTATCCTCTGCACCAGTGAATAAAGTTACAGATAATTGTTAATTTAAACATGGTATCTTCTGCACAGGGGAATAAAGTTACAGTTAATTGTTAATTTACACATGGTATCCTCTGCAGCAGTGAATTAAGTTTCATTTAATTGTTAATTTACACATTGTATCCTCTACACCAGTGATTAAAGTTACAGTTAATTTGTTAATTTACACATGGTATCCGCTGCACAGGGGGATAAAGTTACAGTTAATTGTTAATTTATACATGGTATCCTCCACAGCAGTGAATAAAGTTACAGTTAATTGTTAATTTACACATAGTATCCTCTACACTCTGGAAACAAAGTTATTGTTAATTGTGAATTTACACACTGTACCCTCTACACCTGGAAATAAAGTAACAGTTAATTGTTAATATACACATGGTATCCTCTGCACCAGGAAATAAAGTTACAGTTAATTGTTAATTTACACATGGTATCCTCTGCACAGGGGAATAAAGTTACAGTTAATTGTTAATTTAACATGGTATCCTTTACACCAGGGAATAACGTTACAGTTAATTGTTAATTTAAACATTGTATTCTCTACACCAGGGAATAAAGTTACAGATTATTGTTAATTTACACATTGTATCCTTTACACCAGGGAATAAAATTTCAGTTAATTATTAATTTACACATGGTATCCTCTGCACCGGGGAATAAAGTTACAGTTAATTGTTAACTTACACCTGGTATCCTCTGCACCGGGGAATAAAGTTACAGTTAATTGTGAATTTACACATGGTATCCTCTGCAGCAGTGAATTAAGTTTCATTTAATTGTTAATTTAAACATTGTATCCTCTACACCAGTGATTAAAGTTACAGTTAATTTGTTAATTTACATATGGTATCCTCTGCACAGGGGAATAAAGTTACAGTTAATTGTTAATTTACACATGGTATCCTCTACACCGGGGAATAAAGTTACAGATTATTGTCAATTTACACATGGTATCCTCTACACCGGGGAATAAAGTTACTGTTAATTGTTAATTTACAGATGGTATCCACTATATTGGGGAAGAAAGTTACAGTTAATTGTTAATTTTCACATGGTATCCTCTGCACAGGGGAATAAAGTTACAGTTAATTGTTAATTTACACATGGTATCCTCTACACCGGGGAATAAAGTTACAGATTATTGTTAATTTACACATGGTATCCTCTACACCGGGGAATAAAGTTACTGTTAATTGTTAATTTACAGATGGTATCCACTATATTGGGGAAGAAAGTTACAGTTAATTGTTAATTTTCACATGGTATCCTCTACACCGGGGAATAAAGGAACAGTTAATTGCTAATTTTCACATGGTATCCTCGACACCGGGGAATAAAGTTACAGATTATTGTTAATTTACACATGGTATCCTCCACATCGGGGAATAATGTTACAGTTAATTGTAAATTTTCACATGGTATCCTCTACACCGGGGATTAAAGGTACAGTTAATTGTTAATTTACAAATGGTATGCTCCACAGCAGTGAATAAAGTTACAGTTAATTGTTAATTTAAACATGGTATCCTCTACACCGGGGAATAAAGTAACAGTTAATTGTTAATTTACACATGGTATCCTCTACACCAGGGAATAATGTCACAGTTAAATGTTAATTTACAAATTGTTTCCTCTACAACAGTGAATAAAGTTACAGTTAATTTTTTTTTTTACACATGGTATCCTCTGCACCGGGGAATAAAGTTACAGTTAATTGTTAATTTAAACATTGTATCCTCTACACCGGGGAATGACGTTACTGTTAATTGTTAATTTAAACATGGTATCGTCCACACCAGTGAATAAAGTTACAGTTAATTGTTAATTTACACATGCTATCCTCTACAACATGCGGAATAAAGTTACAGATATTCGTTAATTTACACATTGTATCCTCTACTCCGGGGAATAAAGTTGCAGTTAATTGTTACTTTACACATTGTAACCTCTACACCGGGGAATAAAGGTACAGTTAATTGTTAATTTACACATTGTGTCCACCACACCCCGAAATAAATTTACACTTAATTGTTAATTTACACATTTTTTCCTCTACACCGGGGAATAAAGTTACAGTTAATTGTTAACTTACAACTGGTATCCTCTACACTCTGGAAACAAAGTTCTTGTTAATTGTGAATTTACACATGTTATCCTCTGCAGCAGTGAATTAAGTTTCATTTAATTGTTAATTTAAACATTGTATCCTCTACACCAGTGATTAAAGTTACAGTTAATTTGTTAATTTACATATGGTATCCTCTGCACAGGGGAATAAAGTTACAGTTAATTGTTAATTTACACATGGTATCCTCTGCACCGGGGAATAAAGTTACAGATTATTGTTAATTTACACATGGTATCCTCTACACCGGGGAATAAAGTTACTGTTAATTGTTAATTTACAGATGGTATCCACTATATTGGGAAGAAAGTTATAGTTAATTGTTAATTTTCACATAATATCCTCTACACCGGGGAATAAAGGTACAGTTAATTGTTAATTTTCACATGGTATCCTCGACACCGGGGAATAAAGTTACAGATTATTGTTAATTTACACATGGTATCCTCCACATCGGGGAATAATGTTACAGTTAATTGTAAATTTTCACATGGTATCCTCTACACCGGGGAATAAAGGTACAGTTAATTGTTAATTTACACATGGTATGCTCCACAGCAGTGAATAAAGTTACAGTAAATTGTTAAATTAAACATGGTATCCTCTACACCGGGGAATAAAGTAACAGTTAATTGTTAATTTACACATGGTATCCTCTACACCAGGGAATAACGTCACAGTTAAATGTTAATTTACAAATTGTTTCCTCTACACCAGTGAATAAAGTTACGGTTAATTTTTTTTTTTACACATGGTATCCTCTGCACCGGGGAATAAAGTTCCAGTTAATTGTTAATTTAAACATTGTATACTCTACACCGGGGAATGACGTTACTGTTAATTGTTAATTTAGACATGGTATCGTCCACACCAGTGAATAAAGTTACAGTTAATTGTTAATTTGCACATGCTATCGTCTACAACATGCGGAATAAAGTTACAGATATTCGTTAATTTACACATTGTATCCTCTACTCCGGGGAATAAAGTTCCAGTTAATTGTTAATTTACACATGGTTTCCTCTACAGCGGGGAATAAAGTTACAGTTAATTGTTAATTTACACATGGTATCCTCTACACCGGGGAATTAAGTTACAGTTAATTGGTAATTTACACATGATATACTCGACAGCAGTGAATAAATTTACAGTTAATTGTTAATTTTACACATGTTATCCACCACACCAGGGAACAAAGTTACAGTTAATTGTTAATTTACACATGGTATCCTCTACACCGGGGAATAAAGTTACAGTTAATTATTAATTTACACATGGTGTCCTCCGCACCAGTGACTAAATTTACAGTTAATTGTTAATTTACACATAGTATCCTCTACACCGGGAAATGAAGTTACAGTTAATTCTTAATTTACACGTTGTATCCTCCACACCGGGGAATAAAGTTACAGTTAATTATTAATTTACACATTGTATCCTCCGCACCAGTGACTAAAGTTACAGTTAATTGTTAATTTACACATGGTATCCTCTACACCAGGGGATAACGTTACAGTCAATTGTTAATTTAAACATGATATCCTCTACACCAGTGATTAAAATTACAGTTAATTGTTAAATTACACATGAAATCCTCTGCAGCAGTGAATAAAGTTACAGTTAAGTTTTAATTTACACATGGTATCCTCTACACCGAGGAATAAAGGTGCAGTTAATTGTTAATTTACACATGGTGTCCTCCACACCGGGGAATAAAGTTACAGTTAATTGTTAATTTACAAATGATATCCTCGACTGCAGTGAATAAATTTAAATTTAATTGCTAATTTACACATGGTATACTCTGCACCAGGGAATAAAGTTACAGTTAATTGTGAATTTACACATGGTATCCTCTACACCAGAGAAACAATTTAGAGCAACTTGATAATTTACTGATGGATTCCACTGCAGCAGTGAATAAAGTTACCGTTAATAGTTAATTTACGCTGGGTATCCTCTACACCGGGGAATAAAGTTACAGATTATTGTTAATTTACACATTGTATCCTTTACACCAGGGAATACAATTTCATTTAATTGTTAATTTACACATTGTATCCTCTACACCAGTGATTAAAGTTACAGTTAATTTGTTAATTTACATATGGTATCCTCTACATCGCGGAATAATTTACAGTTAATTCGTAATTTACGCATGGTATCCTCTACACCAGGGAATAAAGTTACAGATTATTGTTAATTTACACATGGTGTCCTCTACACCTGGGAATAAAGTTACAGTTAATTGTTAATTTACACATGGTATCCTCTACACCGGGGAATAAAGTTACTGTTAATTGTTAATTTACACATGGTGTCCACTATATTGGGGAATAAAGTTACAGTTAATTGTTAATTTTCACATGTTATCCTCTACACCGGGGAATAAAGGTACAGTTAATTGTTAATTTTCACATGGTATCCTCTACACCGGGGAATAAAGTTACAGATTATTGTTAATTTACACATGGTATCCTCCACAATGGGGAATAATGTTACAGTTAATTGTAAATTTTCACATGGTATTCTCCACACCGGGGAATAAAGGTACAGTTAATTGTTAATTTACACATGGTATCCTCTACACCAGACAAACAATTTAGAGCAACTTGATAATTTACTGATGGATTCCACTGCAGCAGTGAATAAAGTTACCATTAATTGTTAATTTACGCATGGTATCCTCTACACCGGGGAATAATTTACAGTTAATTGTTAATTTACACATGGTATTCTCTGCACCAGGGAATAAAGTTACAGATTATTGTTAATTTACACATTGTATCCTTTACACCAGGGAATAAAGTTACAGTTAATTGTTAATTTACACATGGTATCCTCCACAACAGTGAATAAAGTTACAGTTAATTGTTAATTTACACATGGTATCCTCTGCAGCAGTGAATTAAGTTTCATTTAATTGTTAATTTACACTTGTATCCTCTACACCAGTGATTAAAGTTACAGTTAATTTGTTAATTTACACATGGTATCCTCTGCACAGGGGAATAAATGTACAGTTAATTGTTAATTTACACATGGTATGCTCTACACCGGGGAATAAAGGTACAGTTAATTGTTAATTTACACATGGTATCCACCACACCGGGGAATAAAGTTACAGTTAATTGTTAATTTACACATGGTATCCTCCACAGCAGTGAATAAAGTTACAGTTAATTGTTAATTTACACATGGTATCCTCTGCAGCAGTGAATTAAGTTTCATTTAATTGTTAATTTACACTTGTATCCTCTACACCAGTGATTAAAGTTACAGTTAATTTGTTAATTTACACATGGTATCCTCTGCACAGGGGAATAAATGTACAGTTAATTGTTAATTTACACATGGTATGCTCTACACCGGGGAATGAAGGTACAGTTAATTGTTAATTTACACATGGTATCCACCACACCGGGGAATAAAGTTACAGTTAATTGTTAATTTACACATGGCATCCTCTACACCGGGGAATAAAGTTACAGTTAATTGTTAATTTACACATGTTATCCTCTACACCCAGGAAACAAAGTTACTGTTAATTGTGAATTTAAACATGGGATCCTCGACAGCAGAGAAACAATTTAGAGCAAATTGGTAATTTACTGATGGATTCCTCTGCATCAGTGAATTCAGTTACCGTTAATTTTTAATTTACGCATGGTATCCTCTACAGCAGTGAATACATTTACATTTAATTGTTAATTGACACATGGTATCCTCTGCACCGGGGAATAAAGTTACAGTTAATTGTTAATTTACGCATGGTATCCTCTACACCAGGGAATAAAGTTACAGTTAATTGTTAATTGACACATGGTATCCTCTACAACGGGGAATAATTTACAGTTAATTGTTAATTGACACATGGTATCATCTGCACCGGGGAATAAAGTTACAGTTAATTGTTAATTTACACATGGTATCCTCCACAGCAGTGAATAACGTTACAGTTAATTGTTAATTTACACATAGTATCCTCTACACTCTGGAAACAAAGTTACAGTTAATTGTTAATTGACACACGGTATCCTCTACACCGGGAAATAAAGTTACAGTTAATTGTTAATATACACATGGTATCCTCTGCACCAGTGAATAAAGTTACAGATAATTGTTAATTTACACATGGTATCCTCTACACCAGTGAATAAAGTTACAGTTAATTGTTAATTTACACATGGTATCCTCTGCAGCAGTGAATTAAGTTTCATTTCATTGTTAATTTACATATTGTATCCTCTACACCAGTGATTAAAGTTACAGTTAATTTGTTAATTTACACATGGTATCCTCTGCACAGGGGGATAAAGTTACAGTTAATTGTTAATTTACACATGGTATCCTCCACAGCAGTGAATAAAGTTACAGTTAATTGTTAATTTACACATAGTATCCTCTACACTCTGGAAACAAAGTTATTGTTAATTGTGAATTTACACACGGTATCCTCTATACTGGGAAATAAATTAACAGTTAAATGTTAACATACACATGGTATCCTCTGCACCAGGAAATAAAGTTACAGTTAATTGTTAATTTACGCCTGGTATCCTCTGCACAGGGGAAATAATTTACTGTTAATTGTTAATTTAACATGGTATCCTTTACACCAGGGAATAACGTTACAGTTAATTGTTAATTTAAACATTGTATCCTCTACACCGGGGAATAACGTTAAAGTTAATTGTTAATTTACACATGCTATCCTCTACAACGGGGAATAAAGTTACAGATAATCGTTAATTTACACATTGTATCCAAAACTCCGGGGAAAAAAGTTATAGTTAATTGTTAATATAAAAATAGTATCCTCTTCACCGGGTTATAAAGTTACAGTTAATTGTTAATTTACACATTGTAACCTCTACACTGGGGAATAAAGGTACAGTTAATTGTTAATTTACACATGGTATCCACCACACCGGGGAATAAGGTTGCAGTTAATTGTTAATTTACACATGGTATCCTCCACACCGGGGAAAAATGTTACGGTTAATTGTTAATTTACACATGGTATCCATCACATCCCGGAATAAAGTTACAGTTAATTGTAAATTTACACATGGTATCCTCAACAGCGGGGAATTAAGTTACAGTTAATTGTTAATTTGCAGATGATATCCTCGACAGCAGTGAATAAAGTTACAGTAAATTGTTAATTTACACATGGTATCCTGTACACCGGGAAAAGAAGTTACAGTTAATTCGTAATTTACACATGGTATCCTCCACACTGGGAAATGAAATTACAGTTAATTGTTAATTTAAACATGGTATCCTCTACAGCAATGAATAAAGTTACAGTTATTTGTTAATTTACACATGGAGTCCTCTGCACCTTGAAATAAAGTTACAGTTGACTGTTAATTAACACATGGTATCCTCCACACCGGGGAATAAAGTTACAGTTAATTGTAAATTTTTGCATGGTATCCTCTACAGTAGTGAATAAAGTTACAGTTAATTGTTAATTTACACATGGTAACCCCTACATGTGGAATAAAGGTAAATTGAATTGTTAATTTACACATGGTATCCTCCACACCGGTGAATAATCTTATAGTTAATTGTAAATTTTCACATGGTATCCTCTGCAGCAGTGAATAAAGTTACACTTAATTGTTAATTTACACATGGTATCCTCTACACCGGGGAATAAAAGTACATTGAATTGTTAATTTACACATGGTATCCAAACCAATTCATAAAAAATGTGAGCATAAAAAAAGCCTGAGGGTTTTATACCTTAATGCGAGAAGCATCAGGAACAAGGTAGATGAATTAGCTGTGGAAATAGAGGTTAATAATTATGATCTAATTGGGATTACGGAAACATGGTTGCAGGCTGAGCAGGGCTGGGAGCTTAACATACAGGGGTATTCAGTATTTAGGAAGGATCGACAAAAAAGAAAGGGAGGAGGGGTAGCATTGCTGGTAAAAGAAGGGATAAATGCAATTGAAAGGAAGGATATTAACTCAGTTAATACAGAATCTATATGGGTGGAGCTAAGAAATAGCGAGGGGCGAAAAACATTAATAGGAGTGGTATATAGGCCTCCAAATAGTAAAATAGAGGTTGGGGAGGGCATCACGAGGGAAATTAGAGAAGCGTGCAATAAGAGCACAGCTGTCATCATAGGTGACTTTAACTTACATATAGATTGGAATAGCCTAATCAGTAAAAATAATGAGGAGGAGGAATTCCTTGAGTGTTTAAGGGATGGTTATCTGGATCAATATGTCGAGGAACCAACTCGGGAACAGGCTATATTGGACTGGGTACTGTGCAATGAGAAGGGACTAATTAGTAATCTTGTTGTACGGGGACCCTTGGGTCAGAGCGATCATAACATGATCGATTTCTCACTCGAAATGGAGAGCGAAGAAATTGACTCAGATACTAAGGTCCTGAATTTAAACAAGGGGAATTATGATGCCATTAGACGGGAACTGAGTAGGTCTGATTGGACAACGTTCCTGGGAGGACTGGAGGTAGATAAACAATGGCAAGCATTTAAAGATAGAATGACAAAATTGCAAAAATTGTTTATACCAATCTGGCATAAAAGGAAATCTAAAAAGGTGACTCAACCGTGGATAACAGGGGAAATTAGAGACAGCATAAAATCCAAAGATAGGGCGTATAAAATAGCCAAAAAAAGCGCCAGAGCGGAAGATTGGGAACAGTTTAAGATAGAGCAAAGGAGGACAAAGGGCTTAATCAAGAGGGGCAAAATAGCTTACGAAAGCAAGCTGGCGGAAAATATAAAAACTAACTCCAAAAGCTTTTATAAGTATATCAAGAGGAAAAGACTGGTGAAAACCAAAGTTGGCCCATTGCAGTCAGATACGGGGGAATATATAACGGGAAATAAAGAAATGGCAGACCAACTAAATGCATACTTTGGGTCAGTCTTTACGAAGGAAGACACAAAAAACCTCCCTGGGATATCGGGAAAAATAGGGACATTTGCAAAGGAGGAACTGACGCAAGTCAATATCTCTAAGGATATGGTGTTAAGGAAGCTAAAGGGGTTGAAGGCGGACAAATCCCCAGGGCCTGATAACATGCATCCTAGGGTGCTGAAGGATGTGGCCCTAGAGATAGCGGATGCACTAAGTATGATTTTTCAGAATTCATTAGACTCGGGTACAGTGCCCATGGATTGGAGGGTAGCTAACGTTACCCCACTATTCAAAAAGGGGGGTAGGGAAAAAGCAGGTAATTACAGACCTGTAAGCCTTACATCAGTTGTGGGCAAAATGCTGGAGTCCATCATTAAGGATGAAATAGCGGAGCACTTAGCAAATGGGGACAGGATAGGACAGAGTCAACATGGATTTACAAAGGGTAAATCGTGCTTGACTAATCTATTGGAATTTTTTGAGGGAGTAACTGGTAAAATAGATGGGGGAGAGCCAGTAGATGTGGTGTACCTGGACTTCCAAAAGGCCTTCGATAAGGTCCCACATAAAAGATTAGCAGGGAAAATTGAAGCTCATGGGATAAAGGGGAAAGTATTGACGTGGATAGAGAACTGGCTGTCAGATAGAAAACAGAGAGTTGGAATAAACGGCTCATTTTCTGAATGGCAGGCAGTAACAAGTGGGGTACCACAGGGATCTGTCCTGGGTCCCCAGCTGTTCACAATTTACATTAATGACCTGGATCAGGGAGTCGGATGCAGCATTTCCAAATTTGCAGACGACACTAAACTAGGAGGGGGGGTGGGCTCAGAGGAGGAGACCAGGAAGCTCCAGAGCGATTTGGACAGACTGGGTGATTGGGCGGATAAATGGCAGATGCACTATAATGTGGACAAGTGCGAAGTTATCCACCTTGGGTGCAGGAACGGGAGGGCAAATTATTATTTAAATGGCAATAAATTGGGAGAGGGGGAAGTACAGAGAGACCTGGGTGTTCTTGTACACCAGTCACTGAAGGCGAGCATGCAGGTGCAACAGGCGGTCAAGAAGGCAAACGGTATGCTGGCCTTCATAGCAAAAGGGTTGGAATACAGGAACAGGGATACCTTGCTGCAGCTGTACAGGGCACTGGTGAGACCACACCTCGAGTACTGTGTACAGTTTTGGTCGCCTCATCTGAGGAAAGATGTTCTTGCCATGGAGGGGGTGCAGCGGCGATTCACCAGGCTGATACCAGGAATGGCGGGATTGACCTATGAGGAGAGACTATGTAGTTTAGGTATGTACACACTGGAGTTTAGAAGATTGAGAGGGGACCTCATAGAAGTGTATAAAATTCTGACAGGTCTAGACAGACTAGATGCAGAAGGAATGTTTCCCTTGGCGGGTGAGAACAGAACTAGAGGACATAATTTAAGGATAAGGGCTAAACCATTTAGGACAGAAATGAGGGGGAATTTCTTCACTCAGAGGGTGGTGAACCTGTGGAACTCATTGCCACAGAGGGCAGTGTACGCCAGCTCATTAAATATATTTAAGAGGGAATTAGATATATTTCTACAGGCAAAAGGGGTTAAGGGTTACGGAGAGAAGGCGGGGACGGGATACTGAATTGGAGGATCAGCCATGATCTCATTAAATGGCGGAGCAGGCTCGAAGGGCCGGATGGCCTACTCCTGCTCCTATCTTCTATGTATCTATGTATCTATGTATCCTCCACACCGGGGAATAAAGTTACAGTTAATTGTTAATTTAAACATGGTATCCTCTACACCAGAGGATAAAGTTGCAGCCAATTGTTAATTTAAACATGATATCCTCGACAGCAGTGAATAACGTTAAATTTAATTGTTAATTTACACATGGTATCCTCTACAGCAGTGAATAACGGTACAGATAATTGTTAATTTACACATGGCATCCTCTACACCGGGGAATAAAGTTACAGTTAATTGTTAATTTACACATGTTATCCTCTACACCCAGGAAACAAAGTTACTGTTAATTGTGAATTTACACATGGTATCCTCTACAGCAGAGAAACAATTTAGAGCAAATTGGTAATTTACTGATGGATTCCTCTGCAGCAGTGAATTAAGTTACCGTTAATTTTTAATTTACGCATGGTACCCTCTACAGCAGTGAATACATTTACGTTTAATTGTTAATTGACACATGGTATCCTCTGCACCGGGGAATAAAGTTACAGTTAATTGTTAATTTATGCATGGTATCCTCTACACCAGGGAATAAAGTTACAGTTAATTGTTAATTGACACATGGTATCCTCTACAACGGGGAATAATTTACAGTTAATTGTTAACTTACACATGGTATCCTTTACACCAGGGAATATCGTTTCAGTTAATTGTTAATTTACACATGGTATCCTCTGCAGCGGGGAATAAAGTTACAGTTGATTGTTAATTTACACATGGTATCCTCCACAGCAGTGAATAACGTTACAGTTAATTGTTAATTTACGCATAGTATCCTCTGCACTCTGGAAACAAAGTTACAGTTAATTGTTAATTGACACACGGTATCCTCTACACCGGGAAATAAAGTTACAGTTAATTGTGAATTTACACATGGTATCCTCTGCAGCAGTGAATTAAGTTTCATTTCATTGTTAATTTACACATTGTATCCTCTACACCAATGATTAAAGTTACAGTTAATTTGTTAATTTACACATGGTATCCTCTGCACAGAGGGATAAAGTTACAGTTAATTGTTAATTTACACATGGTATCCTCCACAGCAGTGAATAAATTTACAGTTAATTGTTAATTTACACATAGTATCGTCTACACTCTGGAAACAAAGTTATTGTTAATTGTGAATTTACACATGGTATCCTCTGCACCAGGAAATAAAGTAACAGTTAATTGTTAATTTACACCTGGTATCCTCTGCACAGGGGAATAAATTTACAGTTAATTGTTAATTTAACATGGTATCCTTTACACCAGGGAATAACGTTACAGTTAATTGTTAATTTAAACATTGTATCCTCTACACCGGGGAATAACGTTAAAGTTAATTGTTAATTTACACATGCTATCCTCTACAACGGGGAATAAAGTTACAGATAATCGTTAATTTACACATTGTATCCAATACTCCGGGGAAAAAAGTTATAGTTAATTGTTAATATAAACATAGTATCCTCTTCACCGGGTTATAAAGTTACAGTTAATTGTTAATTTACACATTGTAACCTCAACACTGGGGAATAAAGGTACATTTAATTGTTAATTTACACATGGTATCCACCACACTGGGGAATAAGTTTACAGTTAATTGTTAATTTACACATGGTATCCTCCACACCGGGGAATAAAGTTACGGTTAATTGTTAATTTACACATGGTAATCATCACATCCCGGAATAAAGTTACAGTTAATTGTAAATTTACACATGGTATCCTCAACACCGGGGAATTAAGTTACAGTTAATTGTTAATTTGCACATGATATCCTCGACAGCAGTGAATAAATTTACAGTAAATTGTTAATTTACACATGGTATCCTGTACACCGGGAAAATAAGTTACAGTTAATTCGTAATTTACACATGGTATCCTCCACACTGGGAAATGAAATTACAGTTAATTGTTAATTTAAACATGGTATCCTCTACAGCAATGAATAAAGTTACAGTTATTTGTTCATTTACACATGGAGTCCTCTGCACCTTGAAATAAAGTTACAGTTAACTGTTAATTAACACATGGTATCCTCCACACCGGGGAATAAAGGTACATTTAATTGTTAATTTACACATGGTATCCACCACACCGGGGAATAAGTTTACAGTTAATTGTTAATTTACACATGGTATCCTCCACACCGGGGAATAAAGTTACGGTTAATTGTTAATTTACACATGGTAATCATCACATCCCGGAATAAAGTTACAGTTAATTGTAAATTTACACATGGTATCCTCAACACCGGGGAATTAAGTTACAGTTAATTGTTAATTTGCACATGATATCCTCGACAGCAGTGAATAAATTTACAGTAAATTGTTAATTTACACATGGTATCCTGTACACCGGGAAAATAAGTTACAGTTAATTCGTAATTTACACATGGTATCCTCCACACTGGGAAATGAAATTACAGTTAATTGTTAATTTAAACATGGTATCCTCTACAGCAATGAATAAAGTTACAGTTATTTGTTCATTTACACATGGAGTCCTCTGCACCTTGAAATAAAGTTACAGTTAACTGTTAATTAACACATGGTATCCTCCACACCGGGGAATAAAGTTACAGTAAATTGTAAATTTTTGCATGGTATCCTCTACAGTAGTGAATAAAGTTACAGTTAATTGTTAATTTACACATGGTAACCCCTACACCGTGGAATAAAGGTAAATTGAATTGTTAATTTACACATGGTATCCTCCACACCGGTGAATAATCTTATAGTTAATTGTAAATTTTCACATGGTATCCTCTGCAGCAGTGATTAAAGTTACAGTTAATTGTTAATTTACACATGGTATCATCTACACCGGGGAATAAAGGTACATTGAATTGTTAATTTACACATGGTATCCTCCACACCGGGGAATAAAGTTACAGTTAATTGTTAATTTTCACATGGTTTCCTCTAAACCAGGGAATAAAGGTACAGTTAATTGTTAATTTACACATGGTATCCTCCACAGCGGGGAATAAAGATATAGTTAATTGTGAATTTACACATGGCATCCTCTTCACCAGAGAAACAATTTAAAGCAAATTGATAATTTACTAATAGTATCCTCTGCAGCAGTGAATATAGTTACAGTGAATTGTTAATTTCCACAGGGAATCCTCTACACCAGGGAATAAAGTTACAGTTAATTGTTAATTTACACATGGTATCCTTTACACCAGGGAATAACGTTTCAGTTAATTGTTAATTTACACATGGTATCTTTTACACCAGGGAATAACGTTTCAGCTAATTGTTAATTTACTGATAGTATCCTCTGCAGCAGTGAATAAAGTTACAGTTAATTGTTAATTTCCACATGGAATCCTCTACACCAGGGAATAAAGTTGCAGTTAATTTTTAATTTATACATGGTATCCTCTACACCGGTGAATAAAGTTACAGTTAATAGTTTCTAGAGTCTCTGTGGTGTAGCGGGGACTGCTGTTAAGCAAGGGCCCTTGAATATATCATGCAATTGAAGTGAAATTGGTGGGATTCATTTGGTTTAATTTTTATTAATTAATTAAAGGATAATTAATGGCAGCAGAGCTCGGCGCCGTGATATGCTCCTCCTGCAATATGTGGGAAATCAGGTACACTACCATGTGTGTGGGAAATGTATCCAGCTGCAGCTACTGACGGATGGATGTATATTGGAGCATTCGCGACGCTGAGAACGTCGTGAATAACACGTTTAGCGAGTTGGGCACACCGCAGGTAAAGGGTGTACAGGCAGGAAGCGAATAGGTGACCACCAGGCAGAGTAAGAGGTGCAGGCATGTAGTTCAGGGGTCCCCTGAGGCCATCCCCCTCTCAAACAGATATACCACTTTGGATGCTGTTGGGGGGGATGACTTACATAGATACATAGATACATAGAAGTTAGGAGCAGGAGTAGGCCATCCGGCCCTTCGAGCCTGCTCCGCCATTTAATGAGATCATGGCTGATCCTCCAATTCAGTATCCCGTCCCCGCCTTCTCTCCGTAACCCTTAACCCCTTTTGCCTGTAGAAATATATCTAATTCCCTCTTAAATATATTTAATGAGCTGGCGTACACTGCCCTCTGTGGCAATGAGTTCCACAGGTTCACCACCCTCTGAGTGAAGAAATTCCCCCTCATTTCTGTCCTAAATGGTTTAGCCCTTATCCTTAAATTATGTCCTCTAGTTCTGTTCTCACCCGCCAAGGGAAACATTCCTTCTGCATCTAGTCTGTCTTGACCTGTCAGAATTTTATACACTTCTATGAGGTCCCCTCTCAATCTTCTAAACTCCAGTGTGTACATCCCTAAACTACATAGTCTCTCCTCATAGGTCAAACCCGCCATTCCTGGTATCAGCCTGGTGAATCGCCGCTGCACCCCCTCCATGGCAAGAACATCTTTCCTCAGATGAGGCGACCAAAACTGTACACAGTACTCGAGGTGTGGTCTCACCAGTGCCCTGTACAGCTGCAGCAAGGTATCCCTGTTCCTGTATTCCAACCCTTTTGCTATGAAGGCCAGCATACCGTTTGCCTTCTTGACCGCCTGTTGCACCTGCATGCTCGCCTTCAGTGACTGGTGTACAAGAACACCCAGGTCTCTCTGTACTTCCCCCTCTCCCAATTTATTGCCATTTAAATAATAATTTGCCCTCCCGTTCCTGCACCCAAGGTGGATAACTTCGCACTTGTCCACATTATAGTGCATCTGCCATTTATCCGCCCAATCACCCAGTCTGTCCAAATCGCTCTGGAGCTTCCTGGTCTCCTCCTCTGAGCCCACCCCCCCTCCTAGTTTAGTGTCGTCTGCAAATTTGGAAATGCTGCATCCGACTCCCTGATCCAGGTCATTAATGTAAATTGTGAACAGCTGGGGACCCAGGACAGATCCCTGCGGTACCCCACTTGTTACTGCCTGCCATTCAGAAAATGAGCCGTTTATTCCAACTCTCTGTTTTCTATCTGACAGCCAGTTCTCTATCCACGTCAATACTTTCCCCTTTATCCCATGAGCTTCAATTTTCCCTGCTAATCTTTTATGTGGGACCTTATCGAAGGCCTTTTGGAAGTCCAGGTACACCACATCTACTGGCTCTCCCCCATCTATTTTACCAGTTACTCCCTCAAAAAATTCCAATAGATTAGTCAAGCACGATTTACCCTTTGTAAATCCATGTTGACTCTGTCCTATCCTGTCCCCATTTGCTAAGTGCTCCGCTATTTCATCCTTAATGATGGACTCCAGCATTTTGCCCACAACTGATGTAAGGCTTACAGGTCTGTAATTAGCTGCTTTTTCCCCACCCCCCTTTTTGAATAGTGGGGTAACGTTAGCTACCCTCCAATCCATGGGCACTGTTCCCGAGTCCAATGAATTCTGAACAGGGGAAAGCGGCAGCAGCCAACCTCCTGGCACCATGGGTGGCTCTGCTGCACAGGCTGGGAGGAAAAAGTGTGGAAGAGCTATAGTGATAGGGGATTCAATTGTAAGGGGAAGAGATAGGCATTTCTGCGGCCGCAATCGAGACTCCAGGATGGTGTGTTGCCTCCCTGGTGCAAGGGTCAAGGACGTCTCAGAGCGGCTGCAGAACATTTTGGAGGGGGAGGGCGAGTAGCCAGTTGTCGTGATGCACATAGGCATCAACGATATAGGTAAAAAACGGGATGAGGTCCTAAAAGCAGAATATAGGGAGTTAGGAGGTAAATTAAAAAAGAGGACCTCAAAGGTAGTAATCTCAGGATTGCTACCAGTGCCACGTGCTAGTCAGAGTAGAAATAGGAGGATATTTCAAATGAATACGTGGCTAGAGGAATGGTGCAAGGGGGAGGGATTCAAATTCCTTGGACATTGGAACCGGTTCTGGGGGAGGTGGGACCAGTACAAACGGGACGGTCTGCACCTGGGCAGGGCCGGAACCGATGTCCTAGGGGGAGTGTTTTCTAGTGCTGTTGGGGAGGTTTTAAACTAAAGTGGCAGGGGTTTAGGAACCTGAGCAGGGAGACAGAGGAAAGGGAAACAAGGATAAAAGCTAAAGACAGGAAGGAGAAAAACAAAAGTAGAAGGCAAAGAACTCAACGGTTTAAATCAAACATGGTCTCATTAAATAATAATTCATATAGTTCTGAGAGCGTTAAAAAAAACAAGCCTGAAGGCTTTGTGTCTTAATGCAAGGAGCATTCGGAACAAGGTGGATGAATTAGCTGCGCAAATAGAGGTAAATGAATACGATTTGATTGGGATTACAGAAACATGGCTCAAGGGTGGCCAAGGCTGGGAACTCAACATCCAGGGTTATTCAATATTTCGGAAAGATAGGCAAAAAAGAAAGGGAGGTGGGGTAGCATTGCTGGTTAAAGAGGGGATTAACACAATTGAAAGGAAGGATATTAGCTCTGCTGATGCGGAATCTGTAGGGGTAGAACTGAGAAATAACAAGGTGCATAAGACGTTAGTGGGAGTGGTATATAGACCTCCAAACAGTAATATGGAGTTTGGGGACGGCATTAAAAGGGAAATTAGAGAAGCATGCAGTAAGGGCACAGCAGTCATCATGGGTGACTTTATTTTACATATAGATTGGCTAACCAAATTAGTAAAAATACTGTGGAGGAGGAATTCCTAGAATGTTTACGAGATGGTTTTCTGGAACAATATGTCGAGGAACCAAACAGAGATCAGGACATCTTAGACTGGGTATTATGTAACGAGAAAGGATTAATTAGCAATCTTGTTGTACGAGGCCCCTTGGGTCATAGTGATCATAATATGATAGAATTCTTCATTAGGATGGAGAGTGAAGTCGTTGAATCAGAGACTAGGGTCCTGAATTTAAATAAAGGAAACTACAATGGTATGAGGCGCGAATTGGGTAGGATTGATTGGGGAATATCACTCAAGGGGTTGACGGTGGATAGGCAATGGCAATCATTCAAAGACTGCATGGATGAACTACAGAATATGTTCATCCCAGAGTGGCATAAGAATAAAACAAAAAGGGTGACTCAACCGTGGCTAACGAGGGAAATTAGGGATAGCATAAGATCCAAGGAGAGGACATATAAATTGGCCAGAAAAAGCGGTAGCCCTGAGGATTGGGAGCAGTTTAGGATTCAACAAAGGAGGACAAAGGGATTAATTAAGAAGGGGAAAATAGAATATGAAAGTAAGCTTGCTGGGAACATAAAAACTGACTGTAAGAGCTTTTATAGATATGTGAAGAGAAAAAGATTAGTGAAATCAAGTGTAGGTCCCTTGCAGTCAGAAGCGTGGGAAGTTATAATGGGGAACAAAGAAATGGCAGACCAATTAAATGCATATTTTGGTTCTGTCTTCACAAAGGAGGACACAAATAACCTCCCAGAGATGTTGGAGAAAATACGGTCTGATGAAAGGGAGGAACTGAAAGAAATTAGTATTTGCAGGGAAATGGTGTTAGCGAAATTGACGGGATTAAAGGCCGATAAATCCACAGGGCCTGAAATTCTACATCCTAGGATACTTAAGGAAGTGGCCCTAGAAATAGTAGATGCATTGCTGATCATCTTCCAACATTCGATGGAATCTGGAACTGTACCCATGGATTGGAGGGTAGCTAATGTTACCCCACTATTCAAAAAGGGTGGTAGAGAGAAAGCAGGGAATTACAGACCGGTAAGCCTGACATCGGTATTTGATGTAATAGCTGAGCACTTGAAAAACAGTGACAGGATCGGACAAAGTCAACATGGATTTACAAAAGGTAAATCGTGCTTGACTAATCTACTGGAATTTTTTGAGGATGTAACTGGGAAAATAGATGAGGGAGAACCAGTAGATGTGGTGTATTTGGACTTTCAAAAGGCTTTCGACAAGGTCCCGCATAAGAGATTAGCGTGTAAAGTTAAGGCACATGGGATTGGGGGCAAGGTATTGACTTGGATAGAGAACTGGTTGGCGGACAGAAAGCAGAGAGTAGGAATTAATGGGTCTTTTTCCGAGTGGCAAGCTGTGACTAGTTGGGTACCGCAGGGATCGGTCCTTGGACCCCAGCTATTCAAAATATACATTAATGATCTAGATAAGGGAACTAAATGTAATATCTCCAAGTTTGCAGATGACACAAAGCTGTGTGGGAGTGTGTGCTGCGAGGAGGATACCGAGAAACTCCAGGATGATTTGGACAGGTTGTGTGAGTGGGCAGAAGCGTGGCAGATGCAATATAACGTGGATAATTGCGAGGTGATCCACTTTGTTGTCAAAAACAGAAAGGCAGACTATTATCTGAATGGCAATAGATTGGGAGAAGGGGAAGTGCACGAGACCTAGGTGTCCTTGTGCACCAGTCGCTGAAAGTAAGCATGCAGGTGCAGCAGGCGGTGAAGAAGGCAAATGGTATGTTGGCCTTCATAGCGAAAGGGTTTGAGTATAGGAATAGGGATATCCTGCTGCAGTTATACAGGGCCTTGGTGAGACCACACCTTGAGTACTGTGTGCAGTTTTATTCGCCTTATCTGAGGAAGGATGTTCTTGCCATGGAAGGAGTTCAGCGAAGATTCACAAGGCTGATGCCTGGGATGGCAGGAATTACATATGAGGAGAGATTGGGTCGATTGGGCTTATACTCGCTGGAGTATAGAAGAATGAGAGGGGATCTCATCGAAACATATAAAATTCTGACAGGTCTGGACAAACTAGATGCAGGAAGAATGTTCCTGATGGTCGGAGAGCCCAGAACCAGGGGTCATAATCTGAGGATAACTGGTAAGCCATTTAGGACAGAAATGAGGAAGAATTTCTTTACCCAGAGAGTGGTGAACCTATGGAATTCTCTACCACAGAAGGTAGTTGAGGCCAAGTCATTAAATATATTCAAGAATGATTTAGATATATTTCTTAAAGCTAAAGGTATCAAGGGATATGGGGAGAAGGCAGGTACAGGGTACTGAGTTTGGATGATCAACCATGATCTCATCGAATGGTGGAGCAGGCTCGAGGGGCCGAATGGCCTACTCCTGCTCCGATCTTCTATGTTTCTATGTAATTGTTAATTTACAGATGGTACCCTCCACACCGGGGAATAAAGTTACTGTTAATTGTTAATTTACACATGGTAACCACTGCACTAGTGAAAAAATTACAGTTATTTGTTAATTTACACATGATATCCTGAACGCCGGGAAATAAAGTTACAGTTAATTGTTAATTTACAATTGTTATCCTCTGCACACAGGAAACAAAGTTACTGTTAATTGTGAATTTACACACGGTATCCTCTACACCAGAGATAAAAATTTTGAGCAAATTGATAATTTACTGATGGTATCCTCTGCGGAAGTGAATAAAGTTACAGTTAATTGTTAATTTACACATGGTATCCTCTACTCCGGGGAATAATTTGCAGTTAATTGTTAATTTAAACAAGATATCCTCCACACCAGTGAATAAAGGTACAGTGAATTGTTAATTTACACATGGAATCCTCTAAACCTGGGAGTAAAGTTACAGGAAATTATTAATTTAAACATTGTCTCCTCCACACAAGGGGAATTCATTTGCAGTTAATTTGCTACTTTGCACATGGTATCCTCTGCACCAGGAAATAAAGTTACAATAAATTGTTAATTTAAACATTGTATCCACTGCACCGGGGAATAAAGTTGCAGTTAATTGTTAATTTGCACATGGAATCCTCGACACTAGGCAATACAGTTACAGGAAATTGTCAATTTAAACATTGTATCCTCTACACCAGGGTATAAAGTTGCAGTTAATTGTTAATTTACAAATGGTATCCTCTACACCAGGGAATAAAGTTGCAGTTCATTGTAAATTTGCACATGGTCTCCTCCACACCGCGGAATAAAGTTACAGCTAATTGTTCATTTAAAAATTTTATCCTCTACACCGGGGAATAAAGTTACAGTTAATTGTTAATTTACATATGTTATACTCTACAACGGGAAATAAAGTTACAGTTAATTGTTAATTTACACATTGTATCCTCTACAGCGCGGAATAAAGTTACGGATCATTGTTAATTTAAACACTTTATACTCTACACCGGGGAATAAAGTTACAGTTAATTGTTAATTTACACATTGTATCCTCTACACAGGCGAATAATGTTACAGTTAATTGTTAATTTAAACATTTTTACCTCTGCACCTGTGAATAAAGTTACAGTTATTTGTTAATTAAAACAAGATATTCTCTGCAACAGAGAATAAAGTTACTGTTAATTGTTAATTTAAACAAGATATCCTCTGCACCAGTGAATAAAGTTACAGTTAACTGTTAATTTACACATGTATCCCCTACACCAGGGAATAAAGTTATCGTTAATTGTTAATTTACACACGGTATCCTCCACATCGGGAAATACAGTTACAGTTAATTGTTAATTTACACACGGTATCCTCGACACCGGGGAATTACGTTACAGTTAACTGTTAATTAACACATGGTATCCTCTATAGCAGTGAATAAATTTACAGTTAATTGTTAATTTACACATGGTATCCTCTGCACAGGGGAATAAAGTTACAGTTAATTGTTAATTTACACATAGTATACACTGCACTGGGGAATATAGTTACATTTAATTGTTAACATACACATGGTATCCTTTTCACCGTGGAAAAAGTTACAGTTAATTGTTAATTTACACATGGTATCCTCTGCACCGGGGAATAAAGTTACAGTTAATTGTTAATTTACACGTGGTATCCCCTACAGCAGTTAATCAATTTACAGTTAATTCTCCATCTCCATCTCTGGGGATAGGTTATTGACTAACATTCACTACAAGCCCACTGACTCCCACAGCTACCTGGACTACACTTCCTCCCACCCCGCCTCCTGTAAGGACTCTATTCCATTCTCCCAGTTTCTCCGTCTCCGCCGCATCTGCTCTGATGATGCCACCTTCCATACCAGTGCTTCCGACATGTCTCCCTTTTTCCTCAACCGAGGATTCCCCTCTACCGTGTTCGACACGGCCCTCGACCGTGTCCGTTCTATCTCCCGCACTTCTGCCCTCACCCCTGCCCCTCCCTCCCGGAACCACGATAGGGTTCCCCTTGTCCTCACCTTTCACCCCACCAGCCTCCACATTCAACGGATCATCCTCTGCCATTTCCGCCACCTCCAGCGTGATCCCACCACCAAACACATCTTCCCCTTACCTCCCCTTTCAGCATTCCGCAGGGACCGCTCCCTCTGCGACACCCTAGTCCACTCCTCTACCACCCCCAGCACCCCTTCCCCTTCGCCCGGCACCTTCCCGTGCACGCGCAGGAGATGCAACACATGCCCTTACACTTCCCCTCTTCCCACTGTCCAGGGCCCCAAACACCCCTTCCAGGTGAAACAGCGATTTACTTGTACCTCCTGCAATTTAGTATACTGTATTCGCTGCTCACGATGTGGTCTCCTCAACATTGGGGAGACCAAACGCAGATTGGGTGACCGCTTTGCGGAACACCTCCGTTCAGTCCGTAAGGGGGATCCCGAGCTCCCGGTGGCCTGTCACTTTAATTCACCGCTTCACTCCCACTCTCACCTCACCGTCCTCGGCCTATTACACTGTTCCACGGAAGCGCAGCGTAAGCTCGAGGAAAAGCACCTCATCTTTCGTTTAGGCCCTCTGGACTCAATATCGAGTTCAAGAATGTTAGATCATAACCTCAGCTCCAATCACATTTATATTTTATTTTTTCCATCCTTTTATTTGCCCCCCCCACCTTTTTTTTCCTCCTAGAAGCTGGCAGCTGTCCTTCATTCTGCCAGTGGATTTCACACTTCTTTCAGCCTTAATCTGTCACATTAGAAACATAGAAACATAGAAAATAGGTACAGGAGTAGACCATTCGGTCCTTCGAGCCTGCACCGCCATTCAATGCGTTCATGGCTGAAAATGCTACCTCAGTACCCCATTCCTGCTTTCTCGCCATACCCCTTGATCCCCCTAGTTGTGAGTGTTATATCTAACTCCCTTTTGAATATATTTAGCGAACTGGCCTCAACAACCTTCTGTGGAAGAGAATTCCATAGATTCACCACTCTCTGGTTGAAGAAGTTCCTCCTCAGCTCAGTCTTAAATGGCTTCCCCTTAATCCTTAGACTGTGACCCCTGGTTCTAGTTTTCCCTAACATTGGGAACATTCTGCCCGCAGCTAATTTGTCTGAACCAGCCAGGATTTTAAATGTCTCTATAAGATCCCCCCTCATTCTTCTGAACTCCAGAGGATACAAGTTCAGTTGACCCAATCTTTCTTGATATGTCAGTCCGGCCATCCCAGGAATCAATCTAGTGAACCTTCGCTGCACTCCCTCAATAGCAAGAATGTCCTTCCTTAAGTTAGGAGACCAAAACTGCGCACAATACTCCAGGTGTGGCCTCACCAAGGCCCTGCACAACTGCAGCATCACCTCCCTACTCCTGTACTGAAATCCCCTTGCTATGAAGGCCATCATTCCGTTTGCTTTCTTGACTGCCTGCTGCACTTGCATTCCCACCTTCAGTGACTGATGTACCATGACGCCCAGGTCACGTTGCACCTCCCCTTTCCCTAATCTGCCACCATTCAGGTAATAGTCCGCCTCTCTATTTTTACCACCAAAGTGGATAACCTCACATTTATCCACATTGTACTTCATCTGCCATACATTTGCCCATTCACCCAACCTGTCCAAGTCACTCTGTAGCCTCCTAGCATCCTCCTCATTGTTCACACTGCCTCCCAATTTAGTGTCATCCGCAAATTTGGAGATATTACATTTAATCCCTTCGTCCAAATCATTAATATATAATGTAAACAGCTGGGGTCCCAGCACCGAACCCTGCGGTACCCCGCTGGTCACTGCCTGCCATTCTGAAAAGTACCCATTTACTCCTACTCTTTGTTTCCTGTGTGTCAACCAGTTCTCAATCCACGTCAACACATTACCCCCAATCCCATGTGCTTTAACTTTGCTCACCAATCTCTTGTGTGGAACCTTGTCGAAGGCCTTCTGAAAGTCCAAATACACCACATCTACTGGTACCTCCCTGTCCACCCTATTAGAAACATCCTCAAAAAATTCCAGAAGATTTGTCAAGCATGATTTCCCTTTCACAAATCCATGCTGACTTGGACCTATCATGTCGCCACTTTCCAAATGGTCTGTTATGACATCTTTAATAATTGCTTCCATCATTTTACCCACGACCGATGTCAGGCTGACCGGTCTATAATTCCCTGCTTTCTCCCTCCCTCCTTTTTTAAAAAGAGGGGTTACATTGGCCACCCTCCACTCCATCGGAACTGATCCAGAGTCTAAGGAATGTTGGAAAATGATCGTCAATGCATCCACTATTTCCAAGGCCACCTCCTTAAGTACTCTGGGATGCAGACCATTAGGCCCCGGGGATTTTTCAGCCTTCAGTCCCATCAATTTCCCCAATACCTATTCCCGACTAATAAGGATTTCCCTCAGCTCCTCCCTCTTACCAGATCCTCTGACCCCTTTTATTTCCGGCAGGTTGTGTGTGTCCTCCACAGTAAACACCGAACCAAAGTACTTGTTCAATTGATCTGCCATTTCCTTGTTCCCCATTACGACTTGCCCTGTTTCCGACTGCAGGGGACCTACGTTTGTTTTTACTAACCTCTTTCTTTTTACATATTTATAGAAGCTTTTGCAGTCCATTTTAATGTTCTCTGCAAGCTTCCTTTCATATTTTATTTTCCCTGCCCTAATCAAACCCTTCGTCCTCCTTTGCTGAGTTTTGAAGTTCTCCCAGTCCCCGGGTTTGCTGCTACTTCTGGCCAATTTGTATGCAACTTCCTTGGTTTTAATACTATCCCTGATTTCCCTTGTTAGCCATGGTTGAGCCACCTTCCCTTTTTTATTTTTACGCCAGACCGGGATGTACAATTGTTGTAGTTCATCCATGCGATCTCTAAATGTCTGCCATTGCCCTTCCACTGATAGCCCCTTAAATATCGCTTGCCAATTTAACCTCGCCAATTCACGCCTCATACCATCAAAGTTGCCCTTATTTAAGTTCTGGACCATGGTCTCTGACTTAACTGTTTCCTTCTCCATCCTAATGTAGAACTCCACCATACTATGGTCACTCTTCCCCAGGGGGCCTCGTACCACAAGATTGCTGATTAGTCCTTCCTCATTAAACAACACCCAGTCCAGGATGGCCTCCCCTCGAGTTGGTTCCTCAACATATTGGTTTAGGAAACCATCCCTTAAACACTCCAGGAAATCCTCCTCCACCGTATTGCTTCCAGTTTGAGTAGCCCAATCTATATGCATATTAAAGTCACCCATGATAACTGCCGTGCCTTTTTTGCACGCACCTCTGATTTCCTGTTTCATACCCTCCCTCACCTCACCACTGCTGTTTGGAGGTCTGTACACAACTCCCACTAACGTTTTCTGCCCTTTGGTGTTCTGCAGCTCAACCCATATTGATTCCACATCCTCCAAGCTGATGTCCTTCCTAGCTATTGCATTAATCTCCTCTTTAACCAGCAATGCTACCCCACCCCCTTTTCCTTTTATTCTATCCTTTCTGAATGTTGAATACCCCTGGATGTTCAGTTCCCAGCCTTGATTGTTCTGGAGCCACGTCTCTGTAATCCCAATCACATCGTATCCGTTAACATCTATTTGCACAGTCAATTCATCCACCTTATTACGGATACTCCTTGCATTAAGACACAGAGCCTTTAGGCTTATTTTATTAACATCCTTTGTCCTTTTAGACTTATGATTTAGTATGGCCCTTTGTGTTTCTTGACTTTGTTTACTCGGCCTTCCCCTATTGTTTCTCACCCTTCTAACATTTGTTTCTGACTGCATATTACTTCCCCCTGTTTCGCTACATAGATTCCCCTTCCCCTGCCATATTAGTTTAAATCCTCCCGAACTGCTTTAGCAAATATTACCCCGAGGACATCGGTTCCAGTCCTGCCCAAGCGCAGACCGTCCCTTTTGTACAGGTCCCACTTCCCCCAGAACTGGTTCCAATGCCTCAGGAATTTGAATCCGTCCCTCCTGCACCACTGCTCAAGCCACGTATTCAATCTCACTAACCTGTTCTCTCTATTCTGATTAGCTCGTGGCCCTGGTAGCAATCCAGAGATTACTACCTTAGAGGTCCTACTTTTTAATTTAGCTCCTAGCTCCCTAAATTCTGCTTGTAGGACCTCTTCCCGCTTTTTACCTATATCGTTGGTACCTACATGCACCACGACAGCTGGCTGTTCACCCTCCCTCTTCAGAATGTTCTGCAGCCGCTCCGAGACATCCTTGACCCTTGCACCAGGGAGGCAACATACCATCCTGGAATCTCGGTTGCGGCCACAGAAACTCCTGTCTATTCCCCTTACAATTGAGTCCCCTATCACTATAGCCCTACCACTCTTTTTCCCGCCCTGCTGTGCAGCAGAGCCAGCCATGCTGCCATGAACCTGGCTGCTGGTGCCTTCCCCTGGTAGGCCATCTCCCCCAACAGTATCCAAAGCGGCATACCTGTTTTGGAGGGAGATGACCACAGGAGACTCCTGCACTACCTTCCTGATATTGCCCTGCTTCTTGGTCACCCATACACTGTCTGTCCTAGCCTTTACCTGCGGTGTGGACAACTCACTAAATGAGCGATTCACCGAGTTCTCGGCATCGTGCATGCTCCAGAGTGAGTCCACCCACAGCTCCAGCACCGCCATGCGGGCTGTCAGGAGCTGCAGCTGGACACACTTCCCGCACACGTAGTTGTCAGGGACACTGGAAGTGTCCCTGGTTTCCCACATGGCACAGGAGGAGCATGAAACGGGTCCGAGACTTCCTGTCATGACTTAACCCTTATGTTACTTTATTACTAAAATTTAAACTTATTTATCTTAGGTCCAGGAGTTAAGTCCCTGAAAACAAAATATAAAATCGAACCTACCTTTTAAATTCCCTCTACCCTAAAGGTTAGAGGAGGTGGGAGGGTGGGAGTCACTACTAGTGTAGTGTCTCGGGTTTAGCAACCGCTCCACCTATATACGGGTACCAATGATTTGGCCCCGCCCCCTGCCTTTGAAAAAGCCCGCGAAGCTCTTACCCCGCTGGGGAAAAAGGCCACGTAGGTGAGTTTATTGACTCACCTCAGGCCTCTGCCGCTCCAACCAGGTCCGCTCCTCCTTCCCCGCTGCTGACCGCTCTGTGGGAGAGAGAAAGAAAGAAAGGCTCCTCCTCCCCCGCTGTCGACACCACCTCTAGCCTTGCATATCTCTTAATGTCTCTTAATGTCTCTTCATCTCCCTCTTTGTTCTTTTATCCCCTCCTCCTTATCCCAGCTTTACTCTGGCCTTAAATCTATTTGATTTCCGGCTCTTCACAGTTCTGACGAAAGGTCATCGAACCGAAACGTTAACTCTCTTTCTCTCTCCACGGATGCTGCCTCGCCTGCTGAGTTTTTCCAGCGTTTTCTGTTGTTATTTCAGATTTCCAGCATCCGCAGTATTTTGCTATCGTACAGTTAATTGTTAATTTACACATGCTATCCCCGACAGCAGTTAATAAAGTTATAGTTAATTATTAATTTACTCGTGGTATTCTCTACACCGGTTAATCAAGTTACAGTTATTTGTTAATTTACACATGGAATCATATGCAGCAGTTAATGAAGTTACAGTTAGTTGTTAATTTAAACATGGTATCCTCTACACCGTGGAATAACGTTAAAGTTAATTGTTAATTTAAATATTGCATCCTCTACACCGGGGAATAAAGTTACAGTTAGTTGTCAATTTACACATGGTATTCTCTACACCGGTTAATCAAGTTACAGTTATTTGTTAATTTACACATGGAATCATATGCAGCAGTTAATGAAGTTACAGTTAGTTGTTAATTTAAACATGGTATCCTCTACACCGTGGAATAACGTTAAAGTTAATTGTTAATTTAAATATTGCATCCTCTACACCGGGGAATAAAGTTACAGTTAATTGTCAATTTACACATGGTATCCTCGACACCAGGGAAAAAAGTTTCAGTTAATTGTTAATTTACTCTTGGTATCCTCTACACCGGTTAATCAAGTTACAGTTAATTGTTAATTTACACATTGTGTCCCCTACAGCAGTTAATAAAGTTACAGTTAATTGTTAATTTACACATGGTATCCTCTACACCGGTTAATCAAGTTACAGTTAATTGTTAATTTACACATGGAATCCTCTCCAGCAGTTAATAAAGTTACAGTTAATAGTTAATTTACACATAGTATCCTCTACACCGGTTTAATCAAGTTACAGTTAATTGTTAATTTTCACACGGAATCCTCTACAGCAGTTAATGAAGTTACAGTTAATTGTTTATTTACACATGGTATCCTCTGCTCCGGTGAATAAAGTTACATTATTCGTTAATTTACACATGGAATACTCTACACCGGGTATGAAAGTTGCAGTTAATTGTTAATTTAAACATGGTATCCTCTACATCGGGGAAAAAAGTTACAGTTAATTGTTAATTTACACATGGTATCCTCTACAGCAGTGAAAACGTTAAAATTAATTGTTAATTTACACATGGAATCCTCTACACCGGGGGAAAAGTTAAAATTAATTGTTAATTTAAACATTGTATCCTCGACACCGCGGAATAAAGTTATGTTAAGTGTTAATTTAAAAATTTTATCCAGTACAGCGGGGAATAAACTTACAGTGTATTGTTAATTTACACATGGTATCCTCTACACCGGGGTATAAAGTTACAGTTAATTGTTAATTTACACGTGGAATCCTTTACACCGGGGAATAAAGTTACAATAAATTGTTAATTTACACATGGGATCCACTACACCGCGGAATAAAGTTACAGTTAAGTGTTAATTTAAACATTTTATCCACTACACCGGTGAATAAGGTTACAGTTAAATGTAAATTTACATATGGTATCCTCTACACCGGGAAATAAAGATACATTAATTGTAAATTTAAACATTTTATCCTCTACACCGGGGAATAAAGTTACAGTTGATTGTTAATTTACACATGGTATCCTCTGCAGCAGTAAATAAAGTTACAGTTATTGGTTAATTTACACATTGTATCCTCTACTCCGGGGAATAAAGTTACAGTTAATTGTTAAGTTAAACATAGGATCCTCTTCACCGGGGAATAAAGTTACAGTTAATTGTTACTTTACACCTTGTAACCTCTACACCGGGGTATAATGTTACAGTTAATTGTTAATTTACACGTTGTATCTTCTACACCGGTGAATACATTTACAGTTAATGGTTAATTTTCATATGGTATCCTCGACATCGGGAAATAAAGTTACAGTTAATTGTTAATTTACACACGGTATCCTCGACACCGGGGAATTACGTTACAGTTAACTGTTAATTAACACATGGTATCCTCTATAGCAGTGAATAAATTTACAGTTAATTGTTAATTTACACATGGTATCCTCTGCACAGGGGAATAAAGTTACAGTTAATTGTTAATTTACACATAGTATACTCTGCACCGGGGAATATAGTTACATTTAATTGTTTACATACACATGGTATCCTTTTCACCGTGGAAAAAGTTACAGTTAATTGTTAATTTACACATGATATCCTCTGCACCGGGGAATAAAGTTACAGTTAATTGTTAATTTACACATGGTATCCCCAACAGCAGTTAATCAATTTACAGTTAATTGTTCATTTACACATGCTATCCCCTACAGCAGTTAATAAAGTTATAGTTCATTGTTAATTTACTAGTGGTATTCTCTACACCGGTTAATCAAGTTACAGTTAATTGTTAATTTACACATGGTACCCTCTACACCGGGGAAAAAGTTGCAGTTAATTGTTAAGTTACACATGGTATCCTCTGCACCAGTGAATAAAGTTGCAGTTAGTTGTTAATTTAAACATGGTATCCTCTACACCGTGGAATAATGTTAAAGTAAATTGTTAATTTAAATATTGCATCCTCTACAGCGGGGAATAAAGTTACAGTAAATTGTCAATTTACACATGGTATCCTCGACACCAGGGAAAAAAGTTTCAGTTAATTGTTAATTTACTCTTGGTATCCTCTACAGCGGTTAATCAAGTTACAGTTAATTGTTAATTTACACATGGTGTCCCCTACAGCATTTAATAAAGTTACAATTAATTGTTAATTTACACATGGTATCCTCTACACCAGTTAATCAAGTTACAGTTAATTGTTAATTTACACATGGAATCCTCTCCAGCAGTTAATAAAGTTACAGTTAATAGCTAATTTACACATAGTATCCTCTACACCGGTTTAATCAAGTTATAGTTAATTGTTAATTTTCACACGGAATCCTCTACAGCAGTTAATGAAGTTACAGTTAATTGTTTATTTACACATGGTATCCTCTGCACCGGTGAATAAAGTTACATTAAATCGTTAATTTACACATGGAATACTCTGCACCGGGTATTAAAGTTGCAGTTAATTGTTAATTTAAACATGGTATCCTCTACACCGGGGAAAAAAAGTTACAGTTAATTGTTAATTTACACATGGTATCCTCTACAGCAGTGAAAAAAGTCACATATATTGTTAACTTACACATGGTATCCTCTACACCGTTTAAAAAGTTACAGATACTTGTAATTTACACATGGTATTCTCTGCACCGGGGAATAAAGTTACAGTTAATTGTTAATTTACACATAGTATACTCTGCACCGGGGAATATAGTTACATTTAATTGTTAACATACACATGGTATCCTTTTCACCGTGGAAAAAGTTACAGTTAATTGTTAATTTACACATGATATCCTCTGCACCGGGGAATAAAGTTACAGTTAATTGTTAATTTACACATGGTATCCCCTACAGCAGTTAATCAATTTACAGTTAATTGTTAATTTACACATGCTATCCCCTACAGCAGTTAATAAAGTTATAGTTAATTATTAATTTACTAGTGGTATTCTCTACACCGGTTAATCAAGTTACAGTTAATTGTTAATTTACACATGGAATCATATGCAGCAGTTAATGAAGTTACAGTTAATTGTTAATTTACACATGGTACCCTCTACACCGGGGAAAAAGTTGCAGTTAATTGTTAAGTTACACATGGTATCCTCTGCACCAGTGAATAAAGTTGCAGTTAGTTGTTAATTTAAACATGGTATCCTCTACACCGTGGAATAATGTTAAAGTTAATTGTTAATTTAAATATTGCATCCTGTACACCGGGGAATAAAGTTACAGTTAATTGTCAATTTACACATGGTATCCTCGACACCAGGGAAAAAAGTTTCAGTTAATTGTTAATTTACTCTTGGTATCCTCTACACCGGTTAATCAAGTTACAGTTAATTGTTAATTTACACATGGTGTCCCCTACAGCAGTTAATAAAGTTACAGTTAATTGTTAATTTACACATGGTATCCTCTACACCGGTTGATTAAGTTACAGTTAATTGTTAATTTACACATCGAATCCTCTCCAGCAGTTAATAAAGTTACAGTTAATAGCTAATTTACACATAGTATCCTCTGCACCGGTTTAATCAAGTTACAGTTAATTGTTAATTTTCACGCGGAATCCTCTACAGCAGTTAATGAAGTTACAGTTAATTGTTTATTTACACATGGTATCCTCTGCACCGGTGAATAAAGTTACATTAAATCGTTAATTTACACATGGAATACTCTGCACCGGTTATTAAAGTTGCAGTTAATTGTTAATTTAAACATGGTATCCTCTACACCGTGGAAAAAAAGTTACAGTTAATTGTTAATTTACACATGGTATCCTCTACAGCAGTGAATAAAGTCACATATATTGTTAACTTACACATGGTATCCTCTACACCGTTTAAAAAGTTACAGATACTTGTAATTTACACATGGTATCCTCTGCACCGGGGAATAAAGTTACAATTATTTGTTAATTTACACATGGTAACCTCTACAGCAGTGAAAACGTTACAGTTAATTGTTAATTTACACATGGAATCCTAAACACCGGGGGAAAAGTTAAAATTAATTGTTAATTTAAACATTGTATCCACTACACCGGGGAATAAAGTTACATTAAGTTGCTAATTTACACATGGTATCCTCGACACCGCGGAATAAAGTTATGTTAAGTTTTAATTTAAAAATTTTATCCAGTACAGCGGGGAATAAATTTACAGTTTATTGTTAATTTACACATGGTATCCTCTACGCCGGGGAATAAATTTACAGTTAATTGTTAATTTACACGTGGAATCCTTTACACCGGGGAATAAAGTTACAATAAATAGTTAATTTACACATGGGTTCCTCTACACCGCGGAATAAAGTTACAGTTAAGTGTTAATTTAAACATTTTATCCACTACACCGGTGAATAAGGTTACAGTTAAATGTAAATTTACATATGGTATCCTCTACACCGGGAAATAAAGATACATTAATTGTAAATTTAAACATGTTATCCTCTACACCGGGGAATAAAGTTACAGTTGATTGTTAATTTACACATGGTATCCTGTGCAGCAGTAAATAAAGTTACAGTTATTGGTTAATTTACACATTGTATCCTCTACTCCGGGGAATAAAGTTACAATTAATTGTTAAGTTAAACATAGGATCCTCTTCACCGGGGAATAAAGTTACAGTTAATTGTTACTTTACACCTTGTAACCTCTACACCGGGGAATAATGTTACAGTTAATTGTTAATTTACACGTTGTATCTTCTACACCGGTGAATACATTTACAGTTAATTGTTAATTTTCATATGGTATCCTCTACATCGGGATGAAATGTTACAGTTAATTGTTAATTTACACACGGTATCCTCGACACCGGGGAATTAAGTTACAGTTAACTGTTAATTAACACATGGTATCCTCTATAGCAGTGAATAAATTTACAGTTAATTGTTAATTTACACATGGTATCCTCTGCACAGGGGAATAAAGTTACAGTTAATTGTTAATTTACACATAGTATACTCTGCACCGGGGAATATAGTTACATTTAATTGTTAACATACACATGGTATCCTTTTCACCGTGGAAAAAGTTACAGTTAATTGTTAATTTACACATGATATCCTCTGCACCGGGGAATAAAGTTACAGTTAATTGTTAATTTACACATGGTATCCTCTACAGCAGTTAATCAATTTACAGTTAATTGTTCATTTACACATGCTATCCCCTACAGCAGTTAATAAAGTTATAGTTAATTGTTAATTTACACATGGAATCATATGCAGCAGTTAATGAAGTTACAGTTAATTGTTAATTTACACATGGTACCCTCTACACCGGGGAAAAAGTTGCAGTTAATTGTTAAGATACACATGGTATCCTCTGCACCAGTGAATAAAGTTGCAGTTAGTTGTTAATTTAAACATGGTATCCTCTACACCGGGGAATAAAGTTACAGTTAATTGTAAATTTACTCATGGTATCCTCTACAGCAGTGAAAAAGTTACAGTTAATTGTTAATTTACACATGGTATCGACTATACCGGGGAAAAAGTTAAACTTAATTGTTAATTTAAACATTGTATCCACTACACTGGTGAATAACGTAACAGTTAAATGTCAATTTACATATGGTATCCTCTACACCGGGGAATAAAGTTACAGATAATTATTAATTTACACATGGTATCCTCTACACCAGGGAATAAAGTTACAGATAATTGTTAATTTACACATGGTATCCTCTACACCAGTGAAAAAAGTTACAGTTATTTCTTAATTTGCGCATGATATCCTCTGCACCGGGGAATAATGTTACATATAATTGTTAATTTACACATGGTATACTCTACACCAGGGAAAAAAGTTACAGTTAATTGTTAATTTACACATGGTATCCTCTGCCCCGGGCAATAAAGTTACAGTTAATTGTTAATTTACACATGGTATCCCCTACCTCAGTTAATCAAGTTACAGTTAATTGTTAATTTACACATGCTATCCCCTACAACAGTTAATAAAGATAGAGTTAATTGTTAATTTACACGAGGTATCCTCTACACATGTTAATCAAGTTATAGTTAACTGTTAATTTACAGATGGAATCCTCTACAGCAGTTAATGAAGTTACAGTTAATCATTAATTTACACATGGTATATTCTGCACCGGTGAAAAAAGTCACAGTTAATCGTTAATTTACACATGGCATCCTCTGCACCGGGGAATAAAGTTACAGTTAATTGTTAAATTACACATGGTATCCTCTGCACCGGGGAATAAAGTTACAGTTAATTGTTAATGTACACATGGTATCCTTTACTCCAGGGAATAAAGTTAAAGTTAATTGTTAATTTACACATAGTAACCTCTACAGCAGTTAATAAAGTTGCAGTTAATTGTTAATTTACACATGGTATGCTCCACACCAGGGAATAATGTTACAGTTAATCGTTAATTTACACATGGTATGCTCCACACCAGGGAATAATGTTACAGTTAATCGTTAATTTACACATGGTATCGTCTACAACGGGGAAAAAGTTAAAGTTAATTGTTAATTTAAACATTAAATCCACTACACCGGGGAATAAAGTTACAGTAAGTTGTTAATTTACACATGGTATCCTCTACACCGGTTAATCAAGTTACAGTTAATTGTTAATTTGCACATGTTATCCTCTGTACCGGGAAGTAAAGTTACAGATAATTGTTAATTTACACCTGGAATAAGCTACACAAGTGAATAAAGTTACAGTTAATCGTTAATTTACACATGGTCTATTCTACACCGGGGAATAAAGTTACAGTTAATTGTTAATTTACCCATGGTATCCTCAACAGCAGTGAAAAAGTTGCAGTTAAGTGTTAATTTACACTTGTTATGCTCTGCACCGAGGAATAAAGTTTCAGAAAATTGTTTATTTACACATGGTATCCTCTCCACCGGTTAATCAAGTTACAGTTAATTGTTAATTTGCACATGTTATCCTCTGTACCGGGAAGTAAAGTTACAGATAATTGTTAATTTACACCTGGAATAAGCTACACAAGTGAATAAAGTTACAGTTAATCGTTAATTTACACATGGTCTATTCTACACCGGGGAATAAAGTTACAGTTAATTGTTAATTTACCCATGGTATCCTCAACAGCAGTGAAAAAGTTGCAGTTAAGTGTTAATTTACACATGTTATGCTCTGCACCGAGGAATAAAGTTTCAGAAAATTGTTTATTTACACATGGTACCCTCTGCACCGGGGAATAAAGTTAAAGTTAACTGTTTATTTACACATGGTATCCTCTGCATCGGCGAATAAAGTTGCAGTTAATTGTAAATTTACACATGGTATCCTCTGCACCGGGGAATAAAGTTACAGTTAATTGTTTATTTACAAATGGTACCCTCTGCACCGGGGAATAAAGTGACAGTTAACTGTTTATTTACACATGGTATCCTCTGCAGCGGGCAATAAAGTTACAGTTCATTGTTAATTTACACATGGTATCCTTTAAACCCGGGAATAAAGTTACAGGTAATTGTTAATTTACACATGGTATTCTCTACAGCAGTTAATAATGTTGCAGTTAATTGTTAATTTACACATGGTATCCTCTGCACAAGTGAATAATGCTACAGTTAATTGTTAATTTACACATGGTATCCTTTACAACAGGGAATACAGTTACAGTTAATTGTTAATTTACTCATGGTATCCTCTAAACCAGAGAAAAAAATTGGAGCAAATTGATAATTTACTGATGCTATCCTCTGCAGCAGTGAATAAAGTTACATTGAATTGTTAATTTACACATGGTATCCTCTACACCGGGGAATACATTTGCAGTTAATTGTTAATTTACACATTGAATCCACTACACCAGGACATAAAGTTACAGGAAATTTGTTATTTAAACATTGTATCCTCTACACCGGGGAATAAAGTTACATTTAATTTAAACATTTTATCCTCTACACCGATGAATAAAGTTACAGTTAATTGTTAATTTACACATGGTATCATCTGCAAGAGTGAATAATGATACGTTAATTTGTTAATTTACGCTTGGTTTACTCTACACCAGGGAATAAAGTTACAGTTAATTGTTAATTTACACATGGAATACGCAACACGAGGGAATAAAGTTACAGTTAATCTTTAATTTAAACATGGTATCCTCTACACCAGGGAAAACATTTGGAGCAAATTGATAATTTACTGAGGCTATCCTCTGCAGCAGTGAATAAAGTTAAAGTTAATTGTTAATTTACACATGGTATCCTCTACACCGGGGAATAATTTACATTGAATTGTTAATTTACACATGGTATCCTCTACACCGGAGATTAAATGTGCAGTTAATTATAAATTTACAGCTGGAATCCACGACACCAGGACATAAAGTTACAGGAAATTGTTAATTTAAACATTGTGTCCTCTACACCAGGGAATAAAGTTGCAGTTAATTGTAAATTTACACATGGTGTCCTCCACACCGTGTAATACAGTTACAGTAAATTGTTAATGTAAACATTGCATCCACTACACCGGGGAATAAAGTTACAGTTAATTGTTAATTTACACATGGCATCCTCTGCACCAGTGAATAATGATACAGTAATTTGTTAATTTACACTTGCTATCCTCGACACCGGGGAATAAAGTTACAGTTAATTGTTTATTTACACATGGTATCCTCTGCACCATGGAATAAAGTTATAGTTAATTGTTAATTTACACATGGTATCCTCTACAGCAGTTAATCAATTTACAGTTAATTGTTCATTTACACATGCTATCCCCTACAGCAGTTAATAAAGTTATAGTTAATTGTTAATTTACACATGGAATCATATGCAGCAGTTAATGAAGTTACAGTTAATTGTTAATTTACACATGGTACCCTTTACACCGGGGAAAAAGTTGCAGTTAATTGTTAAGATACACATGGTATCCTCTGCACCAGTGAATAACGTTGCAGTTAGTTGTTAATTTAAACATGGTATCCTCTACACCGGGGAATAAAGTTACAGTTAATTGTAAATTTACTCATGGTATCCTCTACAGCAGTGAAAACGTTACAGTTAATTGTTAATTTACACATGGTATCGACTATACCGGGGAAAAAGTTAAACTTAATTGTTAATTTAAACATTGTATCCACTACACTGGTGAATAACGTAACAGTTAAATGTCAATTTACATATGGTATCCTCTACACCGGGGAATAAAGTTACAGATAATTATTAATTTACACATGTTATCCTCTACACCAGGGAATAAAGTTACAGATAATTCTTAATTTACACATGGTATCCTCTACACCAGTGAAAAAAGTTACAGTTATTTCTTAATTTGCGCATGATATCCTCTGCACCGGGGAATAATGTTACATATAATTGTTAATTTACACATGGTATACTCTACACCAGGGAATAAAGTTACAGTTAATTGTTAATTTACACATGGTATCCTCTGCCCCGGGCAATAAAGTTACAGTTAATTGTTAATTTACACATGGTATCCCCCTACCTCAGTTAAGCAAGTTACAGTTAATTGTTAATTTACACATGCTATCCCCTACAACAGTTAATAAAGATAGAGTTAATTGTTAACTTACACGAGGTTTCCTCTACACATGTTAATCAAGTTATAGTTAACTGTTAATTTACAGATGGAATCCTCTACAGCAGTTAATGAAGTTACAGTTAATCATTAATTTACACATGGTATATTCTGCACCGGTGAAAAAAGTCACAGTTAATCGTTAATTTACACATGGCATCCTCTGCACCGGGGAATAAAGTTACAGTTAATTGTTAAATTACACATGGTATCCTCTGCACCGGGGAATAAAGTTACAGTTAATTGTTAATGTACACATGGTATCCTTTACTCCAGGGAATAAAGTTAAAGTTAATTGTTAATTTACACATAGTAACCTCTACAGCAGTTAATAAAGTTGCAGTTAATTGTTAATTTACACATGGTATGCTCCACACCAGGGAATAATGTTACAGTTAATCGTTAATTTACACATGGTATCGTCTACAACGGGGAAAAAGTTAAAGTTAATTGTTAATTTAAACATTAAATCCACTACACCGGGGAATAAAGTTACAGTAAGTTGTTAATTTACACATGGTATCCTCTACACCGGTTAATCAAGTTACAGTTAATTGTTAATTTGCACATGTTATCCTCTGTACCGGGAAGTAAAGTTACAGATAATTGTTAATTTACACCTGGAATAAGCTACACAAGTGAATAAAGTTACAGTTAATCGTTAATTTACACATGGTCTATTCTACACCGGGGAATAAAGTTACAGTTAATTGTTAATTTACCCATGGTATCCTCAACAGCAGTGAAAAAGTTGCAGTTAAGTGTTAATTTACACTTGTTATGCTCTGCACCGAGGAATAAAGTTTCAGAAAATTGTTTATTTACACATGGTATCCTCTCCACCGGTTAATCAAGTTACAGTTAATTGTTAATTTGCACATGTTATCCTCTGTACCGGGAAGTAAAGTTACAGATAATTGTTAATTTACACCTGGAATAAGCTACACAAGTGAATAAAGTTACAGTTAATCGTTAATTTACACATGGTCTATTCTACACCGGGGAATAAAGTTACAGTTAATTGTTAATTTACCCATGGTATCCTCAACAGCAGTGAAAAAGTTGCAGTTAAGTGTTAATTTACACATGTTATGCTCTGCACCGAGGAATAAAGTTTCAGAAAATTGTTTATTTACACATGGTACCCTCTGCACCGGGGAATAAAGTTAAAGTTAACTGTTTATTTACACATGGTATCCTCTGCATCGGCGAATAAAGTTGCAGTTAATTGTAAATTTACACATGGTATCCTCTGCACCGGGGAATAAAGTTACAGTTAATTGTTTATTTACAAATGGTACCCTCTGCACCGGGGAATAAAGTGACAGTTAACTGTTTATTTACACATGGTATCCTCTGCAGCGGGCAATAAAGTTACAGTTCATTGTTAATTTACACATGGTATCCTTTAAACCCGGGAATAAAGTTACAGGTAATTGTTAATTTACACATGGTATTCTCTACAGCAGTTAATAATGTTGCAGTTAATTGTTAATTTACACATGGTATCCTCTGCACAAGTGAATAATGCTACAGTTAATTGTTAATTTACACATGGTATCCTTTACAACAGGGAATACAGTTACAGTTAATTGTTAATTTACTCATGGTATCCTCTAAACCAGAGAAAAAAATTGGAGCAAATTGATAATTTACTGATGCTATCCTCTGCAGCAGTGAATAAAGTTACATTGAATTGTTAATTTACACATGGTATCCTCTACACCGGGGAATACATTTGCAGTTAATTGTTAATTTACACATTGAATCCACTACACCAGGACATAAAGTTACAGGAAATTTGTTATTTAAACATTGTATCCTCTACACCGGGGAATAAAGTTACATTTAATTTAAACATTTTATCCTCTACACCGATGAATAAAGTTACAGTTAATTGTTAATTTACACATGGTATCATCTGCAAGAGTGAATAATGATACGTTAATTTGTTAATTTACGCTTGGTTTACTCTACACCAGGGAATAAAGTTACAGTTAATTGTTAATTTACACATGGAATACGCAACACGAGGGAATAAAGTTACAGTTAATCTTTAATTTAAACATGGTATCCTCTACACCAGGGAAAACATTTGGAGCAAATTGATAATTTACTGAGGCTATCCTCTGCAGCAGTGAATAAAGTTAAAGTTAATTGTTAATTTACACATGGTATCCTCTACACCGGGGAATAATTTACATTGAATTGTTAATTTACACATGGTATCCTCTACACCGGGGATTAAATGTGCAGTTAATTATAAATTTACAGCTGGAATCCACGACACCAGGACATAAAGTTACAGGAAATTGTTAATTTAAACATTGTGTCCTCTACACCAGGGAATAAAGTTGCAGTTAATTGTAAATTTACACATGGTGTCCTCCACACCGTGTAATACAGTTACAGTAAATTGTTAATGTAAACATTGCATCCACTACACCGGGCAATAAAGTTACAGTTAATTGTTAATTTACACATGGCATCCTCTGCACCAGTGAATAATGATACAGTAATTTGTTAATTTACACTTGCTATCCTCGACACCGGGGAATAAAGTTACAGTTAATTGTTTATTTACACATGGTATCCTCTGCACCATGGAATAAAGTTATAGTTAATTGTTAATTTACACATGGTATCCTCTACAGCAGTGAAAAAGTTGAAGTTAATTGTTAATTTACACATGGTATCCTCTGCACCAGGGAATAAAGTTATAGTTAATTGTTAATTTACACATGGTATCCTCTACAGCATTGAAAAATTTGCAGTTAATTGTTAATTTACACATGGTATCCTTTACACCAGTTAATAAAGTTACAGTTAATTGTTAATTTACACATGGTATTCTCTACAGCAGTTAATAAAGTTTCAGTTAATTGTTAATTTACACTTGGTCTCCTCTGCACCATTTAATAAAGTTTCATTTAATTGTTAATTTAAACATGGTATCCTCCACACCGGGGAATTAATTTACAGTTAATTGTTAATTTACACATGGTATCCCCGACAGCGAGGAATACAGTTACAGTTAATGTTTAATTTACACATGGTATCCTCTACACCGGGGAATAATTTACAGTTAATTGTTAATTTACACACGGTATACTCTACATCGGGGAATAATTTACAGTTATTTGTTAATTTACACATGGAATCCACTACACCAGGTAATAATGTTACAGGAAATTGTTAATTTAAACATTGTATCCGCTGCACCAGGGAATAAAATTGAAGTTAATTGTTAATTTAAACATTGTTTGCTCTACACCGTGGAATAAAGTTACAGTTAATTGATAATTTACACATGGTATCCTCTACACCAGGGAATAAAGACACAGTTAATTGTAAATATACACGTTTTATCCTCCTCCCCGGGTAATACAGTTACAGTAAATTGTTAATTTAAACATTGTATCCACTACACCGGGGAATAAATTTACAGTTAATTGTTAATTTAAACATGGTATGCTCTACAACAGGGAATAAAGAGATAGTTAATTGATAATTTACACATGGTATCCTCTACAGCAGTGAAAAAGTTGCAGTTAATTGTTAATTTACACTTGGTATCCTTTACACCGGAGATTAAATTTGCAGTTAATTGTTAATTTACACGTGGTATCCTCTTCCCCCGGGAATAAATTTGCAGTTAATTGTAAATTTACGCATGGAATCCACTACAGCAGGGAATAAAGTTACAGGAAATTGTTAATTTAAACATTGTATCCTCTTCCCCCGGGAATAAATTTGCAGTTAAATGTTAATTTAAACATTGTATCCACAACACCGGGGAATAAAGTTGCAGTTAATTGATAACTTACTCATGGTATCCTCTACACCGGGGAATAAATTTGCAGTTAATTGTTAATTTACACATGGAATCCACTACACCAGGTAATAATGTTACAGGAAATTGTTAATTTAAACATTGTATCCGCTGCACCGGGGACTAAAATTGAAGTTAATTGTTAATTTAAACATTGTTTGCTCTACACTGTGGAATAAAGTTACAGTTAATTGATAATTTACACATGGTATCCTCTACACCAGGGAATAAAGACACAGTTAATTGTAAATTTACACGTTTTATCCTCCTCCCCGGGTAATACAGTTACAGTAAATTGTTAATTTAAACATTGTATCCACTACACCGGGGAATAAATTTACAGTTAATTGTTAATTTACACATGGTATCCTCTGCACCATTGAATAATGATACAGCAATTTGTTAATTTACACATGGTATCCTTTACACAAGTGAATAAAGTTACAGTTAATTGTTAATTTAAACATGGTATCCTCCACACCAGGGAATAAATTTACAGTTAATTGTTAATTTACACATGGTATCCCCGACAGCGAGGAATACAGTTACAGTTAATATTTAATTTACACATGGTATCCTCTACACCGGGGAATAATTTACAGTTATTTGTTAATTTACACATGTTATCCTCTACATCGGGGAACAATTTACCGTTAATTGTTAATTTACACAAGGTATTCGCTACAGCAGTTAAACAAGTTGCAGTTAATTGTTAATTTACACTTGGTATCCTCTACACCGGAGATTAAACTTGCAGTAAATTGTTAATTTAAACGTGGTATCCTCTTCACCCGGGAATAAATTTGCAGTTAATTGTAAATTTACACATGGAATCCACTACACCAGGGAATAAAGCTACAGGAAATTGTTAATTTAAACATTGTATCGTCGACACCGGGGAATAAAGTTGCAGTTAATTGATAACTTACACATGGTATCCTCTACACCGGGGAATACATTTGCAGTTAATTGTTAATTTACACATGGAATCCACTACACCAGGTAATAAAGTTACAGGAAATTGTTAATTTAAACATTGTATCCGCTGCACCGTGGACTAAAATTGAAGTTAATTGTTAATTAAAAATTGTTTGCTCTACACCGTGGAATAAAGTTACAGTTAATTGATAATTTACACATGGTATCCTCTACACCAGGGAATAAAGACACAGTTAATTGTAAATTTACACGTTTTATCCTCCTCCCCGGGTAATACAGTTACAGTAAATTGTTAATTTAAACATTGTATCCACTACACCGGGGAATAAATTTACAGTTAATTGTTAATTTAATAATGGTATGCTCTACAACAGGGAATAAAGTGACAGTTAATTGTTAATTTACACATGGTATCCTCTACACCGGGAAAAAAGTTACAGTTAAATGTTAATTTACACATGGTGTCCTCTGTACCGGGGAATAAAGTTACAGTTAATTGTTAATTTACACATGGTATCCTCTACATCAGTGAATAAACACACAATTAATTGTAAATTTACACGAGGTATCCTCCACACCGGGTAATACAGTTACAGTAAATTTTTAATTTAAACATTGTATCCTCTACACCGGGGAATAAAGTTACAGTTAAGTGTTAATTTAAACATTTTATCCACTACACCGGGTGATAAAGATCCAGTTAATTGTCAATTTACATATGGTATCCTCTGCACCGGGAAATATAGTAACAGTTAATTGTTAATTTAAACATTTTATCCTCTACAGCGGGGAATAAAGTTACACTTAATTGTTAATTTACACATGGTATCCTCTGCACCTGTGAATAAAGTTACAGTAAATTTGTTAATTTACGCATGGTATCCGCTGCACCGGGGAATAATGTTACAGTTAATTGTTATTTTACGCATGGTATCCTCCACAGCAGTGAATAAATTGACATTTAATTGTTAATTTACACAAAGTATCCTCTACAGCAGTGAATAAAGTTACAGTTAACTGTTAACTTACACATGGTATCCTCTACACCGGGGAATAAATTTGCAGTTAATTGTTAATTTACACATGGAATCCACTACGCCAGGTAATAAAGTTACAGGAAATTGTTAATTTAAACATTGTATCCGCTGCACCGGGGACTAAAATTGAAGTTAATTGTTAATTTAAAAATTGTTTGCTCTACACCGTGGAATAAAGTTACAGTTAATTGATAATTTACAAATGGTATCCTCTACACCAGGGAATTAAGACGCAGTTAATTGTAAATTTACACGTTTTATCCTCCTCCCCGGGTAATACAGTTACAGTAAATTGTTAATTTAAACATTGTGTCCACTACACCGGGGAATAGATTTACAGTTAATTGTTAATTTAATCATGGTATGCTCTACAACAGGGAATACAGTGACAGTTAATTGTTAATTTACACATGGTATCCTCTACAGCAGTGAAAAAGTTGCAGTTAATTGTTAATTTACACATGATATCCTCTACACCGGGAAAAAAGTTACAGTTAAATGTTAATTTACACATGGTGTCCTCTGTATCGGGGAATAATGTTACAGTTAATTGTTAATTTACACATGGTATCCTCTGCACCTTGCAATACAGTTACATTTAATTGTTAATTTACACATGGTATCCTTTACAACAGTTAATAAAGTTACAGTTAATTGTTAATTTACACAAGGTATTCTCTACAGCTGTTAATAAAGTTGCAGTTAATTGTTAATTTACACTTGGTATCCTCTGCACCATTGAATAATGTTACAGTTAATTGTTAATTTACACATGGTATCCTTTATACATGTGCATAAAGTTACAGTTAATTGTTAATTTAAACATGGTATCCTCCACACCAGTGAATAAATTTACAGTTAATTGTTAATTTACACATGGTATCCCCGACAGCGAGGAATACAGTTACAGTTAATAGTTTATTTACACATGGTATCCTCTACACCGGGGAATAATTCACAATTAATTTTTAATTTACACATGAATTCCTCTACACCGGGGAATAAAGTTACAGTTAATTGTTAATTTACACATGGTATCCTCTACACCAGGGAATAAAGTTACAGTGAATGTTAATTTACAAATGGTATCCTCTAAACCGGAGATTACATTTGCAGTTAATCGTTAATTTACACGTGGTATCCTCTACACCGGGGAATAAATTTGCAGTTAATTGTAAATTTACACATGGAATCCACTACACCAGGGAATAAAGTTACAGGAAATTGTTAATTTAAACATTGTATCCTCGACACCGGGGAATAAAGTTGCAGTTAATTGATAACTTACACATGGTATCCTCTACACAGGGGAATAAATTTGCAGTTAATTGTTAATTTACACATGGAATCCACTACACCAGGTAATAAATTACAGGAAATTGTTATTTTAAACACTGTATCCTCTACACCGGGGACTAAAATTGAATTTAATTGTTAATTTAAACATTGTATGCTCTACACCGTGGAATAAAGTTACAGTTAATTGATATTTTACACGTGGTATCCTCTACACCAGGCAATAAAGACACAGTTAATTGTAAATTTACACGAGGTATCCTCCACACCGGATAATACAGTTACAGTAAATTGTTAATTTAAACATTGTATCCTCTACACCGGGGAATAAAGTTACAGTTAAGTGTTAATTTAAACATTTTATCCACTACACCGGGTGATAAAGATCCAGTTAATTGTCAATTTACATATGGAATCCTCTGCACCAGGAAATATAGTAATAGTTAATTGTTAATTTAAACATTTTATCCTCTACAGCGGGGAATAAAGTTACAGTTACTTGATAATTTACACATGGTATCCTCTGCACCTGTGAATAAAGTTACAGTAATTTGTTAATTTACACATGGTATCCTCTGCACCAGGGAATAAAGTTATAGTTAATTGTTAATTTACACATGGTATCCTCTACAGCAGTAAATAAAGTTACAGTTAATTGTTAATTTAAACATGGTATTCTCTACAGCAGTTAATAAAGTTTCAGTTAATTGTTAATTTACACTTGGTATCCTCTGCACCAGTGAATAATGTTACAGTTAATTGTTAATTTACACATGGTATCCTTTACACAAGTGAATAAAGTTACAGTTAATTGTTAATTTAAACATGGTATCCTCCACACCAGTGAATAAATTTACAGTTAATTGTTAATTTACACATGGTATCCCCGACAGCGAGGAATACAGTTACAGTTAATGTTTAATTTACACATGGTATCCTCTACACCGGGGAATAATTTACAGTTATTTGTTAATTTACACATGTTATCCTCTGCATCGGGGAATAATTTACAGTTAATTGTTAATTTACACATGGTATCCTCTATACATGTGCATAAAGTTACAGTTAATTGTTAATTTAAACATGGTATCCTCCACACCAGTGAAAAAATTTACAGTTAATTGTTAATTTACACATGGTATCCCCGACAGCGAGGAATACAGTTACAGTTAATAGTTTATTTACACATGGTATCCTCTACACCGGGGAATAATTTACGTTTAATTATTAATTTACACAAGGTATCCTCTACACCGGGGAATAATTCACAAGTAATTTTTAATTTACACATGAATTCCTCTACACCGGGGAATAAAGTTACAGTTAATTGTTAATTTACACATGGTATCCTCTACACCAGGGAATAAAGTTACAGTGAATGTTAATTTACAAATGGTATCCTCTAAACCGGAGATTACATTTGCAGTTAATCGTTAATTTACACGTGGTATCCTCTACACCGGGGAATAAAGTTACAGTTAAGTGTTAATTTAAACATTTTATCCACTACACCGGGTGATAAAGATCCAGTTAATTGTCAATTTACATATGGAATCCTCTGCACCAGGAAATATAGTAATAGTTAATTGTTAATTTAAACATTTTATCCTCTACAGCGGGGAATAAAGTTACAGTTACTTGATAATTTACACATGGTATCCTCTGCACCTGTGAATAAAGTTACAGTAATTTGTTAATTTACACATGGTATCCTCTGCACCAGGGAATAAAGTTATAGTTAATTGTTAATTTACACATGGTATCCTCTACAGCAGTTAATAAAGTTACAGTTAATTGTTAATTTAAACATGGTATTCTCTACAGCAGTTAATACAGTTTCAGTTAATTGTTAATTTACACTTGGTATCCTCTGCACCAGTGAATAATGTTACAGTTAATTGTTAATTTACACATGGTATCCTTTACACAAGTGAATAAAGTTACAGTTAATTGTTAATTTAAACATGGTATCCTCCACACCAGGGAATAAATTTACAGTTAATTGTTAATTTACACATGGTATCCCCGACAGCGAGGAATACAGTTACAGTTAATGTTTAATTTACACATGGTATCCTCTACACCGGGGAATAATTTACAGTTATTTGTTAATTTACACAAGGTATTCTCTACAGCAGTTAAAAAAGTTGCAGTTAATTGTTAATTTACACTTGGTATCCTCTACACCGGAGATTAAATTTGCAGTAAATTGTTAATTTAAACGTGGTATCCTCTTCCCCCGGGAATAAATTTGCAGTTAATTGTAAATTTACACATGGAATCCACTACACCAGGGAATAAAGTTACAGGAAATTGTTAATTTAAACATTGTATCCTCGACACCGGGGAATAAAGTTGCAGTTAATTGATAACTTACACATGGTATCCTCTACACAGGGGAATAAATTTGCAGTTAATTGTTAATTTACACATGGAATCCACTACACCAGGTAATAAAGTTACAGGAAATTGTTAATTTAAACATTGTATCCGCTGCACCGGGGACTAAAATTGAAGTTAATTGTTAATTTAAAAATTGTTTGCTCTACACCGTGGAATAAAGTTACAGTTAATTGATAATTTACACATGGTATCCTCTACACCAGGGAATAAAGACACAGTTAATTGTAAATTTACACGTTTTATCCTCCTCCCCGGGTAATACAGTTACAGTAAATTGTTAATTTAAACATTGTATCCACTACACCGGGGAATAAATTTACAGTTAATTGTTAATTTAATAATGGTATGCTCTACAACAGGGAATAAAGTGACAGTTAATTGTTAATTTACACATGGTATCCTCTACAGCAGTGAAAAAGTTGCAGTTAATTGTTAATTTACACATGATATCCTCTACACCGGGAAAAAAGTTACAGTTAAATGTTAATTTACACATGGTGTCCTCTGTACCGGGGAATAAAGTTACAGTTAATTGTTAATTTACATATGGTATCCTCTACATCAGTGAATAAACACACAATTAATTGTAAATTTACACGAGGTATCCTCCACACCGGGTAATACAGTTACAGTAAATTTTTAATTTAAACATTGTATCCTCTACACCGGGGAATAAAGTTACAGTTAAGTGTTAATTTAAACATTTTATCCACTACACCGGGTGATAAAGATCCAGTTAATTGTCAATTTACATATGGTATCCTCTGCACCGGGAAATATAGTAACAGTTAATTGTTAATTTAAACATTTTATCCTCTACAGCGGGGAATAAAGTTACAGTTACTTGATAATTTACACATGGTATCCTCTGCACCAGGGAATAAAGTTATAGTTAATTGTTAATTTACACATGGTATCCTCTACAGCAGTTAATAAAGTTACAGTTAATTGTTAATTTAAACATGGTATTCTCTACAGCAGTTAATAAAGTTTCAGTTAATTGTTAATTTACACTTGGTATCCTCTGCACCAGTGAATAATGTTACAGTTAATTGTTAATTTACACATGGTATCCCCGACAGCGAGGAATACAGTTACAGTTAATGTTTAATTTACACATGGTATCCTCTACACCGGGGAATAATTTACAGTTATTTGTTAATTTACACAAGGTATTCTCTACAGCAGTTAAAAAAGTTGCAGTTAATTGTTAATTTACACTTGGTATCCTCTACACCGGAGATTAAATTTGCAGTAAATTGTTAATTTAAACGTGGTATCCTCTTCCCCCGGGAATAAATTTGCAGTTAATTGTAAATTTACACATGGAATCCACTACACCAGGGAATAAAGTTACAGGAAATTGTTAATTTAAACATTGTATCCTCTACACCGGGGAATAAAGTTGCAGTTAATTGATAACTTACACATGGTATCCTCTACACCGGGGAATAAATTTGCAGTTAATTGTTAATTTACACATGGAATCCACTACACCAGGTAATAAAGTTACAGGAAATTGTTAATTTAAACATTGTATCCGCTGCACCGGGGACTAAAATTGAAGTTAATTGTTAATTTAAAAATTGTTTGCTCTACACCGTGGAATAAAGTTACAGTTAATTGATAATTTACACATGGTATCCTCTACACCAGGGAATAAAGACACAGTTAATTGTAAATTTACACGTTTTATCCTCCTCCCCGGGTAATACAGTTACAGTAAATTGTTAATTTAAACATTGTATCCACTACACCGGGGAATAAATTTACAGTTAATTGTTAATTTAATAATGGTATGCTCTACAACAGGGAATAAAGTGACAGTTAATTGTTAATTTACACATGGTATCCTCTACAGCAGTGAAAAAGTTGCAGTTAATTGTTAATTTACACATGATATCCTCTACACCGGGAAAAAAGTTACAGTTAAATGTTAATTTACACATGGTGTCCTCTGTACCGGGGAATAAAGTTACAGTTAATTGTTAATTTACACATGGTATCCTCTACATCAGTGAATAAACACACAATTAATTGTAAATTTACACAAGGTATCCTCCACACCGGGTAATACAGTTACAGTAAATTTTTAATTTAAACATTGTATCCTCTACACCGGGGAATAAAGTTACAGTTAAGTGTTAATTTAAACATTTTATCCACTACACCGGGTGATAAAGATCCAGTTAATTGTCAATTTACATATGGTATCCTCTGCACCGGGAAATATAGTAACAGTTAATTGTTAATTTAAACATTTTATCCTCTACAGCGGGGAATAAAGTTACACTTAATTGTTAATTTACCCATGGTATCCTCTGCACCTGTGAAACAAGTTACAGTAAATTTGTTAATTTACGCATGGTATCCGCTGCACCGGGGAATAATGTTACAGTTAATTGTTATTTTACGCATGGTATCCTCTACAGCAGTGAATAAATTGACATTTAATTGTTAATTTACACAAAGTATCCTCTACAGCAGTGAAGAAAGTTACAGTTAATTGTTAATTTCCACATGGTATCCTCTGCACCAGTGAATAAAGTTACAGTTAATTGATAATTTATACATGGTATCCTCTACACCAGGGAATAAAGACACAGTTAATTGTAAATTTACACGTTTTATCCTCCTCCCCAGGTAATACAGTTACAGTAAATTGTTAATTTAAACATTGTATCCACTACACCGGGGAATAAATTTACAGTTAATTGTTAATTTAATCATGGTATGCTCTACAACAGGGAATACAGTGACAGTTAATTGTTAATTTACACATGGTATCCTCTACAGCAGTGAAAAAGTTGCAGTTAATTGTTAATTTACACATGATATCCTCTACACCGGGAAAAAAGTTACAGTTAAATGTTAATTTACACATGGTGTCCTCTGTATCGGGGAATAAAGTTACAGTTAATTGTTAATTTACACATGGTATCCTCTGCACCTTGCAATACAGTTACATTTAATTGTTAATTTACACATGGTATCCTTTACAACAGTTAATAAAGTTACAGTTAATTGTTAATTTACACAAGGTATTCTCTACAGCTGTTAATAAAGTTGCAGTTAATTGTTAATTTACACTTGGTATCCTCTGCACCATTGAATAATGTTACAGTTAATTGTTAATTTACACATGGTATCCTCTACACCGGGGAATAAATTTACAGTTAATTGTTAATTTACACATGGTATCCCCGACAGCGAGGAATACAGTTACAGTTAATAGTTTATTTACACATGGTATCCTCTACACCGGGGAATAATTTACGTTTAATTATTAATTTACACAAGGTATCCTCTACACCGGGGAATAATTCACAAGTAATTTTTAATTTACACATGAATTCCTCTACACCGGGGAATAAAGTTACAGTTAATTGTTAATTTACACATGGTATCCTCTACACCAGGGAATAAAGTTACAGTGAATGTTAATTTACAAATGGTATCCTCTAAACCGGAGATTACATTTGCAGTTAATCGTTAATTTACACGTGGTATCCTCTACACCGGGGAATAAAGTTACAGTTAAGTGTTAATTTAAACATTTTATCCACTACACCGGGTGATAAAGATCCAGTTAATTGTCAATTTACATATGGAATCCTCTGCACCAGGAAATATAGTAATAGTTAATTGTTAATTTAAACATTTTATCCTCTACAGCGGGGAATAAAGTTACAGTTACTTGATAATTTACACATGGTATCCTCTGCACCTGTGAATAAAGTTACAGTAATTTGTTAATTTACACATGGTATCCTCTGCACCAGGGAATAAAGTTATAGTTAATTGTTAATTTACACATGGTATCCTCTACAGCAGTTAATAAAGTTACAGTTAATTGTTAATTTAAACATGGTATCCTCTGCACCAGTGAATAATGTTACAGTTAATTGTTAATTTACACATGGTATCCTTTACACAAGTGAATAAAGTTACAGTTAATTGTTAATTTAAACATGGTATCCTCTACACCGGGGAATAATTTACAGTTATTTGTTAATTTACACATGGTATCCTCTACACCGGGGAATAATTTACAGTTAATTGTTAATTTACACAAGGTATTCTCTACAGCAGTTAAAAAAGTTGCAGTTAATTGTTAATTTACACTTGGTATCCTCTACACCGGAGATTAAATTTGCAGTAAATTGTTAATTTAAACGTGGTATCCTCTTCCCCCGGGAATAAATTTGCAGTTAATTGTAAATTTACACATGGAATCCACTACACCAGGGAATAAAGTTACAGGAAATTGTTAATTTAAACATTGTATCCTCGACACCGGGGAATAAAGTTGCAGTTAATTGATAACTTACACATGGTATCCTCTACACCGGGGAATAAATTTGCAGTTAATTGTTAATTTAATAATGGTATGCTCTACAACAGGGAATAAAGTGACAGTTAATTGTTAATTTACACATGGTATCCTCTACAGCAGTGAGAAAGTTGCAGTTAATTGTTAATTTACACATGATATCCTCTACACCGGGAAAAAAGTTACAGTTAAATGTTAATTTACACATGGTATCCTCTACATCAGTGAATAAACACACAATTAATTGTAAATTTACACGAGGTATCCTCCACACCGGGTAATACAGTTACAGTAAATTTTTAATTTAAACATTGTATCCTCTACACCGGGGAATAAAGTTACAGTTAAGTGTTAATTTAAACATTTTATCCACTACACCGGGTGATAAAGATCCAGTTAATTGTCAATTTACATATGGTATCTTCTGCACCGGGAAATAGAGTAACAGTTAATTGTTAATTTAAACATTTTATCCTCTACAGCGGGGAATAAAGTTACACTTAATTGTTAATTTACCCATGGTATCCTCTGCACCTGTGAAACAAGTTACAGTAAATTTGTTAATTTACGCATGGTATCCGCTGCACCGGGGAATAATGTTACAGTTAATTGTTATTTTACGCATGGTATCCTCTACAGCAGTGAATAAATTGACATTTAATTGTTAATTTACACAAAGTATCCTCTACAGCAGTGAAGAAAGTTACAGTTAATTGTTAATTTACACATGGTATCCTCTGCACCAGTGAATAATGTTACAGTTAATTGATAATTTATACATGGTATCCTCTACACCAGGGAATAAAGACACAGTTAATTGTAAATTTACACGTTTTATCCTCCTCCCCGGGTAATACAGTTACAGTAAATTGTTAATTTAAACATTGTATCCACTACACCGGGGAATAAATTTACAGTTAATTGTTAATTTAATCATGGTATGCTCTACAACAGGGAATACAGTGACAGTTAATTGTTAATTTACACATGGTATCCTCTACAGCAGTGAAAAAGTTGCAGTTAATTGTTAATTTACACATGATATCCTCTACACCGGGAAAAAAGTTACAGTTAAATGTTAATTTACACATGGTGTCCTCTGTATCGGGGAATAAAGTTACAGTTAATTGTTAATTTACACATGGTATCCTCTGCACCTTGCAATACAGTTACATTTAATTGTTAATTTACACATGGTATCCTTTACAACAGTTAATAAAGTTAAAGTTAATTGTTAATTTACACAAGGTATTCTCTACAGCTGTTAATAAAGTTGCAGTTAATTGTTAATTTACACTTGGTATCCTCTGCACCATTGAATAATGTTACAGTTAATTGTTAATTTACACATGGTATCCTTTATACATGTGCATAAAGTTACAGTTAATTGTTAATTTAAACATGGTATCCTCCACACCAGTGAATAAATTTACAGTTAATTGTTAATTTACACATGGTATCCCCGACAGCGAGGAATACAGTTACAGTTAATAGTTTATTTACACATGGTATCCTCTACACCGGGGAATAATTTACGTTTAATTATTAATTTACACAAGGTATCCTCTACACCGGGGAATAATTCACAATTAATTTTTAGTTTACACATGAATTCCTCTACACCGGGGAATAAAGTTACAGTTAATTGTTAATTTACACATGGTATCCTCTACACCAGGGAATAACGTTACAGTGAATGTTAATTTACAAATGGTATCCTCTAAACCGGAGATTACATTTGCAGTTAATCGTTAATTTACACGTGGTATCCTCTACACCGGGGAATAAATTTGCAGTTAATTGTAAATTTACACATGGAATCCACTACACCAGGGAATAAAGTTACAGGAAATTGTTAAGTTAAACATTGTATCCTCTACACCGGGGAATACATTTGCAGTTAATTGTTAATTTACACATGGAATCCACTACACCAGGTAATAAATTACAGGAAATTGTTATTTTAAACACTGTATCCTCTACACCAGGGACTAAAATTGAATTTAATTGTTAATTTAAACATTGTATGCTCTACACCGTGGAATAAAGTTACAGTTAATTGATATTTTACACATGGTATCCTGTACACCAGGCAATAAAGACACAGTTAATTGTAAATTTACTCGAGGTATCCTCCACACCGGATAATACAGTTACAGTAAATTGTTAATTTAAACATTGTATCCTCTACACCGGGGAATAAAGTTACAGTTAAGTGTTAATTTAAACATTTTATCCACTACACCGGGTGATAAAGATCCAGTTAATTGTCAATTTACATATGGAATCCTCTGCACCAGGAAATATAGTAATAGTTAATTGTTAATTTAAACATTTTATCCTCTACAGCGGGGAATAAAGTTACAGTTACTTGATAATTTACACATGGTATCCTCTGCACCTGTGAATAAAGTTACAGTAATTTGTTAATTTACGCATGGTATCCGCGGCACCGGGCAATAATGTTACAGTTAATTGTTATTTTACACATGGTATCCTCTACAGCAGTGAATAAATTTACAGTTAATTGTTAATTTACACAAATTATCCTCTACAGCAGTGAATAAATTGACAGTTAATTGTTAATTTACACATGTTTTCCTCCACACAAGGAACAAAAGATACAGTTAAATTTTAATTCACACATGGTATTCTCAACACCGGTAAATAAAGTTGCAGTTAAATGTAAATTTACACATGGTATCCTCTACACCGGGGAATAAAGTTACAGTTAATTGTTAATTTACATATGATATCTTCTGCACCGGGGATTAAAGTTACTGTTAATTGTTAAGTTACACATGGTATCCTGGACACCGGGGAAGAAAGTTACAGTTAATTGTTAATTTACACATGGAATCCTCTACAGCAGTGAATGAAGTTACAGTTGATTGTTAATTTACGCATGGAATACTCTACACCAGTGAGTAAAGTTACAGATAATTGTTAATTTACACATGGTGTCCTCGACACCGGGGAAAAAGTAACAGTTAAATGTTAATTTAAACATTGTTCCCACAACACCGGGGAATAAAGTTGCAGTATTTTTTTAATTCACACAAGGTATTCTCTACACCGGGGAATAAAGTTACAGTATTTTTTTAATTCACACAAGGTATCCTCTACACCGGGGAATAAAGTTACAGTTAATTGTTAATTTACATATGGTGTCCTCAACACCGGGGAATAAAGTTACAGTTAATTATTAATATAAACAATGTATCCACTGCACCGGGGAATAAAGTTACAGTAAATTGTTAATTTACACATGGTATACTCTGCACCAGTGAATAAAGTTACAGTAAATTGTTAATTTACACATGATATCCTCTGCACCAGGGAATAAAGTTACAGTAAATTGTCAATTTACATATGGTATACTCTACACCGGGGTATAAAGTTACAGTTAATTGTTAATTTAAACATAGTATCCACTACACCGCGGAATAAAGTTACCGTTAATTGTTAATTTACATGGGGTGTCTTCTACACCGGGGAATAAAGTTACAGTTAATTGTTAATTTACACATGGTATCCTCGACACCAGGGAATAAAGTTACAGTTAATTGTTAATTTACACATGGTAACCCCGACAGCATTTAATAAATTACAGTTAATCGTTAATTTACAAATGGAATCCTCTACACCAGGGAATAAAGTTACAGATAATTGTTAATTTAAACATGGTGTCCTCTACACCGGGGAAAAAAGTTACAGTTAATTGTTAATTTACAAATTGTATTCACTACAGCAGTGAAAAAGTTACAGTTATTTGTTAAATTAAACATTGTATCCACAACGCCGTGGAATAAAGTTACAGTAATTTGTTAATTCACACAAGGTATTCTCTACACCGGTAAATAATGTTACAGTTAATTGGTAATTTACACATGGTATCCTCCACACCAGGGAAAAAAGTTACAGTTAATCGTTAATTTACACATGGAATACTCTACACCGTGCAATAAAGTAACATTTAATTGTTAATTTAAACATGGTATCCTCTACACCGTGGAAAAAAGTTACAGTAAATTGTTAATTTACACATTGTATCCACTACAGCAGCGAAAAAGTTACAGTTAATACTTAATTTACACATGGTATCCTCTACACCGGGGAAAAAGTTACAGTTAATTGTTAATTTAAACATTATATCCACTCCACCGGGGAATATAGTTACAGTAAGTTGTTAATTTACACATGGTATCCTCTACACCACGGAATAAAGTTACAGTTAATTGTTAATTTACACATGGTATCCACTACAGCAGCGAAAAAATTACAGTCAATTGTTAATTTACACATTGTATCCACTCCACCGGGGAATAAAGTTAAAGTAAGTTGTTAATTTACACATGGTGTCCTCTACAACGGGGATTAAAGTTACAGTTAATTGTTAATTTACACATGGGATCCTCTATACCGGGGAAAAAGTTAAAGTTAATTGTTAATTTAAACATTGTATCCACTCCAACGGGGAATAAAGTTAAAGTAAGTTGTTAATTTACACATGGTATCCTCTACACCGGGGATTAAAGTTACAGTTAATTGTTAATTTACACATGGTATCCTCCACACCGGGGAAAAAGTTACAGTTAATTGTTAATTTAAACATTGTATCCACTCCACCGGGGATTAAAGTTACAGTTAATTGTTAATTTACACATGATATCCTCTGCAGCAGTTAATCAAGTTACAGTTAATTGTTCATTTACAAATGCTATCCTCTGCACCAGTGAATAAATTTACAGTTAAGTATTAATTTACACATGGCATCCCCTACAGCAGTTAATCAAGTTACAGTTAATTGTTCTTTTACACATGCTATCCTCCACAGCAGTGAATAAATTTACAGTTAATTATTAATTTACACACGGTATCCTCTACACCGGGGAATAAAGTAACAGATAATTGTTAATTTACACATGGTATCCTCTACACCTTGGAATAAAGTTACAGTTAATTGTTAATTTACACATGGTCTCCTCTGCATCAGGAAATAAATTTAAAGATAATTGTTATTTTACACATTGTATCCACTACACCGAGGAATAAAGTTACAGTTAATTGTAAATTTACACCTGGTGTCCTCTACACCAGGGATTAGAGTTACAGTTAATTGTTAATTTACACATGCTATCCTCTGCACCAGGGAATAAAGTGACAGTTAATTGTTAATTTACACATGCTATCCAATGCACCAGGGAATGAAGTTACATATAATTGTTAATTTACACTTGGTATCCTGTGCACCAGGGAAACAAGTTACAGTTAATTGTTAATTTACACATGGTATCCTCTACACCGCTGAATAAAGTTACAGTTAATTGTTAATTTACACATGGTATCCACTACAGCAGCGAAAAAATTACAGTTAATTGTTAATTTACACATTGTATCCACTCCACCGGGGAATAAAGTTACAGTAAGTTGTTAATTTACACATGGTGTCCTCTACACCGGGGATTAAAGTTACAGTTAATTGTTAATTTACACATGGTATCCTCTACAGCAGTTAATCAAGTTACAGTTAATTGTTCTTTTACACATGCTATCCTCAACAGCAGTGAATAAAGTTACAGTTAATTGTTAATTTACACATGGTATTCTCTACACCAGGAATAAAGTTACAGTAAATTGTTAATTTACATATGGTATCCTCTACACCTGTGAATAAAGTTGCAGTTTATTGTTAATTTACACATGGTTTCCTCTGCATCAGGAAATAAATTTAAAGATAATTGTTATATTACACATTGTATCCACTACACCGAGGAATAAAGTTACAGTTAATTGTTAATTTACACCTGGTGTCCTCTACACCAGGGATGAGAGTTACAGTTAATTGTTAATTTACACATGCTATCCAATGCACCAGAGAATGAATTTACAGATAATTGTTAATTTACACATGATATCCTCTGCACCAGGGAAACAAGTTACTGTTAATTGTTAATTTAAACATAGCATACACTACACCGGGAATAAAGTTACAGTAAATTGTTAATTTACACATGGTATCCTCTGCACCGCGGAATAAAGTTACAGTTAAGTGATAATTTAAACATAGTATCCTCGACACCGCGGAATAAAGTTACAGTTAAGTGTTAATTTCAACATAGTGTCCACTACACCGGTGCAAAAAAGTTACAGTTAATTGTCAATTTACATATGGTATACTCTACACCGGGGAATAAAGTTACAGTTAATTGTTAATTTACACATTGTATCCTCTACACCAGGGAATAAAATTACAGTTAATTGTTAATTTACATATGGTATCCTCAGCATCGGGAAATAAAGTTATAGTTATTTGTTAATTTACACATGGTATCCTCTACACCGGTGAATAAAGTTACAGTTAATTGTTAATTTTCACATGGTATCCTCTGCACCATGGAATAAAGTTATAGTTAATTGTTAATTTACACATGGTATCCTCTACAGCAGTGAAAAAGTTGCAGTTAATTGTTAAATTAAACATTGTATCCACGACACCGGGGCATAAAGTTACAGTAATTTGTTAATTTACACATGGTATCCTCTGCACCGGGGAAATAGTTACAGTTAATTGTTAATTTACACATGGTATTCCCCACACAAGGAACAAAAGTTACAGTTAAATTTTAATTTACACGTGGTATTCTCGACAACGGTAAATAATGTTACAGTTAATTGTTAATTTACACATGGTATCCTCTGCACCAGTGAATAATGATAGAGTAAATTGTTAATTTACGCTTGGTATCCTCTACACCGGTGAATAAAGTTACAGTTAATTGTTAATTTACACATGGTATCCTCTGCACCATGGAATAAAGTTATAGTTAATTGTTAATTTACACATGGTATCCTCTACAGCAGTGAAAAAGTTGCAGTTAATTGTTAATTTACACATGGTATCCTCTACACCGGGAATAAAGTTACAGCTAATTGTTAATTTACACATGGTATCCTCTGCACCATGGAATAAAGTTATAGTTAATTGTTAATTTACACATGGTATCCTCTACAGCAGTGAAAAAGTTGCAGTTAATTGTTAATTTACACATGGTATCCTCTACACCGGGAATAAAGTTACAGCTAATTGTTAATTTACACATGGTATCCTCTGCACCATGGAATAAAGTTATAGTTAATTGTTAATTTACACATGGTATCCTTTACACCAGTTAATAAAGTTACAGTTAATTGTTAATTTAAACATGGTATCCTCCACACCAGGGAATAAATTTACAGTTAATTGTTAATTTACACATGTTATCCCCGACAGCGAGGAATACAGTTACAGTTAATGTTTAATTTACACATGGTATCCTCTACACCGGAGAATAATTTACAGTTAATTGTTAATTTACACATGGTATACTCTACATCGGGGAATAATTTACAGTTAATTGTTATTTTACACAAGGTATTCTCTACAGCAGTTAAAAAAGTTGCAGTTAATTGTTAATTTACACTCGGTATCCTCTACACCGGAGATTAAATTTGCAGTTAATTTTTAATTTACACGTGGTATCCTCTTCCCCCGGGAATAAATTTGCAGTTAATTGTAAATTTACACATGGAATCCACTACAGCAAGGAATAAAGTTACAGGAAACCGTTAATTTAAACATTGTATCCTCTTCCCCCGGGAATAAATTTGCAGTTAATTGTAAATTTACACATGGAATCCATTACACCAGGGAATAAAGTTACAGGAAATTGTTAATTTAAACATTGTATCCTCTGCACCGGGGAATAAAGTTGCAGTTAATTGATAACTTACACATGGTATCCTCTACACCGGGAATAAAGTTACAGCTAATTGTTAATTTACACATGGTATCCTCTGCACCATGGAATAAAGTTATAGTTAATTGTTAATTTACACATGGTATCCTTTACACCAGTTAATAAAGTTACAGTTAATTGTTAATTTACACATGGTATTCTCTACAGCAGTTAATAAAGTTTCAGTTAATTGTTAATTTGCACTTGGTCTCCACTGCACCAGTTAATAAAGTTTCAGTTAATTGTTAATTTAAACATGGTATCCTCCACACAAGGGAATAAATTTACAGTTAATTGTTAATTTACACACGGTATCCTCTACACCGGGGAATAAAGTAACAGATAATTGTTAATTTACACATGGTATCCTCTACACCTGGGAATAAAGTTACAGTTAATTGTTAATTTACACATGGTCTCCTCTGCATCAGGAAATACATTTAAAGATAATTGTTATTTTACACATTGTATCCACTACACCGAGGAATAAAGTTACAGTTAATTGTAAATTTACACCTGGTGTCCTCTACACCAGGGATTAGAGTTACAGTTAATTGTTAATTTACACATGCTATCCTCTGCACCAGGGAATAAAGTGACAGTTAATTGTTAATTTACACATGCTATCCAATGCACCAGGGAATGAAGTTACATATAATTGTTAATTTACACTTGGTATCCTGTGCACCAGGGAAACAAGTTACAGTTAATTGTTAATTTACACATGGTATCCTCTACACCGCTGAATAAAGTTACAGTTAATTGTTAATTTACACATGGTATCCACTACAGCAGCGAAAAAATTACAGTTAATTGTTAATTTACACATTGTATCCACTCCACCGGGGAATAAAGTTACAGTAAGTTGTCAATTTACACATGGTGTCCTCTACACCGGGGATTAAAGTTACAGTTAATTGTTAATTTACACATGGTATCCTCTACAGCAGTTAATCAAGTTACAGTTAATTGTTCATTTACACATGCTATCCTCTGCACCAGTGAATAAAGTTAAAGTTAATTATTAATTTACACATGGTATCCCCTACAGCAGTTAATCAAGTTACAGTTAATTGTTCTTTTACACATGCTATCCTCAACAGCAGTGAATAAAGTTACAGTTAATTGTTAATTTACACATGGTATTCTCTACACCAGGAATAAAGTTACAGTAAATTGTTAATTTACATATGGTATCCTCTACACCTGTGAATAAAGTTGCAGTTTATTGTTAATTTACACATGGTCTCCTCTGCATCAGGAAATAAATTTAAAGATAATTGTTATATTACACATTGTATCCACTACACCGAGGAATAAAGTTACAGTTAATTGTTAATTTACACCTGGTGTCCTCTACACCAGGGATTAGAGTTACAGTTAATTGTTAATTTACACATGCTATCCAATGCACCAGGGAATGAATTTACAGATAATTGTTAATTTACACATGATATCCTCTGCACCAGGGAAACAAGTTACTGTTAATTGTTAATTTAAACATAGTATACACTACACCAGGAATAAAGTTACAGTAAATTGTTAATTTACACATGGTATCCTCTGCACCGCGGAATAAAGTTACAGTTAAGTGATAATTTAAACATAGTATCCTCGACACCGCGGAATAAAGTTACAGTTAAGTGTTAATTTCAACATAGTGTCCACTACACCGGGCAAAAAAGTTACAGTTAATTGTCAATTTACAAATGGTTTCCTCTGCACCAGTGAATAAAGTTACAATTAATTGTTAATTTACACCTGGTATCCTCTACACCGGGGAATAAATTTACAGTTAATTGTTAATTTACACATTGTATCCTCTACACCTGGGATTAATGTTACAGTTAATTGTTAAGTTTCACATTGTATCCTCTACACCAGGGAATAAAATTACAGTTAATTGTTAATTTACATATGGTATCCTCAGCATCGGGAAATAAAGTTATAGTTATTTGTTAATTTACACATGGTATCCTCTACACCGGGGAAAACGTTACAGTTAATTGTTAAATTAAACATTGTATCCACGACACCGGGGCATAAAGTTACAGTAATTTGTTAATTTACACATGGTATCCTCTGCACCGGGGAAATAGTTACAGTTAATTGTTAATTTACACATGGTATTCCCCACACAAGGAACAAAAGTTACAGTTAAATTTTAATTTACACATGGTATTCTCGACAACGGTAAATAATGTTACAGTTAATTGTTAATTTACACATGGTATCCTCTGCACCAGTGAATAATGATAGAGTAATTTGTTAATTTACGCTTGGTATCCTCTACACCGGTGAATAAAGTTACAGTTAATTGTTAATTTACACATGGTATCCTCTGCACCATGGAATAAAGTTATAGTTAATTGTTAATTTACACATGGTATCCTCTACAGCAGTGAAAAAGTTGCAGTTAATTGTTAATTTACACATGTTATCCTCTACACCGGGAATAAAGTTACAGCTAATTGTTAATTTACACATGGTATCCTCTGCACCATGGAATAAAGTTATAGTTAATTGTTAATTTACACATGGTATCCTCTACAGCAGTGAAAAAGTTGCTGTTAATTGTTAATTTACACATGGTATCCTCTGCACCATGGAATAAAGTTATAGTTAATTGTTAATTTACACATGGTATCCTTTACACCAGTTAATAAAGTTACAGTTAATTGTTAATTTACACATGGTATTCTCTACAGCAGTTAATAAAGTTTCAGTTAATTGTTAATTTGCACTTGGTCTCCACTGCACCAGTTAATAAAGTTTCAGTTCATTGTTAATTTAAACATGGTATCCTCCACACCAGGGAATAAATTTACAGTTAATTGTTAATTTACACATGTTATCCCCGACAGCGAGGAATACAGTTACAGTTAATGTTTAATTTACACATGGTATCTTCTACACCGGGGAATAATTTACAGTTAATTGTTAATTTACACATGGTATACTCTACATCGGGGAATAATTTACAGTTAATTGTTATTTTACACAAGGTATTCTCTACAGCAGTTAAAAAAGTTGCAGTTAATTGTTAATTTACACTCGGTATCCTCTACACCGGAGATTAAATTTGCAGTTAATTTTTTAATTTACCCGTGGTATCCTCTTCTCCCGGGAATAAATTTGCAGTTAATTGTAAATTTACACATGGAATCCACTACAGCAGGGAATAAAGTTACAGGAAATTGTTAATTTAAACATTGTATCCTCTTCCCCCGGGAATAAATTTGAGGTTAATTGTAAATTTACACATGGAATCCATTACACCAGGGAATAAAGTTACAGGAAATTGTTAATTTAAACATTGTATCCTCTGCACCGGGGAATAAAGTTGCAGTTAATTGATAACTTACACATGGTATCCTCTACACAGGGGAATAAATTTGCAATTAATTGTTAATTTACACATGTAATCCACTACACCAGGTAATAATGTTACAGGAAATTGTTAATATAAACATTGTATCCGCTGCACCGGGGTCTAAAATTGAAGTTAATTGTTAATTTAAACATTGTTTGCTCTACACCGTGGAATAAAGTTACAGTTAATTGATAATTTACACATGGTATCCTCTACACCAGGGAATAAAGACACAGTTAATTGTAAATTTACACGTTTTGTCCTCCTCCCCGGGTAATACAGTTACAGTAGATTGTTAATTTAAACATTGTATCCTCTTCCCCCGGGAATAAATTTGAGTTTAATTGTAAATTTACACATGGAATCCATTACACCAGGGAATAAAGTTACAGGAAATTGTTAATTTAAACATTGTATCCTCTGCACCGGGGAATAAAGTTGCAGTTAATTGATAACTTACACATGGTATCCTCTACACAGGGGAATAAATTTGCAATTAATTGTTAATTTACACATGTAATCCACTACACCAGGTAATAATGTTACAGGAAATTGTTAATATAAACATTGTATCCGCTGCACCGGGGTCTAAAATTGAAGTTAATTGTTAATTTAAACATTGTTTGCTCTACACCGTGGAATAAAGTTACAGTTAATTGATAATTTACACATGGTATCCTCTACACCAGGGAATAAAGACACAGTTAATTGTAAATTTACACGTTTTATCCTCCTCCCCGGGTAATACAGTTACAGTAGATTGTTAATTTAAACATTGTATCCACTACACCGGTGAATAAATTTACAGTTAATTGTTAATTTAAACATGGTATGCTCTACAACAGGGAATAAAGTGACAGTTAATTATTAATTTACACATGGTATCCTCTAAAGCAGTGAAAAAGTTGCAGTTAATTGTTAATTTACACATGGTATCCTCTGCACCGGGAAAAAAGTTACAGTTAAATGTTAATTTACACATGGTGTCCTCTGTACCGGGGAATAAAGTTACAGTTAATTGTTAATTTACACATGGTATCCCCGACAGCGAGGAATACAGTTACATTTAATAGTTTATTTACACATGTTATCCTCTACACCGGGGAATAATTTACAGTTAATTGTTAATTTACACATGGTATCCGCTACATCGGGGAATAATTTACAGTTAATTGTTAATTTACACATGGTATCCACTACACCGGGTGATAAAGATCCAGTTAATTGTCAATTTACATATGGTATCCTCTGCACCGGGAAATATAGTAACAGTTAATTGTTAATTTAAACATTTTATCCTCTACAGCGGGGATTAAAGTTACACTTAATTGTTAATTTACACATGGTATCCTCTGCACCTGTGAATAAAGTTACAGTAATTTGTTAATTTACGCATGGTATCCGCTGCACCGGGGAATAATGTTACAGTTAATTGTTATTTTACACATGGTATCCTCTACAGCAGTGAAAAAGTTGCAGTTGATTGTTAATTTACACATGGTATCCTTTACACCAGTTAATAAAGTTACAGTTAATTGTTAATTTACACATGATATTCTCTACAGCAGTTAATAAAGTTTCAGTTAATTGTTAATTTACACTTGGTATCCTCTGCACCAGTGAGTAATGTTACAGTTAATTGTTAATTTACACATGGTATCCCCGGCAGCGAGGAATACAGTTACAGTTAATGTTTAATTTACGCTTGGTATCCTCTACACTGGTGAATAAAGTTACAGTTAATTGTTAATTTACACATGGTATCCTCTGCACCATGGAATAAAGATATAGTTAATTGTTAATTTACACATGGTATCCTCTACAGCAGTGAAAAAGTTGCAGTTAATTGTTAATTTACACATGGTATCCTCTACACCGGGAATAAAGTTACAGCTAATTGTTAATTTACACATGGTATCCTCTGCACCATGGAATAAAGTTATAGTTAATTGTTAATTTACACATGGTATCCTCTACAGCAGTGAAAAAGTTGCAGTTAATTGTTAATTTACACATGGTATCCTCTACACCGGGAATAAAGTTACAGCTAATTGTTAATTTACACATGGTATTCTCTGCACCATGGAATAAAGTTATAGTTAATTGTTAATTTACACATGGTATCATTTACACCAGTTAATAAAGTTACAGTTAATTGTTAATTTACACATGGTATTCTCTACAGCAGTTAATAAAGTTTCAGTTAATTGTTAATTTGCACTTGGTCTCCACTGCACCAGTTAATAAAGTTTCAGTTAATTGTTAATTTAAACATGGTATCCTCCACACCAGGGAATAAATTTACAGTTAATTGTTAATTTACACATGTTATCCCCGACAGCGAGGAATACAATTACAGTTAATGTTTAATTTACACATGGTATCCTCTACACCGGGGAATAATTTACAGTTAATTATTAATTTACACATGGTATCCTCTACACCAGGGAATAAAGACACAGTTAATTGTAAATTTACACGTTTTATCCTCCTCCCCGGGTAATACAGTTACAGTAGATTGTTAATTTAAACATTGTATCCACTACACCGGGGATTAAATTTACAGTTAATTGTTAATTTAAACATGGTATGCTCTACAACAGGGAATAAAGTGACAGTTAATTGTTAATTTACACATGGTATCCTCTAAAGCAGTGAAAAAGTTGCAGTTAATTGTTAATTTACACATGGAATCCTCTGCACCGGGAAAAAAGTTACAGTTAAATGTTAATTTACACATGGTGTCCTCTGTACCGGGGAATAAAGTTACAGTTAATTGTTAATTTACACATGGTATCCCCGACAGCGAGGAATACAGTTACAGTTAATAGTTTATTTACGCATGGTATCCTCTACACCGGGGAATAATTTACAGTTAATTGTTAATTTACACATGGTATCCTCTACATCGGGGAATAATTTACAGTTAATTGTTAATATACACATAGTATCCACTACTCCGGGTGATAAAGATCCAGTTAATTGACAATTTACATATGGTATCCTCTGCACCGGGAAATATAGTAACAGTTAATTGTTAATTTAAACATTTTATCCTCTACAGCGGGGAATAAAGTTACACTTAATTGTTAATTTACACATGGTATCCTCTGCACCTGTGAATAAAGTTACAGTAATTTGTTAATTTACGCATGGTATCCGCTGCACCGGGGAATAATGTTACAGTTAATTGTTATTTTACACATGGTATCCTCTACAGCAGTGAAAAAGTTGCAGTTAATTGTTAATTTACACATGGTATCCTTTACACCAGTTAATAAAGTTACAGTTAATCGTTAATTTACACATGATATTCTCTACAGCAGTTAATAAAGTTTCAGTTAATTGTTAATTTACACTTGGTATCCGCTGCACCGGGGAATAATGTTACAGTTAATTGTTAATTTACACATGGTTTCCTTTACACAAGTGAATAAATTTACAGTTAATTATTAATTTAAACATGGTATCCTCCACACCAGGGAATAAATTTACAGTTAATGTTTAATTTACACATGGTATCCTCTACATCGGGGAATAATTTACAGTTAATTGTTAATTTACACAAGATATTCTCTACAGCAGTTAAAAAAGTTGGAGTTAATTGTTAATTTACACTTGGTATCCTGTACACCGGAGATTAAATTTGCAGTAAATTGTTAATTTACACGTGGTATCCTCTTCCCCCGGTAATAAATTTGCAGTTAATAGTAAATTTACACATGGAATCCATTACACCAGGGAATAAAGTTACAGGAAATTGTTAATTTAAACATTGTATCCTCTGCACCGGGGAATAAATTTGCAGTTAATTGATAACTTACACATGGTATCCTCTACACAGGGGAATAAATTTGCAGTTAATTGTTAATTTACACATGGAATCCACTACACCAGGTAATAATGTTACAGGAAATTGTTAATATAAACATTGTATCCGCTGCACCGGGGACTAAAATTGAAGTTAATTGTTAATTTAAACATTGTTTGCTCTACACCGTGGAATAAAGTTACAGTTAATTGATAATTTACACATGGTATCCTCTACACCAGGGAATAAAGACACAGTTAATTGTAAATTTACACGTTTTATCCTCCTCCCCGGGTAATACAGTTACAGTAAATTGTTAATTTAAACATTGTATCCACTACACCGGGGAATAAATTTACAGTTAATTGTTAATTTAAACATGGTATGCTCTACAACAGGGAATAAAGTGACAGTTAATTGTTAATTTACACATGGTATCCTCTACAGCAGTGAAAAAGTTGCAGTTAATTGTTAATTTACACATGATATCCTCTACACCGGGAAAAAAGTTACAGTTAAATGTTAATTTACACATGGTGTCCTCTGTACCGGGGAATAAAGTTACAGTTAATTGTTAATTTAAACATTGTTTGCTCTACACCGTGGGATAAAGTTACAGTTAATTGATAATTTACACATGGTATCCTCTACAACAGTTAATAAAGTTACAGTTAATTGTTAATTTACACATGGTATTCTCTACAGCTGTTAATAAAGTTGCGGTTAATTGTTAATTTACACTTGGTATCCTCTGCACCAGTGAATAATGTTACAGTTAATTGTTAATTTACACATGGTATCCTGTGCACCAGGGAAACAAGTTACAGTTAATTGTTAATTTACACATTGTCGTAAGAATGAGCCTTACGCGTGGTGAACTTAAAGTAAGCTTTAATCAACTAAAAAGGTGCTACATACAAAAGAGGTCTTGCTCTATGCCTCTCCAGGATCCGACTGATCAGCCCAGTATTTATCCTGGACTAATCACAGGAAGTGATGTAATAAAGTTCAAGTCACAGGAAGCTGTATTGTGTTACCACATTCTCCCCCCCCCAAAAGATTAGGAGGTCGGGATGAAGTTCAAGTCACAGGAAGCTGTATTGTGTTACCACATTCTCCCTCCATTTCGTAGCCGCTGGACGAGGGAGAGCCGCACCCGTTTGGGTTCTCGTAGCGGTAGAGGGCCCCTAGCCCGTTTACCCGCCGCGGGCCGTGGACCAGAGTCCGAGTGATCCAGCCCGCTCTGTGAGGGGTCAGGACGATCCTGACTGTGTACTGGTGCCCGAACGGGTGTCGGGCAGGGCTGTGGCAGATCCGCTTCCGAGTGTATGGTACAGGGTGGATCGTGGCTGCGCGTGCGAGCCCCGACGGGCTCATAGTCAGTCTGCCCCAGGTCGGCACGCTGGAGTGAGGTACCAGCCGGCGTCAGATCCAGATCGTGATGAGAGGCACCTGGCGAGCCCAGAGATGTGCCTGGTACAATATCATCCCCTGGTGTCCCTCTATGTTTCGGCGGGCAGGGAGCCAGATCCCGCAAGGACACGGTAGATTCCCGACCATCAGGATACCGAATATAGGCGTAGGTAGGGTTGACGTCAGTGAGCTCAACCTCATCTACCAGGGGGTCATTCTTAGACGCCCGAACATATCTTCGGAGTAGCACTGGTCCCGGTGCAGTCAGCCATGACGGGAGAGATATCCCATAGGATGAGCGACGCTGAAATCGGAAGAACCGTTCATGAGGCGTCGTATTTGTGGCGGTCGAAAGGAGGGACCGTGTGGAGTGTAATGCGTCTGGAAGTACTGCTTCCCATTGCTGGTTGGGTAGGCCCCGAGATCTCAAAGCCAGACGTACCGCATTCCAGATGATAGCGTTAAAACGCTCGACTTGCCCATTCCCGACCGGATGATAAGGCGTCGTTCTGCTGGCAGCAATACCCCGTTCCGAGAGATAGGCCTTGAGTTCTCCTGACATAAAAGAAGGGCCCCGATCCGAATGAACATAGGATGCCATGCCACAGAAAGCAAATACCTGCTCAAGGCAGCTGATAACCGTGGTCGTCAGCATATTGGGGCAGGGAAAGGCAAATGGAAAACGGGAATACTCATCGACCATGGTCAATAGATAAGTGTTGCGAGTTGAAGAGGGCAACGGCCCCTTAAAATCGATGCTAAGCCGTTGCATTGGCTGGGTCGCATGTATGAGTATACCACCCGAGGGGCGGAAAAACTGAGGTTTCAATTCCGCACAGACTCTGCAGTCCGAGCACATCTTCTTTACATCCCCGGTAGAGAATGGGAGATTTCGGGACCGCACGAAGTGTAGCATGCGAGTAACGCCCGGATGACACAACCCATCATGGATGTCTACGAGCGTAGAGGGTGCCATGGCGGAGCAGAATGCTCGTGTGAGGGTATCCGGAGCCACATTCTCCTTGCCAGGTCGATAGTGGATGGTGTAACCAAAAGAGGCCAATTCCAGCCGCCAAAGCTGGATTTTATTATTTTTAATTTTGGTCCGTTTTCGATTATCGAGCATGAAGGCGACCGATCGCTGGTCCGTGATTAAGGTAAAGTGCTGGCGAGCTAGGAGATGAGTCCACTTCCGTACTGCCTCTATGATGGCTGTAGCTTCTTTCTCGACTGGAGGATAATGTAGCTCAGCCCCTTGAAAAGTCCTGGACAAAAATGCCACCGGACGACCTTCCTGATTCAGAGTGGCCGAGATCGCCACCTCCGAGGCATCACACTCAACAACAAAAGGAAGACTCTCATCGATGGAGTGAAGAGCCGCTTTCTCCAACTGTTTTTTCAGGAGGTTAAAGGCTGCAACAGCCGCTGTGTCTAGTGGGAATGTGCTGGCTTTCAGTAGAGGTTGGATTCGGTCCGAGAAGTTAGGAATCCATTTAGCATAGTATGCAAACAGGCTGAGGGCCCGGCGCAAGGAGGCCGTATTCTTAGGTGGCGGGAGCTCTTGGAGTGGGCGAAGCCTTTCAGGGTCAGGTTTAATGATGCCATTGCCCACACAATAGCCAAGGATGTTGATGGTTGGTTGTGACTCAATGGATTTAGCCGCATTTAATGTCAAATTACGGTGCTGGAGTGCATCCCAAAATCGTTGGAGATTGGCGTCATGTTCCCGCTGATTGCGACCTGCGACAGTAATATTGTCCAGATAAGGAAACGTATCCTTTAAGTCTTCCTGTTTGACCAGGTCATCCATTGCTCGCTGGAAGACAGCCACTCCATTAGTGACCCCAAAGGGGAGGCGACGAAATTGATACAGCCGTCCATTGGCTTCAAAGGCCGTATACTGCTTGTCTGAGACCTTCAAGGGTACCTGATGATAGGCACTTTTCAGATCATATGTTGAGAACACCGTGTACTCAGCCAGTTTATTAACCATATCATCGATGCGCGGCAATGGGTATGCGTCCAAGTCCGTATATTGATTGATGGTCTGTGAATAGTCAATGCACAGCCGTTTCTTGTGAGGTTGTAGAGGGTTCTTAACAATAACGACCTGGGCGCGCCATGGCGACGAACAAGGCTCGATGATATCCTCTGCTAAAAGACGAGAAATCTCAGCCGCAATAAAAGACTGGTCTTCCTGACTGAAACGTCGTGACTTTGTTATAATCGGTTTGCATCGAGGAGGGATACTGGTAAACAGTGAGGGTTCATCCAGTGAAGCTGCTGACAATGCACAGAACGGTAATCGAGGTCGTATATTAGAAATAGTGAGTTCAGGTTTGGATCCGCCGAACTCAATGGTGAGCTTCTTATGCTGCTTTTGAAAATCTAGCCCTAAGATAAGATCACTACATAAGTCCTTGAGCACCGAAAGCCGGGTGGAGGGATACCTGTGACCATTAAGTGTTATTTCAACCATACAAAAGCCAGAAATTCTGGTATTAAGTGATGACTGAGCCATCGCAATTGCCTGGTCCGATGGGAAAACATGTAGCTTTTACTCTGCAACAATCTGTTCCCTAATGAAACTATCAGTGCTACCTGAGTCAATTAAGGCATCTAAAGTATGTCCATTAATTGATGCTTTTGTAGCTGCATGGAATAGGTTCTGAGGACAAGCAGCTGTAATTGGTGTCGTTGCACAAAGAGTGGCTGAAACTCTAGGTGTGTTTCTTCGAGAGAAAACCCGAGAGGAAGCACGATAGATTTTAGCCGGAACATCTTGATAGGCCCTTACCGGGGCAGTTCGGTAGGACTTAGCTTGATAAGCCCTCGTAGAGGCTCTTGATAGGCAAACCTTTGCAAAATGACCCTTTTTGTTGCAATGACTGCAAAACGCATTGCGAGCAGGGCAGAATTTCCGAGGGTGAAACTCATCACCACAAAAGAAGCATTTCTTAGATTGCCAAGAGGCTGCCACAGTGGGGTCATCATCCTCTTCATCAGTGAAGTCATCAGATTGATCGTCAGGGATAAAGTCCTCCCTAATAGAGTTCACCTGTGGCCTCCTAAATTGCCTGACTGTAGTTAAGGCAGCAGACCGAGGTCTGGGCACTGTATAAAGGTCTGCATTTCTTTTTGCCAGATCTAGAGAGCAAGCCATGTCATAAGCTCTCTGAAGCTCAAGTGTCTTACTTTCCAGTAGACGCTGGCGTATAAATGGGGAGGCAAGCCCGCAGATGAAAGCATCACGGATCATTTCTTCACGGTACAGCTCAGCTGAGGCCGCCTGAAAGTTACAGTCCATACTAAGTCTGCGAAGCTCTTGGAGGAATTTATCAATGGATTCCTCCGGCCCTTGTTGGGCTGTAGCTAGTAGATGTCTGGCATAGACCTCATTCGGTGTCTTAGTATATAGTCTTTTAAGCGTCCGAATTGCCTCCTCGTAACTGCCCCATTCCTCGACATACTGAAATACATTCGGGGTGACACAGTTGATGAGTATCCGCAATTTTGAGTCATCATCAGCCTTGCAATATTCGAGAAAATTGTCAAACGTGCGATACCAGTGTTTCCACACCTTACCGGCTGCTGGGGTGTTTGGGTCCAAGTCAAGACGCGATGGTTTAAGGATGTTTTCCATGATGGGTGATTCCCTGGATCCTTAGTTCCAAGTTCGTCCAAAAAGTTTGAGTGCGAAGTTTTTCAAAGTTGATTAAATTGTCGTAAGAATGAGCCTTACGCGTGGTGAACTTAAAGTAAGCTTTAATCAACTAAAAAGGTGCTACATACAAAAGAGGTCTTACTCTATGCCTCTCCAGGATCCGACTGATCAGCCCAGTATTTATCCTGGACTAATCACAGGAAGTGATGTAATAAAGTTCAAGTCACAGGAAGCTGTATTGTGTTACCACACACATGGTATCCTCTACACCGCGGAATAAAGTTACAGTTAATTGTTAATTTACACATGGTATCCACTACAGCAGCGAAAAAATTACAGTTAATTGTTAATTTACACATGGTATCCTCTACACCGGTGAAAAAGTTACAGTTAATTGTTAATTTAAACATTGTATCCACTCCACCGGGGAATAAAGTTACAGTAAGTTGTTAATTTACACATGGTGTCCTCTACACCGCGGATTAAAGTTACAGTTAATTGTTAATTTACACATGGTATCCTCTACAGCAGTTAATCAAGTTACAGTTAATTGTTCATTTACACATGCTATCCTCTGCACCAGTGAATAAAGTTACAGTTAATTGTTAATTTACACATGGTATCCCCTACAGCAGTTAATCAAGTTACAGTTAATTGTTCTTTTACACATGCTATCCTCAACAGCAGTGAATAAAGTTACAGTTAATTGTTAATTTACACATGGTATCCTCTACACCAGGAATAAAGTTACAGTAAATTGTTAATTTGCACATGGTATCCTCTACACCTGGGAGTAAAGTTACACTTAATTGTTAATTTACACATGGTCTCCTCTGCAACAGGAAATAAAATTAAAGATAATTGTTATATTACACATTGTATCCACTACACCGAGGAATAAAGTTACAGTTAATTGTTAATTTACACCTGGTGTCCTCTACACCAGGGATTAGAGTTACAGTTAATTGTTAATTTACACATGGTATCCAATGCACCAGGGAATGAAGTTACAGATAATTGTTAATTTACACATGGTATCCTCTGCACCAGGGAAACAAGTTACAGTTAATTGTTAATTTAAACATAGTATACACTACACCGGGAATAAAGTTACAGTAAATTGTTAATTTACACATGGTATCCTCTGCACCGCGGAATAAAGTTACATTTAAGTGATAATTTAAACATAGTATCCTCGACACCGCGGAATAAAGTTACAGTTAAGTGTTAATTAAAACATAGTGTCCACTACACCGGGCAAAAAAGTTACTGTTAATTGTCAATTTACATATGGTATACTCTACACCGGGGAATAAAGTTACAGTTAATTGTTAATTTACAAATGGTTTCCTCTGCACCAGTGAATAAAGTTACAATTAATTGTTAATTTACACATTGTATCCTCTACACCTGGGATTAATGTTACAGTTAATTGTTAATTTTCACATTGTATCCTCTACACCAGGGAATAAAATTACAGTTAATTGTTAATTTACATATGGTATCCTCAGCACCGGGAAATAAAGTTATAGTTATTTATTAATTTACACATGGTATCCTCTACACCGGTGAAAAAGTTACAGTTAATTGTTAAATAAAAAATTGTATCCACGACACCGGGGCATAAAGTTACAGTAAGTTGTTAATTTACACATGGTATCCTCTGCACCGGGGACATCGTTACAGTTAATTGTTAATTTACACATGGTATCCTCTACACAAGGAACAAATGTTACAGTTAAATTTAAATTTACACATGGAATACTCCACACCGGGGAATAAAGAAACAGTTAATTCTTAATTTACACATGGTATCCCCTACAGCAGCTAATCAAGTTACAGTTAATTGTTCTTTTACACATGCTATCCTCCACAGCAGTGAATAAAGTTACAGTTAATTTTTAATTTACACACGGTATCCTCTACACCGGGGAATAAAGTAGCAGATAATTGTTAATTTAGACATGGTATCCTCTAAACCTGGGAATAAAGTTACAGTTAATTGTTAATTTACACATGGTATCCACTACAGCAGCGAAAAAATTACACTTAATTGTTAATTTACACATGCTATCCAATGTACCAGGGAATGAAGTTACAGATAATTGTTAATTTACACATGGTATCCTCTGCACCGCGGAATAAAGTTGCAGTTAAGTGTTAATTTGAACATAGTGACCACTTCACCGGGGAAAAAAGTTACAGTTAATTGTCAATTTACATATGGTATACTCTACACCGGGGAATAAAGTTACAGTTAATTGTTAATTTACAAATGGTTTCCTCTGCACCAGTGAATAAAGTTACAATTAATTGTTAATTTACACCTGGTGTCCTCTACACCGGGGAATAAATTTACAGTTAATTGTTAATTTACACATGGTATCCTCTACACCGGGGAAAAATGTTACAGTTAATTGTTAATTTTCACATTGTATCCTCTACACCAGGGAATAAAATTACAGTAAATTGTTAATTTACATAAGGTATCCTCAGCACCTGGAAATAAAGTTATAGTTATTCTTTAATTTATACATGGTATCCTCAACACCGGGGAAATAGTTACAGTTAATTGTTAATTTACACATGGTATCCTCCACACAAGGAACAAAAGTTACAGTTAAATTTTAATTTACACATGGTATTCTCTACACCGGTAAATAATGTTACAGTTAATTGTTAATTTACACATGGTATCCTCTACACAGGGGAAAAAGTTACAGTTAATTGTTAATTTAAACATTGTATCCACTCCACCGGGTAATAAAGTTACAGTAAGTTGTTAATTTACACATGGTATCCTCTACACCGCGGAATAAAGTTACAGTTAATTGTTAATTTACACATGGTATCCACTACAGCAGCGAAAACATTACAATCAATTGTTAATTTACACATGGTATCCTCTGCATCGGGGAAAAACTTACAGTTAATTGTTAATTTAAACATTGTTTCCACTCCACCGGGGAATAAAGTTACAGTAAGTTGTTAATTTACACATGGTGTCCTCTACACCGGGGATTAAAGTTACAGTTAATTGTTAATTTACACATGGTATCCTCTACAGCAGTTAATCAAGTTACAGTTAATTGTTCATTTATACATGCTATCCTCTGCACCAGTGAATAAAGTTACAGTTAATTATTAATTTACACATGGTATCCCCTACAGCAGTTTATCAAGTTACAGTTAATTGTTCTTTTACACATGCTATCCTCCACAGCAGTGTATAAAGTTAAAGTTAATTTTTAATTTACACATGGTATCCTCTACACTGGGGAATAAAGAAAAAGATAGTTGTTAATTTACACATGGTATCCTCTACACCAGGAATAAAGTTACAGTAAATTGTTAATTTACACATGGAATCCTCTACACCAAGAATAAAGTTACAGTTAATTGTTAATTTACACCTGGTGTCCTCTACACCAGGGATTAGAGTTACAGTTAATTGTTAATTTACACATGCTATCCTCTGCACCAGGGAATAAAGTGACAGTTAATTGGTTATTTACACATGGTATCCTCTGCACCGCGGAATAAAGTTACAGTTAAGTGTTAATTTAAACATGTCCACTGCACCGGGGAAAAAAGTTATAGTTAATTGTCAATTTACATATGGTATACTCTACACCGGGGAATAACGTTACAGTTAATTGTTAATTTACAAATGGTTTCCTCTGCACCAGTGAATAAAGTTACAATTAATTGTTAATTTACACCTGGTATCCTCTACACCGGGGAATAAATTTACAGTTATTTGTTAATTTACTCACTGTATCCTCTACACCGGGGAATAAATTTACAGTTAATTGTTAAGTTCCTCATTTTATCCTCTACACTGGGGAATAAAGTTACAGTTAATTGTTAATTTACACATGGTATCCTCTACACCGGGAAATAAAGTTACAAGTTAATTGTTAATTTACACATGGTATCCTCTACACCGAGGAATAAAGTTACAGTTAATTGTTAATTTACACATGGTATCCTCTACACCGGGAAATAAAGTTACAGTTAATTGTTAATTTACACCTGGTATCCTCTACACCGGGGAATAAAGTTACAGTTAATTTATAATTTACTCATTGTATCCTCTACACCCGGGAATAAAGTTTTAGTTAATTGTTAATTTACATATGGTATCCTCTACACCGCGTAATAAAGTTACAGTTAATTGTTAATTTGCACATGGTATCCTCTGCACCAGCGAATAATGTTACAGTTAATTATTAATTTACACATGGTATCCTCTGCACCAGGGAATAAAGTTACAGTTAATTGTTAATTTATGCATCGCATCCTCTACACTCGGGAATAACGATGCAGTTATCTGTACTTAACACACGGTATCTTCTACAGCAGTGAATAAAGTTACAGTTAATTGTTAATTTAAACATGGTATCCTCTACACGGGGAATAAATTTACAGTTAATTGTTAATTTACTCATTGTATCGTCTACACCCGGGAATAAAGTTACAGTTAATTGTCAATTTACATATGGTATCCTTTACACCGGGGAATAAAGTTACAGTTAATTGTTAATTTACATATGGTATCCTTTACACCGTGGAATAAAGTTACAGTTAATTGTTAATTTACACATGGTATCCTCTGCAGTAGGGAATAAAGTTACAGTTAATTGTATATTTTCATATTGTATTCACTGTATCGGGGAGTAAAGTTACAGTTAATTGTTAATTTACAAATGGTTTCCTCTGCACCAGTGAATATAGTTACAATGAATTGTTAATTTACAGCTGGTATCCTCTACACCGGGGAATAAAGTTCCAGTGAATTGTTAATTTACACATGGTATCCTCTACACTGCGGAATAAAGTTACAGTTAATTGTTAATTTACATATGTTATCCTTTCACCGGGGAATAAAGTTAGAGATAATTGTTAATTTATGCATGGCATCCTCTACACTGGGGAATAACGATGCAGTTATCTGTACTTAACACACGGTATCCTCTACAGCAGTGAATAAATTTACAGTTAATTGTTAATTTAAACATGGAATCCTCTACACCAGGAAATAAAGTTACAGTTAATTGTTAATTTACTCATTGTCTCGTCTACACCCGGGCATAAAGTTACAGTTAATTGTTAATTTACATATGGTATCCTTTACACCGGGGAATAAAGTTACAGTTAATTGTTAATTTACATATGGTATCCTTTACACCGTGGAATAAAGTTACAGTTAATTGTTAATTTACACATGGTATCCTCTGCAGTAGGGAATAAAGTTACAGTTAATTGTATATTTTCATATGGTATTCACTGTATCGGGGAGTAAAGTTACAGTTAATTGTTAATTTACAAATGGTTTCCTCTGCAACAGTGAATATAGTTACAATGAATTGTTAATTTACAGCTGCTGTCCTCTACACCGGGGAATAAAGTTACAGTTAATTGTTAATTTGCTCATTGTATCCTCTACATCCTGGAATAAAGTTACAGTCAATTGTTAATTTACATATGTTATCCTTTCACCGGGGAATAAAGTTAGAGATAATTGTTAATTTACATTCGGTATCATTTACACCGGGGAATAAAGTTCCAGTTAATTGTTAATTTACACATGGTATCCTCTACACTGCGGAATAAAGTTACAGTTAATTGTTAATTTACAGATGGTATTCCCTGCACCAGTGAATAAAGTTACAGTTAATTGTTAATTTACACATGGTATCCTCTACAGCAGTGAATAAAGTTACAGTTAATTTTTAATTTACACACGGTATCCTCTCCACCATGGAATAAAATGAAGGTTAATTGTTAATTTACGCATGGTATCCTCTGCACTGGGGAATAAAGTAACAGATAATTGTTAATTTACACATGGTATCCTCTACACCAGGAATAAAGTTACAGTTAATTGTTAATTTACACAGGGTATCCTCTGCTCTTGTGAATAAAGTTACAGTTAATTGTTAATTTAAACATAGTATCCACTACACCGGGGAATAAAGTTACAGTAAATTGTTAATTTACACATGGTATCCTCTACACCGCGGAATAAAGTTACAGTTAAGTGTTAATTTAAACATAGTAACCTCTACACCGCGGAATAAAGTTAGAGTTAAGTGTTAATTTAAACATAGTGTCCACTACACCGGGGAATAATGTTTCAGTTAATTGCCAATTTACATATGGGATACTCCACACCGGGGAATAAAGTTACAGTTAATTGTTAATTTACAAATGGTTTCCTCTGCACCAGTGAATAAAGTTACAATTAATTGTTAATTTACACCTGGTATCCTCTACACCATGGAATAAAATGAAGGTTAATTGTTAATTTACGCTTGGTATCCTCTGCACCGGGGGAATAAAGTAACAGATAATTGTTAATTTACTCACTGTATCCTCTACCCCGGGGAATAAAGTTACAGTTAATTGTTAATTTACACATGGTATCCTCTACACCGGGAAATAAAGTTACAGTTGATTATTAATTTACACATGGTATCCTCTACACCAGCTAATAAATTGAAGGTTAATTGCAAATTTACGCATGGTATCCTGTACACCGTGTAATACATTTACAGTTATCTGTTAATTAATACAAAGTATCCTCTTCAGCAGTGAATAAAGTAACTAAAAATTGTTAATTTACACATGGTATCCTCTACACTGGGGAATAAATTACAGTTAATTGTTAATTTACATATAGTAACCTCTACACTGGTTAATAAATTACAGTTAATTGTTAATTTACATATGGATATCCTCTACACCGGGGGGATAAAGTTACACTTAATTGTTAATTTACATATTGTATCCTCTACACCGGGGAATAAAGTTACAGTTACTTGTTAATTTACACATGGTATCCTCGACAGCAGTGAATAAAGTAACAGATAATTGTTAACTTACACATGTTATCCTCTACAACGGGGAATAAAGTTACAGATAATTGTTAATTTACACATGGTATCCTCTACACCGGGGAGTAAAGTTACAGTTAATTGTTATTCTACTCATGGTGTCCTCTGCACCAAGGAATAAATTTACAGATAATTGTTAATTTACATTTGGTATCCTCTGCACCGAGGAATAAAGTTACAGTTAATTGTTAATTTACAGATTTTATACTCTACACCAGGAAATAAAATTACAGTTAATAGTAAGTTTAAACATGGTATCCTCTGCACCAGGGAATAAAGTTACAGATAATTATTATTTTACAATTGGTATCCTCTACAGCGGGGAAAAAAGGAACAGTTAATTTTTATTTTACAGATGGCATCCTCTACGCCGTGGAATAAAGTTACAGTTACTTGTTAATTTACACATAAAAACTGACTATAAGAACTTTTATCATTCTGTGAAGAGAAATAGATTGGTGACGTGAAGCGTATGTCCCTTGCTGTCAGAACCTGGGGAATTTATAATGGGGAACAAAGAAATGGCTGACCAATGAAATACATACTTTGGCTCTGTCTTCACAAAGGAGAGCACAAATAACCACCCAGAGATGTCGGGGAACATAGGGTCTAATGAGAGGGTGGAACTGAATGAAATCAGTATTTGTAGGGAAATGGTGTTAGGGAAATTGACGGAATTTTAGGCCGTTAAATCCCCAGAGCCTGATAATCTACATCCTAAGGTACTTAAGGAAGTGGCCCTAGAAATAGTAGATGCATTGCTGGACATCTTCCAAAATTCGAAAAACCCTGGAAAAGTTCCCACGGATTAGAGAGTAGTTAATGTTACCCCACTGTTCAAAAAAGGTGGGAGAGTGAAAACGGGAAATTATAGACCGGTAAGCCTGACATCGGTAGTGGGGAAAATGCTCGAGTCCGTTATAAAAGATGTAATAGCAGAGCACTTGGAAAACAGTGACAGGATTGGACAAAGTCAACATGGATTTACAAAATGTAAATCGTGCTTGACTAATCTACTGGAATTTTTTGAGGATGTAACTGATAGAATAGATAAGGGAGATCCAGTGGATGTGGTGTATTTGGACTTTCAGAAGGCTTTCGATAAGGCCCCACATAAGAGATTGGCGTGTAGAGTTAAGGCACATGGGATTGGGGGCAAGGTACTGACTTGGATAGAGAACAGTTTGGCAGACGGGAAGCAAAAAGTTGGAATAAATGGGTCTTTTTCCGAGTGGCAGGCAGTGACTAGTGGGGTACAACAGGGATCGGTGCTAGGATCCCAGTTATTCATAATAGATATTAATGATCTAGACGAGGGAACTAGATGTAATATCTCCAAGTTTGCAGACGACACAAAGCTGGGAGGGCGTGTGTTTTGTGAGGAGGATGCAGATAAACTCCAGTATGATTTGGTATGTTGGGTGATTGGGCAGATGCATGGCAGATGCAGTATAATGTGGATAAATGTGAGGTTATCCACTCTGCTAGCAAAAACAGAAAGGGAGATTATTATCTGAACGACAATAGATTGGGAAAAGGGGAAGTGCAACGAGACCTGGGAGTCCTTGTGCACCAGTTTTTGAAGGTAAGCATGCAGGTGCAGTAGGCGGTTAAGAAGGCAAATTGTATGTTGGCCTTCATAGCGAAAGGATTCGAGTACAGGAGCAATGATGTCTTGCTGCAGTTGTACAGGGCCTTGGTGAGACCACACCTTGACTATTGTGTGCAGTTTTGTTCGTCTTATCTGAGGAAGGATGTTCTTGCCATGGAGAGAGTGCAGCGAAGATTCACCAGACTGATACCTGGGTTGGCAGGAATGACGTATGAATAGAGATTGGGACGAATTGGCTTGTATTCGCTAGACTTTAGAAGAATGAGAGAGGATCTCATTGAAATTAATACAATTCTAACAGGACTAGACAGACGAGATGCAGGAAGGATGTTCCCGATAGTGGGGTAGTCCAGAACCAGGGGTCACAGTCTCAGGATAAGGGGTAAGCCATTTAAGACTGAGATGAGGAGGAAGTTCTTCAACCAGAGAGTGGTGAAACTGTGGAATTCTCTACCACAGAAGGCAGTAGAGGCCAACGCATTAAATATATTCACGAAGGAGTTAGATATATTTCTTAAGGCTAAAGGGATAAAGTGATATGGGGAGAAAGCAGGGACAGGGTACTGAATTTGAATGGTCAGCTATGATCAGATTAAATGGCGGAGCTGGCTCGAGGGGCCGAATGTCCTATTCCTGCTCCTATCTTCTATATTTCTATGTCAATGCCCAGGTAATGTTTCTGTTTGGGAGGTTTCAGTGCCCAGGTAATGATTCAGTTTGTGAGTGGTCAGTGCCCAGGTAATGTTTCTGTCTGGGAGGGGTCAGTGCCCAGGTAATGATTCAGTTTGTGAGGCGTCAGTTTCCAGGTAATGATTCTGTTTGGGAGGGATCAGTGTCCAGGTAATGATTCTGTTTGGGAGGAGTCAGTGTCCAGGTAATGTTTCTGTTTGGGATGAGTCGGTGCCCAGGTAATGATTCTGTTTGGAGAGGTCAGTGTCCAGGCAATGATTCTGTTTTGTAGGGGTCAGTGTCGAATTAATGTTTCTGTTTGGGAGGGTCAGTGCCAGGTAATGATTCTGTTTGGGATGAGTTAATGCCAGGTTTTGATTCTGTTTGGGATGAGTCAGTGCCCAGGTAATGATTCTGTTTGGGATGAGTTAATGCCAGGTAATGATTCTGTTTGGGATGAGTTAATGCCAAGTAATGATTTTGTTTGGGATGAGTCAGTGCCCAGGTAATGATTCTGTTTGGTAGGGGTCAGTGCCAGGTAATGATTTTGTTTGGGATGAGTCAGTGCCCAGGTAATGATTCTGTTTGGTATGAGTCAGTGCCCAGCTAATGATTCTGTTTGGTAGGAGTCAGTGCCCAGGTTATGATTCTGTTTGGGATGAGTCCGTGTCCTGGCAATGATTCTGTTTGGTAGGGGTCAGTGTCGAGGTAATGATTCTCTTTGGGATGAGTCAGTTCACAGGGAATATTTCTGTTTGGGATGAGTCAGTGCCCAGGTAATGTTTCTGTTTGGGATGAGTCAGTGCCCAGGTAATGATCCTGTTTGGTCGGGGTCAGTGTCGAGCTAATTGTTCTGTTTGGGCGGTGTCAGTGCACAGTTAATGATTCTGTTTTGCGAGGTGGTCACTGCCCATGTAATGATTCTGTCTGGAAGCAGTCAGTGCGCAGGTAATATTTGAGTTTGGGAGGGTTCAGTGCCCAGGTAATGATTTTGTTTGGGAGGGGTTCAGTCCACATGTAATGATTGTATGGAGAAGAGATTAGTGTCCAGGTAATGATTCTGTTATTGAAAGGGTCATTGCCTGGGTAATAATTTTGTTTGTGAGGAGTCAGTGCCCAGGTAATTCTGTTTGGATTGTCAGTTTTCAGGCAACCAACACTGGTTGAATGAGGAATGAAGAGGAGCATTCCAGAAGCAGAACGATGTGTTCCTGAAAACGAGATGCCAACCTGGTCTACTCCAGTAAACCTGAAGTCAATGGGTATCAGTGGGAAACTCTGCACTGGCTGGAGTCATACACAGTGTAGTGGGGAAAGAGTTAAACTGACATCGCTGGCAGTTTCACTGAATAGTGAAAGAAAGGCAGGTGCTAACATGAAGAGCCACATCTATAAAGATGCAGTCAAGATAGCTGACCTTTGAAGACGAAATACAACTATTAAATGGAGACAGGCTGTCCAGCATTTCAACTGCCCCTAAGAACTTTATTACCTAGGTCACATTCCAAGGTATCTTTTAATCAGCATTCAGTAGATTGAGTGAGTGATTGAGGAGGCAGCTTACACATGTTTACATTAAGATTTGTAGCCAATCCGTGAAGGTGCATTCGGGCCAAGATCCAATCAGGTTGCAGGAATGAAATTAGCATGAGCCGGACATGCTTATTTTAATGTATAAAAATGTAGGCCCTGAAATTCGCCTCTCCGGCTTGCCGCGGGGGTAAGGATCGCGCGCGCACTTACCTACCACGCCTGAAGTTGACCTCTGGGCCCACGGGAACTTCAGCTCCTGGCCTGCTCCTAGTGCCGGCGCGCAGTGCTTGCGTGTCCCAGGGCGCAGTTAGTACGATGCGTCCCCTGGGATCACGTGGGCCATGGAGAGCCAATGGCAGCAGACCATCTCTCATTCATAGATTTCACAGGAAGATCTGTCAAATCTATGAATTGAAATCGGCCCCAAAAGAACAGCTAAACTTCATTTAAATTAAAAAACAACATCACATTTATAAAATAACTATACGTTAAATAAATTAACTACTTTAAACAAAAATTTAAATTAAAAAAAAGTTAAAATACTTTTTAACAGTGCTAAAAATAAACTTACCTTTCTTAAATGTATCTAAAAAAGATAAGCCTATTGAAAAAATAATTAAATTATAATTAATTAACCAATTACCTTTTTGAAAACGGGTCCTGCGCCCCCTTTTTAAAAGCGCAGGTTCTTCAATACTTACCCTCCCGGAGAAACCTGAAAAAGAACCTAAGTTTGCTTCGTTTGCACAGCCTCTACTGCGCACTCGGTTCGCCTCTGAACCGCTCCCTTCACCAGACCGGAAGTTCCGGTTTCCCATGCAGGAAACCGGCACTTCAGGACGCCTTACGGGTGAGTACACAGTGCGTACTCACCCGGCAAGGGCCGATTTTTTGGCCCGTAGTGTTTGCTGTAACAATTTGGAGAAATCTGGCTAAGATAGAGCAGACTGTTTCCCCACTGGTGTAAGACAGACGACTTGATTATCGATCTAAAAACCTTGTGTCGAGTGTTGGTTTAAAATACTCCAAAACAATTGGCATAACCATCATGATATTCACACAGACGGGAGGCATGGGCGTGTGAAGCTGAGCCAAAAACGTGAGTACTGTTAAATACCACGTACAGTCAGGGCAAGGCAACACCGTCTCGTGTCCACTGCCCCCTTTGGAATCAAAGAACTAAAAGGTTTGAATCGATAAGTCAAGCCGTCTTGGGGTTCAGGTGAAATGCGCGGAAGTATGGGCATGGTATGAGTTACAAGTAGAGCGTTAACTTTGGAGTAAAAGTCTAAAGCCTGACAACTCGACTTGCTAGTAGTGCTAAGAATACCTCTGACAACAAATTACCCGAACAAAATTGTTGCTGGTATGGTCTCACTCTGCGAGAGTAAGTAAGGGAGGTATCCTCTGATAGCTGCGGTTGCAAGTACCGTCTCAATCTGCGAGAGTAAAGTAAGGGACGTACTGCTGACAACAATTAACCATGGGAAGCGAAACACACGAGTGGGGACCGATAGGGTCTCTGACACGCTATTTAGCGGATAAAAATAAAAGATTAATTGACAAAATGGTTAAAAACGATTGGCAACTGAATGACCCACTGGCCAAACAAAGAGAATGGTGGGCTAAAGAAAGGAATCTTAAAAAGAATGCTGGAATCTCAGTTTTTGTGAAAGTGTGTGTTAAAAGTGTGGAAGTTTTCTGTCTTTGAAAAAAAATATCTGTTGTGTTTGTTTTAGCTCCACCCACTCTTTGTACAGTGAGCTAAAAGCTGTTTAACCCTTTGAAACATAGAATCTAGGAGCAGGAGTAGGCCATTCGGCCCGTCGAGCCTGCGCCACCATTCAATACGATCATGGCTGATCATCCAAATCCAGTACCCTGTCCCTGCTTTAATCCCCACAGTACACATATCCCACCCTACCCCCGTAACCCCACGTATTTAATTCCCCCTAACATATCCCATCCTATCCTCATAACCCCACATATTTAATCCCCCCCGAACACTAAGGGTCAATTTATCATAGCCAAATCAACCTAACCCGCACATTTTTGGACTGTGGGAGGAAACCGGAGCACCCGGAGGAAACCCACGCAGACACAGGGAGAATGTGCAAACTCCACACAGACAGTCACCCGAAGGTCAGACTCGAACCCGGGTCCCTGGCGCTGTGAGGCACCAGTGCTAACCACTATGCCACCATGTTGTTGAAGACTTGTCGTGAATGGTGGACAAGCGTGTGTTGTTTTAAGTTTTTTAATTGTTTTACAAAAGATAAGCTTCAGCCTTGAAGTCACAGTTGCCAAGGTGCCTGGAAGAAAATGAAGCTATGTTTGCTTTCTTTTTCAAGTGATATTGGTTAGTTTATAAAAAAATGATCTGGATTGGATTGGAGTTATTGAGGTTAATTAACCTATTAAAACCAACCTTTTATTGTGGCCACGGTGAAATTCTGGTTGGTGTAAATTTGTGTGTACCTGCTAAACACAGGCAAAATGAAGGCTGTATCAGAGAGAAGGAGGGTGGCTTGGGAAGCAGTATTGATACCCAAGGACAGATGAGTCCAGATTATAAGGGAACATAGAGTCAACCCCGCAGAGGGAATGCTATCAGAGGGTGAGGCACACGAGTGTCAGTTAGTAATCGAAGAAGATTTCAGAGGAACCATATCAGAATCACCCCTTGAAAATCCCGAAAACACCTTTTATGTAGACGATCTCGCCGATGTATAAATGGGGAGCCACACACCGGTTGGGCAGTATTATCCGAGAACGAAGAGGCAGTCGCAAAGGGAGGGCTTGAAGGAGGAACCTCAGCGCAGGTGGCAGAACTAGTGGCTCTCACGGAAGCATTGACATTGGCAAAAGGAAAACGAGTAAATATATACACAAACAGTGTTTGGGGTAGTACATGGTTATATGAATAGGAGAGGATATGTAACCTCCAGAGGAGGAGAAATACAGCAGGAGGAAGTAGTGAGACACCGAGTAGAAGCGGTAAAAGGAGCAGACGAGGTAGCAGTGATTAAAATAAAGGCACACTGCAAGATAGTGAGCGAGCAACAAAAAGGAAATATGTTAGCTGATCAGGCAGCAAGAGCAGCGGCGGACACAGAGATGCCTACACCAATAGCAGTAGGTAGAATAACAGTAGAGGGAAGAAATACTGTTTAGTGATCATAGACCAGTTTACAAGGTGGGTGGAAGCATTCCCCACCAAAGACTGTAGTGCTCAGACTGTGGCCCGAATATTTGCATATGACCTGATACCGAGATTTTGGGTCCCGTTGTAAATAGATTCAGATCAAGGTACCCACTTTACGGGAAAGGTAATGAAAGAAACTTGTAAGTTACTAGGAGTAAGAAATAAGTTCTATATCCCCTATCATCCGCAAAGCTCAGGCATGGTAGAGCGAATGAACAGAACCTGAAAACAGCCTTAAGCAAGGCCATAGCCGAAACCGGACAGGGATGGGTGGATGTCCTTCCGTGTACCCTGATGAGGCTGAGAGCCACCCCAAACAGGGTGACCGGACTGACACCATATGAACTCATGACTGGACGAGCCATGCGTCTGCCGGAAGGAGTAGCATCTGGCAGTGAGGGACTAGGACCCTTAAAAGATAAAATTAGGAAATGCGTACAAACATTGGATAATCAATTGAAGCAGCTCAAACAAGAAGTTAAAGAACAAGACATCAGAGATAAAAATATCAAAAGCAGGGGGCCTCGGAGCCCCTACCCAAGGTGGGCGAGCAGGCATTTGTTAAAATATTGCCAGAGAGATCGGGATTCTCACAAAGATGGACTGGACCATTTGAGGTTATCATGACCAGCGATATGTGTGCATGTATAGATAAGAGGGTAATGAGAGATGGAAACATTGGACTCAATTATAAACGATACAGCAATAACCCATCTGACCTTAAATTCCACATGATCAATGGAATAAACACCAGAGATAAACTAACCTCTGCTGACGACCAGGCTTCTGCTTAATTTACAGGGAAACTTCACCACGAAGGTGGGATTACTGCTGGGAATCGTGTGCCTCACGAAATAAGCGAAGGGACACCTCACATTACACGACAAGTACATGATGAGGAAGCACCATGTTTTAATGGAACAATCGCAGTCGGAGACTCATCCACAGCTCCCAATACAGAGAAAGAAGAGACAAGCAAACCAAGGATGCTACAATGTCCAGATATGAAACCTGGACCGATGAATGTACCAGTATTATTTACTGACAGAGAACAATTGTATGATCACATGAGACACAAAATTGTACCGGTACTAATAAACTGAACCATGTTATTATGGCCAGGATATTGTGAAAGGTTTACTAAAACTAGAGAATTGTATGCACATATGATAAAGAATGTAATTAACCAAGCTGCTGATGCGACAGGGGCCACTAGATTCAGGGGACATGCTGCATTCCAACAAAGGATTAAGATGAGCTTAGGAATCGATATACTCACGGGAATAAACACGGGGACATCATTCATTAATGCCCTAGATATTCAAGGTGTCCAGAGTAGTGTGGAACGACTACAAAGGGTATTGCAACAGATTTTACAGAAGGAAACTGGTTTGGTTCGACAAGGATCAGAGTTGGGAGGACATACGATAAGGAAATTACTCGAGTGAATCAAGGTTATAGAGGACCATGCCAGCGTTATCAACAAACTAAACAATAGAGATGAGGAACAGGCAAAAGACGAGATAGGGAGAGGCTTGTGTCATGCCTATGGCCAATGAATCACCGGACAGTTAAAACACAATCTGGCACAGATACAGCGAGGCAAGGTACCAGACTGGATTAACAGCACACAGCACTATGGTATGAGCCAGAATCCAGGCCCTCGGAGTGCTTGTACCCTCAAAGAGATGACCAGAGTATATCCGGTGATACAAAAATGTAAAGCAGAAGTGACAGCAATGATAGGCATGGTACTCCTGATACCAGTGGTGGGACTAGACACGACTCCATACCCACAGAACCAGGTAACAAGCATAGGCATAGTGAGGGGTGAGACATACCTCCAATGCTATCCATTTGATACCTATGCCAAAAGAAAGAATGGTACTATGAGAGGAGTCTCCCGAAACAGATGCCACGGGAAAGGCACGCTTACAATATGTCCACATCCGGTAGGAGAAGGCCATAAGGATGAGTGCGGCTATAATAAGACAGAGGGGTGTGTGTTCGAATTATCACATGTTGATCACCATCACACCCGCTCGGGATATAGAGGTGAAGGGGAGTATTCTATAGCCATCACAGAGACTGAGTACCAATATAGTAACCTTGTATGTGCAATCACACTGCCTAACTTCTGCTTTATGCCAAAGATCCCTGTGACAATTGGACACACCAGATTGGTGTATGTACATTCAAGGGAGGAGATAAACTAAATGTGCCAGATAGTCTAAGGGATGAGTTGGTCAATTATGAAGATCCGTTAGGGGCCCCAATACCCGGCCTGCAAGAGAATCTGGAAGAAATGAAAGAGGATTTAAGTAAGATGGTGAAACAATACATAGTGTTGCACAGGAATCTTGGGGAACGAGAAAGGGACATAGAGGTAGAGCTACAGGAAGTCCCGTGGTATGAGAAGCTGTGGGATTGAGGAATTAATGTCTACATACAACAAAGGATCTGCATCATTTCTCAAATATTAGTGATAGTACAGCTAGTCATGGCTATAGGATAGGGAATGGCAGCATGCAACGCTTGTAAAAAGAAACGGAACAAACAAAGAGCTAAAGCGAGTCGGAAAGAGTTGGAAAACACAAGTTTGCTCTAAACATGATGGATATGCAGGGCCTCCCGAACCAGCGACTGATCACCGCATGGGGCAGGAGACACAACGATGCTTATACATGTGGTTTAACTTGGGCAAGGGCCAAGTACCAAAAGGGGGGATTACAGTGGGGAAAGTTTTAAATTGACATCGCTGGCAGTTTCACTGAATGGTGTAATAAAGACAATAATCTAATAGGTCTTTGCAGTAGTAAGCTTTTTTCTAAGTTGCTGAACTGGCAGTTGAGATAACCTAAGAATGACATGTCGATTTTGAATGACTGATGACTTCAAACTGTATAACGTTGAACCATAAGAGGCCTAGAGGATGTAAGTTCTGTTGTGACAGGAAAGTAAAACAATGAGTTGGAAGTAAAGAGACCCAGACAGACAGGAAAGCAGGACAATGAGTCAGAATTACAATGTTGGTGAGACCCCATCTGGCATAAACAAAGGTCATAGGTGCAACAACATCTTGTGGGATAACGGACATATACTTTTCCGATAATAAAGGCGGTACTTTAATGGAAAGTGGCATAGGCAACCAATCACTGAAGATGCATGCGGGCTAAGGTCCAATCCGGTGGCAGGAATGAATTTTGCATGAGCTGGACATGTATATTGTAATTTATAAAAATGTAGTGTTTGCTGTAACAATTTGGAGAAGTCTGGCTAAGACAGAGTAGGTTGTCTCACCACTGGTGTAATAAAAACGACTTGATTCTCGATCTGAAAACCTTGCGTCGAGTGTTGGTTTCAAATACTCCACAACAGAGATTTACTCTGTATCTAACTTATGATGTTCCCAATGGCAGGGAAGTCCAGAACCCAGGGTCACAGTCTAAAGATAAGGGGTAAGCCATTTAGGAATGAGATGAGGAGGAATTTTTTCACCCAGAGAGTGGTGAACCTGTAGAATTCTCAACCACAGAAGACAGTTCAGGTCAATTCATTAAATATATTCAAGAATGATTTAGATATATTTCTTAAGGCTAAGGGGATCAAGGGATATGGGGAGAAAGCAGGGACAGGGTACTGAATTTGGATAAGCAGCCATGATCTCAGTAAATGGCGGAACAGGCTCGAGGGGCCGAATGGCCTACTCCTGCTCCTATCTTCTATGTTTCTATGACCAGGCCAGAATGAAATCAACAGGGTTTAATACAAAAACAGCAGTTAATAAGACAGCAGACAACATCTCACACAAACACCAGCTATTGCCCTCTCTCTCTCTCTCTCTCTCTCTCTCACACACACTCACACACACAGCCTGGCCAGCCTGCAGAGGGATGACTTCCGTGTTGGAAGATTAAAACCAAAAATACACTTTTCAGTATCTTATCTTTTCATTTTGTGGCCTACAGAAACAGGCTTTCTATTCTGCAACGTGCCTTTTGATTTCATGTCTCTCTCACTCTCACTGACTGTCTGTCTGTCTGCCACTCACACAGTCTCCCTCCCAACCACATTGAACTAAAATTTAAGGTAACATGACACACACTCCACACACTTTGAAATTTGCAGACACACAGACACCCACACAAATACAGACGCACTCACACAGACTCTGCAATTTGCAGAAACAGACACTCACACTTCCATTTTGAAAGGGGTGCAGCCTGGGAGTGTCTATTTTTGATGATGCCCCTTCCTGCCTGTGCGTCCATGTTTGATGAGGACAATCAAACAGGAAGAAGTGAAGCCGAGGCCCCAGAAATCTGGGTCCCTGAGAGGAAATGAAAGCCCGGGAGGGTGAAAAGAAATAAATACAATCAGGAATAAATAATAATAATATATACTTGACTTCTGTTAATTAAATGTCTGCCTGTCTGTGATTTGCCTGGAGTGTAATAAAATGAATGGTATGATTGGACAGCAGCTTTTGGTCTGAAAACATCCCAAGCACATTCCCCAATAAAACCAGTTCAGAAATCAAATGTATTATTCTGAAAATAATTTACAAAAGTCTTCACTTGTTTGGATTGGGATGAAGGGGAGAGTAAGATCCCACAGTAGGATATGCCATTAAAAACTCCGCAAACAATCCCCTATAAAGTCCAGTCCAGAAAAATATCATTTGGCTTGATATATATATGTAAATTTGCTTTTTACAAAATTCTTGAAAGAAAGGTAAAGTAAGTTCCCACAACAGTGCATTCTGGAATTAAATCTATATGATCTAATGAAGTTAACTTTCTGCTTTTTTCAGAATGAGATGCAATACCAATGCACAAGGCAGATAACTTGAACAGAGACAAGCCCTGCAAACACACCAGCTTTTGCTGTCTGTGTGTCTCTCTCTCTCTCTCTCACACACACACACACACACACACACACACACAGGCCAGTCTGCAAAATTGCCACAAATCACTGTCAGCAACGAAAGAAAGTGGATATCTATCATTGCTCTGCTTTGTTTGGCAGCGTAAAAGCAAACACAGTTTTCAATATTTTATCTTTTCATTTTGTGGCCTACAGAATCAGGCTTTCTATTCTGCATCAAAAGCAAATGCTGTGGATGTGTGAAATCTGAAATAAAAACAGAAAATGCTGGAAATATTCAGCAGGTAAGGCAGCATCTGTGGAGAGATAGATAAACAGAGTTAATGTTTCAGCTCGATTACCTTTTGTCAGATTCTGGCATGGTTCTGACAAAGGGTCATCGAGCTGAAACATTTACTCTGTTTCTCTGTATCTCCACTGATGCTGCCTAACATACTGAGTATTTCCAGCATTTTCTGTTTTTATTTCTATTCTGCATGTTGTCTTGATTTCATGTGTCCCTCTCACTGCCAGCCTGCTTGTCTGCCTTGTCTTGATTTGAGTAGAGTGGAATAAAGAGAATGCAAAGATCCCAGAGCAGCTTTTATTGTCAGACAGTCCAAAAAGAATTTTTTTAATATCTCACTGACTTATTGTCTGTCTTGAAGTGAAGTGAAATGAAATAAAGTGCAATGAAGTGATACACAACAGCATTACATGTGGACCAGGCCAGAATAAAATCAATATGGTTTAATACAACAACAGCAGGTAATAATGATGCATATATGCCGATATTGGACTGGGGTGGACAAAAATGAGAAGTCGCACAACATCAGGTTATAGTCCAACAAATTTACGAGCTTTCGGAGCTGTTGCCCCTTCGTCAGGTAAAGGTAACAGCTCCGAATGCTCGTATTTTTAAATAAATCTGTTGGACTATAACCTGGTGTTGTGCGACTTCTCAGCAGGTAATAAGGCAGCAGACCACATCTCACACAAAAACCAGCTTTTGCCCTCTCTCTCTCTCCCACACACACACTCACAGCCTGGCCAGCCTGCAGAGGGATGACTGCCATGTTGGAAGATTATAACCAAACAGAGACTTTCAGTATCTTATCATTTCACTTTGTGGCCTACAGAAACAGGCTTTCTATTTTGCTACTTGCCTTTTTATTTCATGTCTCTCTCGCTCTCACTGACTGTCTGACTGTCTGTCACTCACACAGTCTCCCTCCTAACCACATTGAATTAAAATTTACCGGAATATGACACACACACTCACACAGACACTGCAATTTGCAGAAACTCACACTCACACACACACATTTATTTTGAAACGGGTTCAGCCTGAAGTGTCAATTTTTGATGATGTTCCTTCCTGGCTGTGCGGCCATGTTTGATGAGGACAATCAAACAGGAAGAAGTGAAGCCGAGTCCCCAGAAATTCGGGTCCCCGAGAGGAAATGAAGTCCCGGGAGGGTGAAAAGAAGTAAATACAATCAGGAATAAAGAATAATATATATACTTTACTTCTGTGAACTAAATGTCTGCCTGTCTGTGGTTTGCCTGGAATGTAATAAAATGAATGGAAAGATCTCACAGCATGTTTTGCTCTGAAAACATCACAAGCACATTCCCCAATAAAGCCCAGTTCAGAAAAAAATCAAATGGATTATTCTGAAAATAATTTAAAATATTTTATACATACTTTTGTTTTTCAAATATCTTGTTTGGGTTGGGCTGAAGGGGAGAGTAAGATCCCACTACAGGAAATGCCATGAAACACTCAACAAACATTCCCCTATTAAATACAGTCCAGTAAAATATCAAATTGTGGCGGATCGCCACCTAAACGGGCATTATACACCTTTCCGTCCGTGGACAAAATATCGGGCAACTTGCCTTTAAGGCTCCTTGCCTTTAAGGCAGGAGAAAAGGAGTGGTCATGGCCTCAGGGTTTTTCCAGAGAATTCTGGGAGCAGTCTGTTCAGCCTTTTTGGACCATGCAGTTGTATTAAAAAGCCTTTGTTTTCCACACATGGATTCAGTCTTAATTCGTGTTTCGCGGCAGCCTCAACATTCGTGACCCCGACGCTCAGAACGTATTCCGAGCACTGCAATGGCGGACATGAACGCAGTTTCTGTGAAACTGCCTGAGTTTTGGGAAAACCAGCCCTAAGCCTGGTTTCTCCAAGCTAAATCCCGCTTCTGGCTGTGAAACACCACCACAGATGGGACGCAGTATGACTACCGCATCACATCACTCGGTAGCGCCACAGTTTCAAAGGTTTGGACAGCGCTGCAGAACCAACCAGAGGAAGGCAATTAAGCACATCTCAAGGCAGCGCTCCTTAAAAAAATTACGGCCTCGGCATATCAGCGAAACTGCCACCTCCTCGACCTTCCAGGCCTCGGTGATGCCTCACCGTCAGACCTCCTCTCCCACATGCACTCCCTCACCGACGAGAGCCCACCCAGATCCCTCTTTCGCATGCTGTTCATCCACCAGCTCCCTCTCAGCATCCTCCCAGCGATCGTGGCATCCGGCCTCACGGACCTGGAAGCCCTGGCCGATGAGGCCGACAAGCTGCTGTCCGCTCACTCCAGCCGCGACGTCACTCCGGACCTGGCAGCCAATGCCTGGCCGCACCCCTCACCTTCACCACGTGGCCACAAGGACAAGCCACCAGGCCCACGTGGCCTTCGCGCCCCACTAACCCGGGCCACTGTTACTACCATGCACGGTTCGGCGCCAGGGCACAACGGTGCACACCTCCCTGCACTTTGAAGTCCGCCCCCGTACCAGCCCCCGCGAAGGCCGTGGGAGACGCTAGCTCCCTGCTGTACGTCACGGATGACAAAACCGGCCGCCGGTTCCTGTGCGACACTGGGGCTCAGCACAGCATCATCGCAGCCTCCTCCCTCGACATCCAAAAGGGCGTACGAGGACCGGCGCTAGCTGCTGCTAACGGCTCGGAAATCCGGATGTATGGCACCCGGACAGTCACCCTCGCCCTCGCTGGTCCCCGCTACTGATGGGAGTTCATCACTGCCAAGGTGCTCTCCCCTCTCATCAGCGCAGATTTCCTGTGCACCCACGGCCTACTGGTAGACATCCCTTGTCACCGCCTCGTGGACATGAACACCATGTCCCCCATCCTGGGCGCCATGGCCCCCCGTCAACCCACCGACATGGCGTCACAGTGCCACGCCCGGGCCATGGATGACTACTCGGCACTCCTGGCCGAATTCCCGGCCCTTACCAATCCGACCGTCTCCGCGGTGGCCGCCAAACACGGGGTGGAACACTTCATCCCCAACACAGGCCCCCCAGTGTACGCCCACGCCCGCAGGCTGGACCCGGCCAAACTGGAGATCGCGCGGACCAAGTTTGCAAACCATGGAACAGCTCGGCATCATCCGCCGCTCCAACAGTCCCTGGGCCTCCCCACTCCACATCGGCCCCCAAACCAGGCGGAGGTTGGCGCCCCTGCGGGGATTACCGCCACCTCAATGACGCCACCACCCCTGATCGGTACCCCGTGCTGCACATTCAGGACTTCTCGGCTAGACTGGCCAGCCGCTCAGTCTTTTCCAAGGTCGACCTGGTGCGCGGCTACCACCAAGTCCCCATCCACCCCGCGGACGTCCCCAAGATGGCCGTAATCACCCCGTTCGGCCTGTTCGAGTTCCTGCGGATGCCCTTCGGCCTCAAAAACGCGGCCCAGGCATTCCAACGGCTCATGGACTCGGTCCTTCGGGACCTGAAGTTCATGTTCGTCTACCTGGACGACATCCTGGTAGGCAGTTCCTCCAAGCAGGAACACCTGGAAGACCTCCGCATCCTGTTTGGGCGGCTCAGCGAACACGGGCTCATCCTCAGCCCAGCCAAATGCCAGTTCGGCCTGGACAAGATCGACTTCCTCGGCCACCACATCACCCATGCTGGGCCATTCCCCTGCCCACCAAGGTGCAGGCCGTCCAACAATTTCCCCGCCCCTCCAGCATCAAAGGCCTCCAGGAGTTCCTTGGGATGGTGAATTTCTATAACAGCTTCATCCCCAAAGCGGCGTTCCCCATGAGGACCCTGTATGAAACACTCCGGGACAGGAGCGGCAAGATGGCAGTCGAATGGATGGCAGACTCGTCAGCCGCCTACGACTCCTCCAAGACCGCGCTCGCCAACGCCACCCTGCTTGCGCACCCACGGACCAATGCCAGGGTAGCGCTCACCACGGACACCTCCGACCACGCGGTCGGCGCCATGTATGAGCAGTGGGTCGACGGTGCCTGGCAACCACTTGCCTTCTTCAGCCGCCAACTACGCCCCCCGGAGGTCAAGTACAGCACCTTTGACCGCGAGCTCCTCGCGCTTTTCCTTGCGGTCCGCCAGTTCCGGTTTTTGCTTGAGGGCCACCCCTTCACGGCGTTTGTCGACCACAAGCCCCTGACATTCGCAATGGCAAAGACAACCGACCCCTGGTCTGCAAGGCAGCAGCGCCAGCTCGCGGCGGTGTCTGAGTTCACCACGGACATCCAACACATCTCCGGCCGAGACAATGTGGTAGCCGACTGACTCTCCCACCCCGCCATCTACGCCGCACACCTAGCAGTCGACTACGCTCAACTCGCAGCAGACCAGATCACCGACACTGATCTACTCTCTGCACCCACCAACCTACCCGGGCTACGCCTGGCCGACGTCGCCTGTGGCCCGACCGCAGTCATGGTCAAGTGCGACATATCCCTATGTCAACCTAGGCCCGTCGTCCCAGCGTCCTGGCGCCGCCGGGTATTCGACATTCTCCACAACCTCTCCCACCCCGGCGCCCGCGTATCCATCAAATTGGTAGCCAACCGCTTCGTCTGGTGCGGCCTTCGCAAGGATGTGCGTACTTGGGCCAACTGCTGCCTAGCCTGCCAACGGGCCAAGGTACAGCAACACACCAAAGCACCCCTCGAGGAGTTTACCGTCCCCTCGCGGAGATTCGACTACATCTACATGGACATTGTTGGGCCCCTGCCGCCGTCGCAAGGCCACACACACTTGCTGACCCTCGTTGACCGCACCACACGCTGGCCTGAGGCAATTCCACTGACCTCTACCACCACCGCCGACATCGCCAGAGCCTTCGTCAGCACCTGGGTCGCACGGTTCGGCGTCCCCTCCGACATGACGTCGGACAGAGGTCCGCAATTTACCTCTGAACTCTGGACCGCTGTTGCACGCAATCTCGGGGTGACCATTCACCGCACCACAGCATACCACCCCCAAGCCAACGGACTGTGTGAGCGGTTCCACAGATCATTGAAGGCATCTCTTCAAGCCAGCATCCAAGACGGCGCCTGGACCGACCGACTTCCGTGGGTCTTCCTCGGCCTGCGCACCGTGGTTAAAGAAGACCTCCACGCATCGGCAGCAGAGCTCATGTACGGTCAGCCGCTGCACGTACCCGGCGAGTTCCTGCCCACCGCCACGACACCCTGGTCAGCCGACCAGCAACGCCACGACTTCGCCTCACCGGTTCGCCCTGGTGCCCATTGCCCGACATGGCGAATCCACCTCACACGGCCCACTAAGCCTGCACCAGTCACTGTTTGTTTTCGTCCGCGGACCACTCAAACCCCCGTACGACGGGCCCTACAAGGTGCTACAGGCTGGGGACACATTTTTCACCCTGCAAGTGGGCGACAGGATCGAAAAAGTGTCGCTTGACCGACTCAAGCCAGCACACTCGGAGCCCGGTGAGCAAGTCCCTGTAGCTCGTCCACCACCATGCGGCCGACCTGCCCTCAAGCCGGTTCACCCCGCTGCTCCACGCCCGGCCGTTCCACGTCCACCGGCGTCCTACAAGAGCCGCTCCAGCCGGCCCATCAGACCGCCGCACCGTCTCGTCCAAACCGCCTAAGCGGATTCTGGGGGGAGCTGCGTGGCGGATCGCCAACTAAACGGGCATAACCCACTTTTCCGTCTGTGGACAATATATCGGTGAACCTTACCTTTAAGACAAGAGTGGGCGGGTCTTCAGGGTTTTTCCAGTGAATTCTGGGAGCAGCTTTCTCAGCCATTTTGTGTGCCATGCAGTGAATTAAAGTTTCTTGTTTTCCACATATGGATTCAGCCTCCATTCGTGTTTCGCGGCAGCCTCAACAATATTATATTTTTAAAATTATTTTCAGAATAATCCATTTGATTTTTTTCTGAACTGGGCTTTATTGTGGAATGTGCTTGGGATGTTTACAGAGCACAACCTGCTGTGCGATCTTTCCATTCATTTTATTATGCCTGTGTAGCGTACAATGTCAGACGACTGCAGTTAATCTATCTGATTGCCTTTCCGCACACCTCGGCAGAGAAAAAATCAGGTCAGCCAGGAAGGCACCACATCAAAGACATAGCAAGATACAACTGAGACAATGAGGTGGGGTCACAGGGGGTCTAATGTGTCAAATGCTGCAGTCTGTATGGAAAACCATAAACTTTAACATTTTTACTCGAGTCGTCGTTGCCTTGTTGACAGATGTAATTTCCAGTAAAAAAAAGTAAAAATGTTAAAGTTTATGGTTTTCCATACAGACTGCATTTGACACATTAGACCCACTGTGACCCCACCTCATTGTCTCAGTTGTATCTTGCTATGTCTTTGATGTGGTGCCTTCCTGGCTGACCTGATTGTTTCCCTGCCGAGGTGTGATAAAAGGCAGTCAGAAAGATTAACTCTAGTCGTCTGACATTGTACACTGCACAGGCATTGTTCTCTGTCTAGATATGCTTTGCCGATTCGCATTCCTTCACTTCACCTGACGAAGGGGCAGCTGCTCCGAAAGTTTGTGATTTCAAATGAAACTGTTGGACTATAACCTGGTGTTGTGCGACTTCTCACTTTTGTCCATCCCAGTCCAACACCGGCATCTCCACATCATCACACTCAAATCAAGACAAGGCAGGCACGCAATGAGAGAGACACATGAAATTAAGACAACAGGCAGAATAGAAATCAAAACAGAAATGCTGTAAATACTCAACAGCTCAGGCGGAGTCTGTGAAGAGAGTGAGAAACATAGTTAACGTTTCAGTTCGATGACCTGTGATCAGAATCTGACGAAAGGTCATCGAGCTGAATTAATTCTGTTTATCTCTCTCTCCACAGATGCTGCCTGACCTGCTGAGTATTTGCAGCATTTTCTGTTTTAATTTCAGATTTCCAGCATCCGCAGTATTTTGCTTTTGATGCAGAATAGAAAGCCTAATTCAGTAGGCCGCAAAATGAAGAGATAAGATACTGAAAAGTGTTTTTTTACTTTTAAACTGCCAAACACAGCAGAGCTTTCTTTCATTGTGTGGCAATTTTGCAGGCTGGCCTGTGTTTGTGTGTGTGTGTGTGTGAGAGACAGACAGACAGCAAAAGCTGGTGTGTATGCAGGGCTCGTCTGTGTTCAATTTATCTGCCGTGTGCATTGGTACTGCATCTGTTGTCTGAAATAAACAGAAAGTATACACCATTAGATCATACTGATTTCATTCCAGACCGCACTGATGTGGGAGCTTACTTTGCCTTTCTTTCAAGACTTGTAAAAATCAAAGCTACATATATACAACAGGCCATTTGATTTTTTTCTTGACTGGACTTTATCGTGGAATGTTTGCATATCCTGCTGTGGGACTTTACTCTCCCTTTAATTCCCAACCCAACTAAGACAAGACAAGAATTTTGTAAAAACAAAGTATATATATATTATATTTATTTTATTATTATTTTCAGAATAATCCATTTGATGTTTTTCTGGACTGGGCTCTATTGGAGAATGTTTGTCGAGTGTTTTCAGAGCAAAAGCTGCTGTGAGATCTTTCCATTCATTTTATTCCACTCCACTCAAATCACAGAATGCAGACATTTCATTTACAGAAGTAAAGAACATATGTTATTATTATTATTTATTCTTGATTTTATTTGCTTCTTTTCACCCTCCCTCCATGCCCATCTCTTGGGGCATCAATCACCCCCTACATGCATTTCACCCCCTCCAATCCCCGAGCTCCTTTTGGTCCTGAGCTCCAGACTCACTCACTCACAACAGGAGCCGAGCTGGCGAGCTGCAGCCGCCATTCCTTCCTTCCTTCCTCCCTGCACCATGTGCTGCCTGCCTGGGTATGTGTGAGCAGCAGCGCAGCCTGTGAGCGGCTCCAGACAATGGCACAAAGCAGCGGGGCGGGACCCTATCCTGCAACACAAGTGGCGCCCATTTAAATCACAGTCCACCGCAAAGCACAATTATACTGCAAAGTGCTAGTCCATTGCAAAGGACTATTATATTGCAACGTGCTATTTCATGGCAAAGGACTATTATATTGCAAAGTGCTATTCAATGCAAAGGACTATTATATTGCAAAGTGCTATTTCATTGCAAAGGATTATTCCATTGCAAGTTGCTATTCCATTGCAAAGTGCTATTATATTGAAAAGATCTATTCCATTTTAAAGTGCTATTCCATTGCAAAGGTCAATAATAAAATTATATAAATTTACCGCATAGAAGGAGGCCATTCGGCCCGTCGGGCCCGTGCCAGCTCTCTGCAAGAGAACTTCAACTAGTCCCACTCCCCTTCCCTGTCCCCATAGCCCTGATAATTTTACTTCACGTACTTATCCAATTCCCTTTTGAAAGCCACGATTGAATCTGTCTCCACCACCTTTTCAGGCAGGGCATTCCAGATGAGAACCACTCGTTGCATCATTTTTTTTTCCAAATGTCGTCTTTGGTTCTTCTGCCAATCACCTTAAAGCTGTGTCCTCTGGTTCGCGACCCTTCCGCCAATGGGAACAGTTTCGCTCTCTCTCCACTGACTATACACCTCATGATTCTGTGGTCTATAGTTTCTAGGGTCTCTGTGGTTTAGCGGAGACTGCTGTTAAGCAAGGGCCCTTGAGTATATCATTTAATTGAAGTGAAATTGGTGGGATTCAAGTAGTTTAATATTAATTAATTAATTAAATGGTAAGTCATGGCAGCAGAGCTCGGCGCCGTGATATGCTCCTCCTGCAATATGTGGGAAATCAGGGACACTTCCTGTGTCCCTGACGACCATGTGTGTGGGAAATGTATCCAGCTGCAGCTACTGACGGACATCATTGCGGCGCTGGAGCTGCGGCTGGATGCATATTGGAGCATTCGCGACGCTGAGAACGTCGTGAATAACATGTTTAGCGAGTTGGTCACACCACAGGTAAAGGGTGTACAGGCAGGAAGTGAATGGGTGACCACCAGGTAGAGTAAGAGGTGCAGGCAGGTAGTGCAGGGGTCCCCTGTGGCCATTCCCCTCTCAAACAGATATACCACTTTGGATGCTGTTGGGGGGGATGACTTATCAGGGGAAGGCGGCAGCAGCCAACTTCCTGGCACCATGGGTGGCTCTGCTGCACAGGCTGGGAGGAAAAAGTGTGGAAGAGCTATAGTGATAGGGGATTCAATTGTTAGGGGAATAGATAGGCGTTTCTGCGGCCGCAATCGAGACTCCAGGATGGTGTGTTGGCTCCCTGGTGCAAGGGTCAAGGACGTCTCGGAGCGGCTACCGAACACTTTGGAGGGGGAGGGCGAACAGCCAGTTGTCGTGGTGCACATAGGCATCAATGATATAGGTAAAAAACGGGATGAGGTCCTTAAAGCAGAATATAGGGAGTTAGGAGGTAAATTAAAAAAGAGGACTTCAAAGGTAGTAATCTCAGGATTGCTACCAGTGCCACATGCTAGTCAGAGTAGAAATAGGAGGATATTTCAAATGAATACGTGGCTAGAAGAATGTTGCAAGGGGGAGGGATTCAAATTCCTTGGACATTGGAACCGGTTCTGGGGGAGGTGGGACCAGTACAAACGGGACGGTCTGCACCTGGGCAGGGCCGGGACCGATGTCCTAGGGGGAGTGTTTGCTAGTGCTGTTGGGGAGGGTTTAAACTAAAGTGGCATGGGGTTGGGAACCTGAGCAGGGAGACAGAGGAAAGGGAAATAAGTATAAAAGCTAAAGACAGGAAGGAGAAAAACAAAAGTAGAAGGCAAAGAACTCAACGGTTTAAATCAAACATGGTCACAGTAAATAATAATTCATATAGGTCTGAGAGCGTTAAAAAAAACAAGCCTGAAGGCTTTGTGTCTTAATGCAAGGAGCATTCGGAACAACGTGGATGAATTAGCTGCGCAAATACAGGTAAATGAATAAGATTTGATTGGGATTACAGAAACATGGCTCCAGGGTGGCCAAGGCTGGGAACACAACATCCAGGGTTATTCAATATTTAGGAAATATAGGCAAAAAAGAAAGGGAGGTGGGGTAGCATTGCTGGTTAAAGAGGGGATTAACACAATTGAAAGGAAGGATATTAGCTCTGATGATGTGGAATCTGTATGGGTAGAACTGAGAAATAACAAGGGGCAGAAAACGTTAGTGGGAGTGGTATATAGACCTCCAAACAGTAATACGGAGGTTGGGGACGGCATTAAAAGGGAAATTAGAGAAGCATGCAGTAAGGGCACAGCAGTCATCATGGGTGACTTTAATTTACATTTAGATTGGGCTTACCAAATTCGTAAAAATACTGTGGAGGAGGAATTCCTAGAATGTTTACGGGATGGTTTTCTGGAACAATATGTCGAGGAACCAACCAGAGATCAGGCCATCTTAGACTGGGTATTATGTAACGAGAAAGGATTAATTAGCAATCTTGTTGTACGAGGCCCCTTGGGTCAGAGTGATCATAACATGATAGAATTCTTCATTAGGATGGAGAGTGAAGTAGTTGAATCAGAGACTAGGCTCCTCAATTTAAATAAAGGAAACTACGATGGTATGAGGCGCGAATTGGGTACGATTGATTGGGGAATGTCACTCAAGGGGTTGACGGTGGCTAGGCAATGGCAAACATTCAAAGACTGCATGGATGAACTACAGAATTTGTTCATCCCAGTGTGGCAGAAGAATAAAACAAAAAGAGAGACTCAACCGTGGCTAACAAGGGAAATTAGGGATAGCATAAGATTCAAGGAGAGGGCATATGAATTGGCCCGAAAAAGCGGCAACCCTGAGGATTGGGAGCAGTTTAGGATTCAACAAAGGAGGACAAAGGGATTAATTAAGAAGGGGAAATAGAATATGAAAGTAAGCTTGCTGGGAACATAAAAACTGACTGTAAGTGCTTTTATAGATATGTGAAGAGAAAAAGATTAGTGAAATCAATTGTAGGTCCCTTGCAGTCAGAAGCGGGGGAAGTTATAATGGGGAACAAAGAAATGGCTGACCAATTAAATGCATATTTTGGTTCTGTCTTCACAAAGGAGGACACAAATAACCTCCCAGAGATATTGGAGAACATACGGTCTGATGAAAGGGTGGTACTGAAAGAAATCAGTATTTGCAGGGAAATGGCATTAGGGAAATTGACGGGTTTGAAGGCCGATAAATCCCCAGGGCCTGATAATCTACATCCTAGCGTACTTAAGGAAGTGGCCCAAGAAATAGTAGATGCATTGCTGATCATCTTCCAACATTCGATGGAATCTGGAACTGTACCCATGGATTGGAGGGTAGCTAATGTTACTCCACTATTCAAAAAGGGTAGGAGAGAGAAAGCGGGTAATTACAGACCGGTAAGCCTGACATCGGTAGTGGGGAAAATGCTAGAGTCCATTATAAAGGATGTAATAGCTGAGCACTTGAAAAACAGTGACAGGATCGGACAAAGTCAACATGGATTTACAAAAGGTAAATCGTGCTTGACGAATCTACTGGAATTTTTTGAGGATATAACTGGGAAAATAGATAAGGGAGAGCCAGTAGATGTGGTGTATTTAGACTTTCAAAAGGCATTGATAAGATCCCGCATAAGAGATTAGCGTGTAAAGTTAAGACACATGGGTTTGGGGGCAAGGTATTGACTTGGATAGAAAACTGGTTGGCGGACAGAAAGCAGAGAGTAGGAATTAATAGGTATTTTTCCGAGTGGCAAGCAGTGACTAGTGGGGTACCGCAGGGATCGGTCCTTGGACCCCAGCTATTCACAATATACATTAATGATCTAGATAAGGGAACTAAATGTAATATCTCCAAGTTTGCAGATGGCACAAAGCTGGGTGGGAGTGTATGCTGCGAGGAGGATTCCGAGAAACTCCAGGATCATTTGGACAGGTTGGGTGAGTGGGCAGAAGCGTGGCAGATGCAATATAACGTGGATAAATGCGAGGTTATCCAATTTGGTGTCAAAATCAGAAAGGCAGACTATTATCTGAATGGCAATAGATTGGGAGAAGGGGAAGTGCAACGAGACCTGGGTGTCCTTGTGCACCAGTCGCTGAAGGTAAGCATGCAGGTGCAGCAGGCGGTGAAGAAGGCAAATGGTATGTTGGTCTTCATAGCGAAAGGGTTTGAGTATACGAACAGGGATGTCCTGCTGCAGTTGTACAGGGCCTTGGTGAGACCACACTTTGAGTATTGTATGCAGTTTTGGTCGCTTTATCTGAGGAAGGATGTTCTTGCCATGGAAGGAGTTCAGCGAAGATTCACAAGGCTGATACCTGGGATGGCAGGAATGACATATGAGGAGAGATTGGGTCGATTGGGCTTATACTCGCTGGAGTATAGAAGAATGAGAGGGGATCTCATCGAAACATATAAAATTCTGACAGGTCTGGACAAACTAGATTCAGGAAGAATGTTCCCGATGGTCGGAGAGTCCAGAACCAGGGGTCATAATCGAAGGATAACGGGTAAGCCATTTAGGACTGAAATGAGGAAGAATTTCTTCACCCAGAGAGTGGTGAACCTGTGGAATTCTCTACCACAGAAGGTAGTTGAGGCCAAGTCATTAAAAATGAGTTAGATATATTTCTTAAAGCTAAAGGTATCAAGGGATATGGGGAGAAGGCAGGTACAGGGTACTGAGTTTGCATGATCAGCCATGATCTCATCAAATGGCGGAGCAGGCTCGAGGGGCCGAATGGCCTACTCCAGCTCCTATCTTCTATGTTTCTATGTGTGTGTGGGTATTTGTGTGCGTGAGTGTGTGTGAGTGTGGGTGTGTGTGTGTGTGTCGGGTGGGTGTATGGGTGCGTATGTTTGTTTGTGGAGGATTGGTGTTTGTGTGGGGGGTGGGTGTGTGTGTGTGTCTGTGTGTGAGGGGGGTTTGTGTGTGTGAGTGAGTGTGTGTGAGTGGGGTTGGTGTGTGTGGGAGTGTGTGCGGGTGGGTGTCTGTGTATATGTGTGGGGTTGGTGTGTGTGTGTTTCGGATGTGTTTCGTGGGGGCTGCGTGGGTCTATGTATGTGTGTGTGGGATTGTGTATGGGGTGTGTATGTGTGGGGCTGGGTGTGTGTGGGGTATGTGTGTGTGTGGGCTGTGTGTGGGGGGATGTGTGTATGTGTATGTATGTGTGGGGTGGGTGGGCGAATGTGTGTGTGTGGGGTGTGTGTGTGGGGGTGTGGGTGGGTGTATGTTTATGTGTGTGTACTGGGTGGATGTGTGTATGTGTGTCGCTTATGATGACTGTTAGAGAGACAATTTATTTCGAAGACAGATTCCTATTGACCCCGTTACAAATTCCATCCGACACTGTAAAAGAGGACCTGGTGGTATCAGGAGCGATCTACAAATGTTTGCCATCTGATGTTAAAAACATTGAAAATTAATAAATGGGGGGAAATATAGGAATTCTACATGCTACCAGTATTATCTGTATCATTACAAACACACACACAATGTACACAAACGTCAATATTAAACTGATCGAAAGATAGATAGATAGATAGAGAGATAGATAGATAGATAGAAAGATGGAGAGATAGATAGAAAGGGAGGTAGAAAGGGAGATAGAAAGGGAGATAGAAAGGGAGATATTTAGATGAATGAACGGAGTGGTGGATGGATGATTGGAAGGAGGGATAGATGGTCATGAATGATGCCGTACAACATTCTCATCTTTCTGATGGTCTTCTATCTGACATGAAGCAGCCCGCTTACATTTGTATCAGTATGATGCCTTCTGTCCTTCCTGATTTTCTGCTTCATTTCAATCCCTATGGTATCCATAACCAGAGAGATGAATTTCACCTGGAGAAGCCTGAAGTTGTCCATGTGGTACTGATGCTCCTTCTCTGGTGATGGGGAATATTGATCTCAAAGATATAAAGCGAGCACATGTCTGGGGTGAGAAGAGACAAGTGTAATATTTGGGACATGTGGTCCTTTCATATACAACAAAGAACTCAACATATCCTCACCCGAATTACTTCATCCACATCGGGAACATAGCAGATCAACGGTTACATCATTTCCCAGTTCCCCACCTAAATACTTGCTCCTCTGTCAGACTGGTGCGGTCAGACCATTCTGAACAGCGCGGATGAAAGGAGCATGAACTGTGACTTTATTTAACGCCATATATTCATTGTAATCATTGCCACAGTGAAATATGTCCTGTGGGTTTTGCACATTGCGGTCGCAAATTAAAATGGCCTTAACCCATTTAACCACTCGGCCCAGAGCCTTTCTATTGAGTCCATTCATACTCTGAATGAATTGTTCACCAGTTGGGCGGGTGAGGTCAGTACATCACTGAGATGTGCTCAGGTTGGTGGTGAGGGGTCACCGCGATGGAGAGATATGGTTAGAGTGGACATGGTACATCAGCCGCACAAAGCTGAGTCAGTGAAGTTTCTGAAAATGGTGATTTGAATCACAATTTTTGACAAGATTATAGGATCAGTGCTCTATGGCATGAGGTTAAAAGAATCCTAGCGCTCAGAAGTTTATACTTTTTTTGTGCGATTGTTTAGCGTCGTGGAGAACAGGTGTAGGGATATAAACACTGAAATAAGATGCCATTATAAATATTTGGTAATTAATTTTCCACATCATTTTCTGGGCTAAATGTAAATCTTCAAAGCCTTTCTTAATGTCCCAAAGCGCTTCACAAATAGTTATTAATATTGAAGCGTTATTGGCGATGAGTTTTTCGGAGAATGACTCTGAGTTGATTGATGCCTGTTTGACCACCTCCCCCTTGTATAAGAGGCTCTGTCCCATCATCTACGGATTATTACTGTGGATTGTGCACAGTTCCCATTCCCGCTCAATATCCCACTATCCAGAGTAACAAACTGTCTCTGCGCCAACTAACAGCAGTAGCGACAGATGGACGGTCGGAGAACTCCGGACCACTGTATTTTCCAGGCCATCATATTACTAAACAAATGATATTTCTCAATACTTTCCTCCTTCATTGTGTTTTCCAAACAATAGATGTTTCTCAAACTATTGAGGTTATCAAGCTACTGGTAGTTCCCCAACTATCCACTTTCTGAAACGATGGACAGCTTGCAATCGATTGATGTTTCTCGAAATGTCAATTATTCCCAACAATGTTATTACTCCGAATTGATTGACGTTTCTAAATCTAGCAATGATTCTCCAGACTTTCATCATTCCCAATCGAATCATGTATTGGCATCGGGCATGTCAGCCCCGGATAATGGGGATCGAGTCTCTGGAGTGCGGGGCTCGAACTCACAACCGTCTGACTCAAGGGGCGAGGGGGCCTACACTTCAAAAGTACATCATTGGTGGTGATGAGCTTTGGAATGACTGAGGTTAATAAAGGTCCGGTATCAATACAGTCCTTGCTTATTGATTGGAGCAGAGACTGTGCCAACATTGAAGAATTGGTTGGATATGTGTTTGAAGCAAGGGGGATAAAGGCATATGGACACAGGGCGGGAACTGGGAATAGGAATATTGCAGTTGCAGAGGGCTAGCACCGACAAGAAGGGCCGAAGGGTCTGTTACTCGAGCAGTAATCTCCGTGCTGTTCAGTGATAGGGATCCGTGTCAGCTTGTCGCCAATCTCACAGTCTGGGTTTCTGATCCCAGTCCTCCCCAGTTTAAAATTACGCCACCCATGTAATTCACGATTGTTATTATTCAGACTCCCACTAAACCAACATTTCGACACCTACGAACAGATAATCAGCGGCTTTCAGATATAGACTAAAACTCGTTTCAGCTCAAATGATGAGTGCTTCATATCTGCCGCGAAGGGGTTGGTGTAGCCCAGGTTTAAAAATTGATAACATTAAATCGATTAAACAACAACAACTTTCATTTACGGACCGCTTTTAATCTAGTGAAGCCTCCCAAGGCGCTTCACAGGAGCGTAAATAAAAGAAGATTTGATACAAAGCCACGTGAGGAGATATTAGCAGAGGTGATTAAAAAGCTCGGTCAAAGTGATAAGTTCTGAGGAGCGTCTTAAAGGAGGAGAGCGGGAGAGAGACGGAAAGGTGAGTGAATTCCAGAGTTTAGGGCCTTGGCATCTGAAGGCACAACCACCAATGGGCCAGAATAATATAAAAAGAGACAGGGTCTAGTGTAATATAAACAGAGACAGCGTCTAGTATAATATAAACAGGGACAGTGTCTAGTGTAATATAAACACAGGCAGTGTCTAGTGTAAAATAAACAGAGACAGTGTCTAGCGCAATATAAACAGAGACAGTGTCTAGTGTAATATAAACAGAGACAGGGTCTAGTGTAATATAAATAGAGACAGGGTTTGGTGTAATATAAACAGAGACAGGATCTAGTGTAATATAAACAGAGACAGGGTTTGGTGTAATATAAACAGAGACATGGTCTAGTGTAATCTAAAAAGAGACAGGATCTAGTGTAATATAAACAGAGACAGGGTCTAGTGTAATATAAACAGAGACAGGATCTAGTGTAATATAAACAGAGACAGGGTCAAGTGTAAAATAAACAGAGACAGGGTCTAGTGTAATATAAACAGTGACAGGATCCAGTGTAATATAAACAGAGACAGGGTCGAGTGCAATATAAACAGAGAAAAGGTCCAGCGCAATATAAAGAGAGACAGGGTCTAGTGTAATATAAACAGAGATATAGTCTAGTGTAATATAAACAGAGACAGGGTCTAGTATAATATAAACAGAGACAGGGTCTAGTGTAATATAAACAGAGACAGGGTCTAGTGTAATATAAATAGAGACAGGGTCTAGTGTAATATAAACAGAGACAGGATCTACTGTAATATAAACAGAGACAGGGTTCGGTATAATATAAACAGAGACATGGTCTAGTGTAATCTAAAAAGAGACAGGATCTAGTGTAATATAAACAGAGACAGGGTCTAGTGTAATATAAACAGAGACAGGATCTAGTGTAATATAAAAAGAGACAGGGTCAAGTGTAAAATAAGCAGAGACAGGGTCTAGTGTAATATAAACAGTGACAGGGTCCAGTGTAATATAAACAGAGACAGGGTCGAGTGTAATATAAACAGAGACAAGGTCCAGTGCAATATTAACAGAGACAGGGTCTAGTGTAATATAAACAGAGATATCGTCTAGTGTAATATAAACAGAGACAAGGTCTAGTGTAATATAAACAGAGACAGGGTCTAGTGTAATATAAACAGAGACAGGGTCGAGTGTAAAATAAACAGAGACAGGGTCTAGTGTAATATAACAGAGACAGGGCCTATTTTAATATTATCTGAGACAGGGTCTTGTGTAATCTAAACAGAGACAGGGTCTAGTGTAATATAAACAGAGACAGGGTCTATTGTAATATAAACAGAGACAGGTTTTGTATAATACAAACTGAGACAGTGTCTAGTGTAATATAAACAGAGACAGGGTCTCGTGTAATATAACAGAGACAGGGCCTATTGTAATATTATCTGAGACAGTGTCTTGTGCAATATTAACAGAGACAGGGTCTAGTGTAATATAAACAGAGACAGGGTCTATTGTAATATAACCAGAGGCAGGGTCTAGTGTAATATAACAGAGACAGGGCCTATTTTAATATTATCTGAGACAGGGTGTTGTGTAATATAAACAGAGACAGGGTCTAGTGTAATATAAACAGAGACAGGGTCTAGTGTAATATAAACATAGACAGGGTCCATTGTAATATAAACAGAGACAGGGTTGAGTGTAATATAAAGAGAGACAGGGTCCAGTGATATATAACAGAGACAGGGCCTATTGTAATATAACCAGAGACAGGGTCTAGTGTAATATAAACAGAGACAGGGTCTAGTGTAATATAAAAAGAGACAGGGTCTAGTGTAATATAAACAGAGACAGTGTCCAGTGTAATATAAACAGAGACAGGGTCTAGTGTAATATAAACAGAGACAGGGTCTAGTGTAATTTAAAGAGTGAGAGGGTCTAATACATTAATAACTGAAACAGGTCCTACTGTAATATAAACAGTGACATGGCCTAGTCAAATATAAAGTCAGAG